>VZRO01005183.1:157898-345058 GCA_013397915.1 Daphoenositta chrysoptera | reverse complement strand
CCTTCGTGGGCGCCCCCTTCCGCCCCCGCCGCTCGCTGACGAGTCCTGCCCGCCCGGGAGCCGCAGCCTGTTCTTCCTCGCCTCTTCGGCGCTGGTGGAAGGAAGAACGAAGCCTTTTGGGGGACACTTTTTGCGGTGTAAAACCTTTCCCCTGCCACTGGCCGGCGGTGGCCGCCCGCCCTTTCCGCCCCTCAGTACCTGTGGCGGGACGGGGGGGGGCCGCTGCCGGGAGCGGGTCGGCCCTGAGGGGACGGGGGCACGGCCGGCCCGGGACTCTGAGGGAGCCCCGGGCAGCGGCTTTCCTGAGGGAAGCGGAGGTGGCAGTCGCCACCGTGCGACTCGTTGTGCCCGCCTCAACACGAGGTCGCGCCGCCGAGGGCCTCCCGCGCTTCGGGTGGGAGGAAAGATCCCTCAGCTGATCAGTCCCGGTATCAGAGTCCTCGCGGAGTGCTGAGACCATCAGGGACCCTGATGTCCCCCCGCTGGAGAGGCTCATCCCAGTTTTCAAGTGGGTGCTGAGGTTGTTCTGCCACACATCCTTTCAGGAGCGAGGTCCAGAGCCACACAGACAGGTGATTACTTAAGAGACTCTCTGTCACAGGTTACTGAGAAGCCCAAAAGTTTGCACAGTAGCAAAATGAGTTCAGACTGGTTCCCAGAGGAAGAGCCACACATCAAAGACCATTGAACAAAAAAAAAAAGAAAACCCAAAAAACCCCACCCCTAACTTTGTCTCTGGTTTGGGAAGTCCCTGGGCTGCGGGTCTAGAAGTTGGGTGACTGTGCTGGGAACTCGCTGCATCACTGTCCCTTTCTTCCTGAGGCACTGGCGACAGGAACTTGGCCTACATGACGTTTGGTCTGACCCAGAACAGCTATTCTTATGTCCTGATCTACTCCACTCTGATCTAACACGGTAGATGTGTGAATGTCTATTTTATACACCAGAGTCAGTGGTACAGAGGAAAACAAGATTTCTGACCTAATTTTATATCCTTTGTTTTCATTTCCTATGGCAAAAGCAAAGTGCATGCCTGTTCTTGGCTGTGGTGAGGTCTGTCCCGTTCTGGAGTGCCCCAGGCTGGAAAGCTGGTGATGTTTGTGCCCCTCTCCTTAGAACTGTGCACAGACTTCCACCAGACTCCTGCAGATCTGTTCCCATTTGTGAGTTCACAACTTGGATTACACACAAGTGTGCCTGTGAGGTGTGCAGTTGCCGAATACTCCTTCCAGTCTTGCTCAGCCCCAGCTTCCAGCAGCATTGGTTGTACCTTATTGGAGTCGTTAACTTTTCGAAGGCTGGTAAACCTTATTGGTGTTTAATACACAACGTGGCTGCAGTTTGGTGATACCAGTGCCTCTCCTCTTTTTTTTCCAGTGGGTGTTGGTTAGCTTCCACTGGTTAAATGTTACTCGTTCCCAAGTGCCACACATTTGCTCCTCTGGGCCTTTAAATACCCTGTTTCTCTGTTACGCTCTGTACCTTTAGGGCAGGTCTGGAGTTGGCCTTTCTGTAGAAGGTTACTCCACCTGTTTGACTCCAGTGCTTAGGAAATCCCGAGTTCTGTTTCCCACAGTGCTTGTGACTCAGCAGTGTAGCTGCCCTCAAACAGAATTACTTGTCCAACAACTTAAAATGCTTTGCAAGCATTAATGAATTAAGTCTCCCAGTGTCTTCAGATGGAGAGTATTAGTGATAGGTAAAGCAAGGCAGAGCATGAGTCATGTGCAGAAGCTCATTGCAAACCTGAAAGAAATTTTGACCTCATAGAACACAGAAGTCAAATCCCCCTAAAGTTATTTAGTCCAGAATTTCACCCTTGAATTCCTATCTCTTCCCTTTTATCACTGGGCTGTCAAGGCCAGATCTTGAGCCACTGCACAGCAGCACTGAAAGCCTGCTGAGTGTGTTGCCTGCAGCCTGAGCATCTTTTCAAGATGCTGCATTCACTACGGATACAGGAACGTGCAAATTGCTGCGTGTGCACGGGGGCCTGAACTGCAGTTGCTTTGAGTTGCCTGAGACTGGTGCACATAAAATCCCTGCTGCAAGGCTCTGCCTGCACGTCTCATGAGGTGTGGAGCCGGCCTGTCTTCCTCTGTGGCTGGTGAAGAACTTTTCAGCATCTGGCACTGGGCTCTTTACATTGCGTAAAGTTACTTCCTGCTAATCTTCCTATTCCGACATAATTAGATCACATCCACGTTAGAAGCCGTTACAGACATTGAGTGTGCCAAAGTCCAGCATTACAGGCAGTGCTTCTCTTTGGGCCTGAATCAGTTCCCTAATATAGAGCTGTTCATTGAGGCCACTGGGAGGTTGCCCAGGACTTCGGGTGGACGAGGATCACAGCCTTTAGAGGGAGTGCCTGGCTTACGAGGGTCAGGTGTCGTGAAGTCAATTCTTTGTGTGAGGAAAGTTGTAATTTCCTTTTAAAGCTTAGTGACTCATTGAGCCATGGCTGTGAACAATCCCACAGGATTTCCTTAGATTTGTGATACCTGAAGGTAAGCTTGGAATGGCGCCCCTGGAAAAATTCTTCGTTCAGGGACCTGATGCATCTCATTTTCAAGACGGTGACTAAATTTTTTTTTACTACTGTAATGCAGATCAAGACAGTTGCATAATCATAGGGGACTGATCCTGCATCAGCCTTCTATAAACCACTTAAAGGACTACCAGAAAAGGATCTGTTGACATGTGGAATCTGTAGTCATAAAGAATTCATAAAGCTCAATGACCTCTTTTCACAGCAAACAAAGAGGCAAAAGGAGCCCTTTGTTCCTCCAGATTTTTATAAAAGTAGTTTTGCTCCTCGAAATTAGCCAATAAAATAAATTTGCTGCAGTTTTAGATATAAGTCTGGACAAACTGAGTGGAAGAGTGAAATTTCATCCACTCGGATAATCCTTTATCTAGGAGTTAAGCTTCCCTGTTGCAAGGAGAAGGGCATATCGCCGCAGTCAATCACGGATGAGTGAGCTTTTAGATAAGGCCTTTCCTATAATACACCCACAACACTTCATTTTCCTCTTGCTGTTCTGGAAGTGACCTCCCCACTTGGGCGAGTGTCGTGGAGCAGAGATAGGGACCGCGCCGTGCTGCTTGGCTGACACACATTTCGGAGCAACACATTCCAGCAGATGAACCCATTTGCACAGTTGAGTGATCTAAACTTAGAAAGCTAATTTCTCTAATTACAAAGTGAGACTGAACTCCTGTAAAGCTTTTCATCACCTGAGTGGAATGGGAATTGCGCTTCCATAATCATTTAATGTTTAGAAACTAATTAGGAAGCGTTTTGTGGGGAAGCCACACCCAGCATTTCACAAATGGAGCAGGGGAGAAAACTACCACTGATGAGAAAGTTGAGCAAGTGGCAGAGGTGAGGAGAAAGAGCACAGTTTACCCAATGCTGAACAGTGCATTCCTGCCTCCATGAAAGCTTCAGTTCTTCCCAGTCAGGCAATTTCTTAAAGCTGTGTCTCCAGGCAAGCTTTCCAAATGTGACAAAAGATTTTGGAGAAGAAGATGCTCTAGTAACCAGAGCCCCAAATCCGGTTTGCTGCCACAAGCCCTTACTTTCCCCTTTCCCTGGAGTTTGTTGCTTAAGAGAACTAAAATTTCAAAGCTGTGCTGTGTTTATTGTGCATGTGCATTTTGTCACTTTGAAATTCCCACCTTAGTGTTTCTGTATGTTAGAAATGTTTCATTCTCCAGAATGAAAGTGAGGCACTAAATCTATTTCAGAGGATAATCCAAGAATAATAATAAAAAAAGATTCTGGGGTACTCAGAAATTACTGCAGTGACAACCAGTAAACTCCCTGAAAGAGTTAAAGCTGTAGAACCAAAAAATACGTCTGTTGTAGAGCCTTTAAGTTTTATCCAGCTGTAATTAAGTGAATCCATAACATTATTGCTTTCTGTCACAGCTTAAAATTGAGACCTTACTCCATTCCAGAGAATAATGCTGTTTCTCCTTCAGTTTCCTTTATTTATATGCACATAAAACCTTCTCTCTGGTCGTTTCTCTGTTAACCCTTCAAGGATCAGATGCCTCCACATTAACCTGTGAACCCAACTGCTTTGCCCTTCACTTATCCTCCCCAGGGCTGGGATTCCTGTGCACCAGTGATTTGACCCCAAATCTGTGCTTTCTAAAAACAGGGAAGAGCTGAGACTACGGTTTTAGATCTGGGTAGGGGTACAGCTTATCAAGGTGGAGTAGCTTCCAGTAGGTGCAAAGACTGTGACACTGAGCAGTGCTGGCACGTCTGTCACAGACAAGATGACACTTTCATTTGATAAGCGGCAACCTCGGCTATTCTTGTCGAAGAGGCTGCATTGAAACCTGGGCTGAGCCCTATCTCTAATGAACAATGGGTGCTTTTAAGAGAGCTCCAAGTTTCTAGTAGGGTTTTCCTCACACCGTTTTGCAAAGGTGCTTGTTTGAGCCAATTTTGTTGAGGAAGTGCTCAGACCAAGTTTTATTTTCTTATTATGACAGCATCAAAATGCCTGAACTTCTCTTCTCATGCAGATTGTTTTCATTGTCAATTGCATATAAGAGTCTGTGTTCAATACATTCTGAATCACAAATTATCCTGAGGGTGCAAGACTGAAGTACACGGGGGTGTCATTTAGCTAAGGAAATGACTAAAAAGAAGAGACCTGTGATTAGCAGTTAAATTTGAGTGTGCAGTGACTTCTTGCCTTTGCCTGCCATAATTCCATGGCTGATCTAATATTCTGTGCCTTGACTTTACTTATTCCTGCATGGGGGATATAAAGGGAGTTGCTTCATTTGGCCTGACGAAACTTTTAGAGACACTAAGATTGCTAAAATCCAGATTCAGCCCAAAATATAAATATGCCTAAATCAAGGAACAAAAAACTTTAAGTTAGGGATATATTTGAATAACTTGCTGGAGTGGCCAGTGAGTTGGGCCCCAAAGTTGAGGGCATGGGAGTGATGCTGCTGATCTACAAGGGAAAACCTTTCTTCAGAGAGCTAGGGATGTGCACAGTGGCCTGTTTTTACCTGGTCCTTTGGCACTGCTGACTCCCTGGTGGAAGGAGCTTTTTTGTATCAGCTAAATGTTTTTAGATAAAGCACAGAGGGTGGCTGGCATCCTTGGTGGTACAGATAAAGACAAGGTCCTAAAGGAGATAAAAGTGACTTTCTCTCTGTTCATCCTTTACACAAGAATGGAAAAAAACCTCATGACCATTCTGTATGTCACAACAGGGCCACTGGCATGCAGATGTGCATTGAGGACTTTTCTGTCACTGATCATGCAGTGAGAGATGTGACCTGACTGGGTGTTAGAGCCAGCAGCATTTGGAAGAATCTGGGTTTGTACTGATTTGGGAGTTTTGGTGTTAAAAACTATGCGTTTTGAACAAGATTCATATGAACTCCCACAGTTCATCACTTGAGGCTTTCCCAGTCCCACTCTGGAGTTATCTGTGGTCAAAATGCCTGCAGCTTCAAGCAGGGTAGCGAAAAATAGAGCAAATGAGAAGGACTGGAATAAGAATAGTCTAGGGGCATCATGGAGAGGTGGCAAATAAAGGGACTTATTCTTGGGAGTCTGAGCAGGATACAGCTCCCTGTCACCCTGCCTCTCTGGTTAAAGGTTTGTCTTTGCTCTTTCCACAGTACCTGGAAGGTTTCATATTCCTGCCTCCGTGACAGCTGTTTTGTCTCACAACATTTTCATACACACGGGAGATGACTTTCTCTTCAATTGCTCCTGATCTCGGCCCTGAGTCATGGACCACTCCAAGTGTTGTGAAGGACATCCCTGATTTGTGGCACTGTGGCAGCAGAGACAGCTTGGTGAAGATCTGAAAGAAAAAGAGCCTGGCTGTTAAAGTGGATCCTTAAAACCAATTAATTTCTTTGAAGGTAATGGCATTACCCAGTGTGCTCCAGCTTTATGTCTGAAAGGGGCCACAGACTCTTGCAGATCCACAATCTGTGTGTTGCCCTGAATTGTTGGGGTTTTCCCTATATATAATGATGATTTTTATTTACTGTGGCAGAGAGGAACAAATGAGGATCTGCCACAACTTGAATAAAAGCAGTTCCACACCTGTCCCTTTAACTGCACATTTGTGGTTTGGCTGCCTTTTATTGTCCTCCCCTCTCTGGGGCTGCAGGGCAGTGTGTGTTTGTGTGTGTGCGTGTAAGGATTTCCCAGCCTAGGGGGTGACCCCTCATCTTGCTGCTCGGAGCTGTGGCTCCCATTCCCTCCTTTCTCTCCGATATTTATTGGAAGCACGTGCTGAGGAATCTGTGAGCCTGCGATGCTAATGAGTGCGTGGCGTGGAGCGGAGCGGGGCAGCAGATGCAAAGGGACGGGCACGTTTCCTAATGAGGCAGTCTCGAGACCCATCTGTTGAGTCTCATGGTCCCTCAATGAAGTTTGCTGCGCGAGGTTGCCAGTGGAGGTTTTTTTCTCTAATGCTTTTAGTTCTCAACAAGTGCAATCCTGTATAGAGCAGCATGTCATGGGGTTAGGTTTTGTTGTTACTAGCAGATAATGTGACTTTGAAAAGAACGCCCCTGCCCCAGCTGAAAGGAGGATAACCCTCCTCTACCCCCTTCCTTCCCATCCTTCTTGCTCGGATCAATAACAGGTCCCTAGGCACAAAGCCTGCATTCTTTTATTCTCAAATTAGAGCAGCTGCAGCAGCAACACCACAGCTCATTGGAAACCTATTAGCTTTTGAAAGACTTAATCCAGTTTGAAAATAACTAGTGTTTCTCAATCCTTCACGCACTCACTCCCGTAAGAGGCAATATTCTTAGGCTGCATTGACAGCGGACTGGGCTTATTATTATAATAACCTGCATCTCTCTCCGTGTCCCAAAGGGGCAACAAAGAAGGCAAAATGTCAGTTTCCCAGCTTCACAGGGCCTAAGAACATTGGATTTACTCTGCCATATCACATCCTATCACTGAGCTCTGCCGCCTACCATCCTGCCTTCAATAGTGACTGATGTCTTGTGATTCACTCTCCAATTTCATAGTTTTTAAGGCCAGAGGGGCTATTATGATAATCTATTTGACCTCCTGCACAACGCATTAGAATTTCATCCTAGGTGGGATAAAAGCTGGGAGCAGCTGGATTCTTTGATGTGGCTCTGCTGGGCAGCAGTGGAAATTTGGGGGTTTTTGGGGGTACTCTTTGCTATAAGGGGAATTAATTTTTTTTCTTTTTTTAAAGCACCTGAAGCACAGAGCTTTGTGAATGGGAGCATACTCAGCAAATGCCTTGCTTTGGAGGTAGGGGAGCTGATTTTACTTGGAAAGGGTTTGCCCCTTGTCTTGTTTTCTTGTTTAGCTTTTGTATCACCCCTTTACTGAGGATCTCCCTGCAGCAGCCCTGTAAGATAATTACGCCCATTTTAAAGGTGGGGGTCTGAGCTTCAGAGATTTTTAGGCCCTAAATGCCTTGTGAAGACCATAGCAGTGAGTAAATAAAATTTTCTTGAACAGGATCCTCAATTTCATGCCCCAAGTCACACTGGAAATCTGTAGAAGATGAGGGAACTTGTCTTCTCGTTTTTCTTGAGTCCCAGCCTAGTGTGTTTGCAGAGACATCTTTCTGTGTCAGACTTTTCCTGTACTGTGCCAGCCCTGAACCTTTCCTGTAAGTGCTGCCAACTGTTATCATGAGTGTTGGTACAGATATTTTGCCAGAGGTGGCTGGGGTGGGACCACCAACTGATTCCCGAAGGCCACAGAACAGCAACAGCTTTTGATTTCTACTGACCTGGACCAGATTCAGTGTGGTGACCTAGAGCTAAGGGGCTCAGTATCTCATTACTAATCCCTTGAGCTAGCCAATTCCTTCCACCAAGTCAATGTTTTCTAAAGTGTTAAAAGACTTTTCCTGCCTGCCTGCCCGTTAAATCCTGCTCTTCTGTCCGTGTCCTTAGATCAGCCTAATCAGCGAAGTGGATCAGTTTCAAGTCTTGATGCAAGCTGTGGTCCTGACAATGCAGAAGATGGCAGGCAGTGCAGGTGAGGCAGGCACTGCTCTGGGGGCTCTGCTTTGGGGTAACCCTGATGTGCTCCTTTTGTAATGCATTGCCAACTGGGATATGGGGTGTTTCCTGCTTTTAGCTTATTTAGCTGAGATTTACAGTTTATATATGTTTCCAGATACTTTAAATTAAAAAAAAAAAAACCCAAACAAAAAACCAAAACCGAAAAACAAAACAAAAAAACCTTCATGTGTCTTCCTGGATTGTCCATTGGCATTGCTTTTTGGGTGCAAGTAATAATTTTCTTCTGTGATACTTTAATCTTCTCAATTTCCTAAATGGGGAATTTGGCTTTGCAGAAAGAACTATGCAGAGCACCATCACTGTGTTCTAATGTATCTTTATTATTAAAGTCTTATATCTTTAAGATACAGAGAAATGTGTTTCAAGAGAGTGTGTACAGAAAACCATGTTTCCCATTAGAATCAGCAATAGCCTCAACCACACACACCTAGCAGGAAACACCTTCCATTTGCCTAATTTTAGATTTAATACAGAGCAGTTTGCAAGTCCCATATATGTGTATCCTCTTGCAGCAAAGCTTGTTCATAATTCATATAGACTTTGTATTTAGACTTCATAATTCATATACAAATGTGGACATGCATGTTGCTCCATGTATATGCTTTTTCCCTCCATATATATATATATATATATGAAAAAAGGAAGTTATTCTCAGATATTTCAGTTATTTATCCCTGGTAACAGCTTTCTTGATATTTACTCTGGTACAATGGGCATGGCTGTGTTTTTATGAGGAATGTTTTTCTTCTTGCCAAGGAGGAACACTTTCCCCCACTGCTTATGTGCACACAGGCACTCAAATACAAATTTCCCTCACCACTTTTTTCTTAAAACAGAAATTATCCATAGAGAGCAATTCTGCCTTTGACTGCATAGAATAGACCAGGCTGCAGATGAAAAGAGCATGAATCTCCAAGGTTCTGCACTTGCTTTTTTGGAAGGAGCTCAGTATCTGTTGAGTGATACTAAGCACATTTTACTTACTTACTTTCGGTCAGTGGATCAGGATACTCTAATTCTAGGCTATCTCATTAAGAATCTTCCCAAAATAGTTAACTAATCTCCAGAATCACAGGGGGTTGTTCCTTTCCAGTACTGGTGATGTCAGTTAATGCTCTGTTACCATTTGAAACCAAATTCTTAACGTGGAGCTTGACATGAAGGCTTGTGTCTAGTAAAGACACAGAAGCAAAATCTGACAGTGCCCTTCCTCTTGCTAGCACTTTGTTTATGTGAATTGTTTCCCAAGTTAACTCCTGTGGCCTAACCCCAAAGAAGAGAAGATCTAATCTCTAATTGTCCTCTGGGACCATCCCTGCAAGGTCCTTGAAGAATATATCCTGTTTCCCAGTCAAAGAGTCAATCCAAGGATGTGTCCTGTCTTCTCTTCTCATTTGAAGATTGTTTACCTGTTATTTATGAACTGTGTTTTGTCTATGGACTATTCCTAGTGCAGTGGCATTGTGATGCTTGTTAGAGAAGGAGGAAGGATTAAAATGGCACAGACTTTACATTCAACATCACATATTCCATGCAGAAGGATTTACAGTCATTTTACAATTGCACCAAAGTCCAGTCAACCCGTGGAGGCTGCAGGAATTCTGCCACTGGTGGAAAACAGATTGAGTCGTAATAAAGAAATGTTGAGAGAAGTCCTAATTACCTGCTCTGATGATGTTTTAGAGCAGTATGGTATATGTTATTTGGTATCAGGTGTGGAACAAAATACTGACCATTTCAGGATGATGCTAAAATAAAAGCATTTCAAGGATCAAATTATGTATGAGTAACATACATAACCCAGCTCTAGCAAACAGAATGCTCTCATTTATGCCAGCTGGGATTACAATTTGGACATTTTATTAGAATATGAAGAGGTCACTTATTGTTCAAAGAGATCTTTCCTGAAAGGAAGGCAACCAGTGCTGAAGAGCTGAAAGCTCTGAGTTGTGTTCATTTGGATTAAAAATAGGTATTTTGGGCCAGTGGAGCTTCAACATAAGCAAATTCTCAAACCAAACAGTTTTCCTTTTGGTAGCCGAAAAGGAAACCGCACATCCAGGAGGAATGTAGATCAAAGCAAACTCTGCAAATGATGCAGAAACACATAAAATAACAAACAAGACTGATGGGAAGAGGGGAGCTTTTGTAAGTAGATAGGTCTGTTCATATTTCACTGAAAGCAAAGGCAAGATTGCTAAAGAAGATACTGGAGAGGTATATAAGGGTATAGATTTTTCTCCTCAGAGGAATTTTCCAGCCTGTTTTTGCATCTCCATTGTATTTGCAAAGTAACAAATAAGGGGCATACTCAGCAGCAGATCTCACTGATACCAACTTTTGCCTTTCACCACCCTATCTTATCTCTTACTTTCCTTCTCTCCCTCTCTTCCTTCTCTCCCTCTTTCCCTGAGCCTCCCTCTGCTGAAGTGTGTGGCAAAACATATTTGTTTCACTGCTCACCCATAATGCTCTTAAAGCACATCATCAGGTCATCCTCCATGACTAAACTTTCAATATTTAGGTAGTTTAGCTTTCATACTTGCAGAACAGAACAATTGTGAATGATCTACTATTAGCTGTTTAAATTGGAATGCATTTGTTTAAGATTTTGTGTATGAGAGTACAAATCTACCTCAGAGCTATTTTTAATAGAAAATGTAATATTGCTGAATATTTTTAAACTCATGTTTCACTTACATATAAGTGACTATGTTGCTGCAATAACCAGTTGTAAAAATATAATTGAGAGGGATTTGGTAATGAATGACTTGTCCAGTCCTTTCTTGGATGCATCTTCATGAAGCAATGGGCATATAATTCCTGAACTCCTCAGGGTTTTGATTCACAGAATTCTCCATACAAGAGAAAGGTCTTTTGTCCAACAGCCAAGAGGAGTTGATATTTTGGGGATAACTGTGTTCCATCCTGTGGATCCTGCAGACGTCTCCATTTCCCTTTTGTGTTACCAGCTCTTCCATGTACTTCTCCAGCTGAAGAAGCTGCAAGTGCAGCCCCTACCTCACCTTTGGTAGGAAACAGCTGTTTTCTTGTGCAGGAGGTAATTTATTTCATCTAGGCCAGCAAGTGGAAAGGCAACCATTCTTCATGAGCCACATTTCTTTACACAGAGGTGAATGTGTCTCTTACCTCTCACCCCCCTATCTTACTTCTGCAGCCACATACATTGAAAGCACCCCAGTCCATATTGCTGGAGTAGAGTGAGTTCCCAGGGCTATGTCGATTCAAGGACACAAGCTGGATTGACACTGCCTGGTAGTTGGAAAGATTTGTTTTCCTTTTTTTTTTTTTTTTTTTTTTTTTTGGGTTTTTGGTTTTTTGTTTTTAGGTAGACAGCCCCTTTTCTCTCTGCTTTGCAGAGCGGCTGTTCATCAGGAAGGGCAGGCCCCACTGCACCCATCCTGTGCAGGTCATGGGATACACATTTCACCCTCCCATCTTCCCCTGGGCCGTGCACAAATGATGCTTGCTCCTTGTGGAGAGGGCAGGGCACTGAAGGAATGCTGCTCTTCTGAGGACTCTCACTGGGATAGCTCAGGGGTGGGTGGAAAACAATGTTTTCCCACTGTACTAATTGAGTCTTGTTTGCACCAGACAGAGATTTCCTCTAGCAATTTTTTATTTCTCCAGGACTCCGGAATTGTTTGCCCGTTCTTTGAACTTTTTTTAAAGTGGCCACTTTTAGCCTGAATGGAGACCAGTGAAAGTTTGAGCTCTGTATCTGGGGGAAGCTCCTCTCTGCGTGAGCACTGGACCAGTCAATAGGCTCCAAGTCTAGGACTGCCAGACAAAGGGACAGCCTGCAGCAAAAGGGATGTTTGTACTGTGGCCAGAGTAGGCTTCCTTAAAAATAATAGCCAAGGGTAAACACTATCAATTCACAAGTTAGATGCTTGTAAAAAACCACCAGCCCGTTTGCTAAGCCATTAAGAAGGGAAACAAGATTTGACAGTTCACTGTGCTGTGATTCTAAGCATGATGTTTCCCTGAGAAAGAGTGCCTGTGGTGCTGTGAGTGCTCTGCAGTCATTGATAGCAAGGGATTGGGAAGATTTGTTGCTGTCCAGAAGTTTGTATGTGGGTTGGTTTTAGGTTGTTTAAACCTATCCACATCAAGTGACAAAATGCAAAGCTGTCAGACTTGACCTGGCAAAATGGAGCTGGCATTCCAAAAAGAGTATGTCCATACAGTGACTTCTGTTATTCTACTCAAATGTGGTCTTTATATTTGTGACTTCAGGTAACAAAAAATGTGGGATGTTTTGTTGAAAGAGGATTATCCCAAACCCAAGTTAGCTTTGCAGAATTTGTTCCCAAGGTGACACCTTCCAAATGCAGAATAAATTCCCGTGTGTGACTTGCTTCATTCTTGGTAGATATATGGACAGCAGATCTGAAATTTGGTCACAACTCTGTGTCCAGTGGCTAACTGGAAGATCCTGGTCACTGGAGGAGAAAATGCTGGGCTTGCCCAATTTTGTAAGGAAGTTCATTGGTGGGAGAAAGTTGAAGAGACCTTGATGAAAGGCATGGTGTAGACTAGCTCTAAAGCAGACTGGACAGTTTCTGAGTAATTTTATACAGATAATTTCAAAGTTGTGAGGAAATCTCTCATTGAGTCCAAAAGGTTTTGTACTGGCCTCGGATATATGGGAAGTCACCTTGAAATTTTTTTAAGGACAACAAACGAACAGCTTCCAGTAAGATTGTGATGGTTGTGTTTTGCACTGATAACTGGGATCAGAAATCAACTACATTAAGCAGGAGATATTCCTTAGTCCATAAAACTGAATTTAAGTAGTTGAGGCAGAAAAGTGGCATAGAGAGATCAAGTGAGCCAAAGTGAGTAAGAAAACCTGCTTAGGAATAAGCACTTAGCCTGAACCTAACACAAAAACAATCCAGGCAGGAAATGAAATATACACTTCAACATGAAACTGAAGACATCAATTGTCTGAGGTTCTTTTGCTGAAATGCCTTGCTGTGTGCAAGGCTTTCAAGGCTGGTCTTTCATTCTGGTGACTTAAACAGTGTTGATAAACATAGCTTGAAAACTGATCCAAAAGGACCTGTGGGGTCTTTATTTTACACACTTTTCATCAGGACCCAGCTTTCTAAAACACATTATTAAATATTTGATAACTTTGACCGCAATTAAAACTGATTAGCCTTTAATTCAAGGTTTTTATAAAGTAAGTAAACAGTTTTCCCCAGACTTCCAGGAACTCAGAAGTCCACAAAGAAGATCACTAAGAATTAGGAACAGCTGCTTTTACATAAGTGTTAATATAGCTGTTGCTTTTATTACAATGTGGTTCCTTCACTGTATCTCTTATGCTTACATATGTTAGCACAAGAATCGTATTCTCACTCAAAGTAGTCATTGGCTTTTTGGCAACAAAAAGCTATAATCATAAAAAAGTTTGTATAAGCAGCATTTTCACAATTCAAGTCCTGCTTTCAAGAGATTTCTGACAGCTCCTAGCTTGAAAGGGACAGTTTTTAAACAAGGAAAATGCTGTTAATATCAGCATACTATAGAGAAGTCAGTGACATAAGGAGGAAAGCAACAGGGAAACACAAACACTGCCATACCAGATAAGATATCCAGTGTGATAACATTTGTTGGTGTTGGTCAGCATAAGGAGAAAAGAAATTAGAAAGCAATTAATTATTTTCCTAAATGAAAAAAGGATCCCAAGCCTTTTGTTAGTAATTTGGATCAGAATCACAGGGCTTGATAACCCTGTAGTTTTCCTTGTCATAAATAACACTAATTTGTTTTGAAGTGCAGCATTTGTGGTTTCCTGGTTGTTTTTCTGCCAAAGAGTTCCACAGATTAATTATTCATATTGAAACTTTTCTTAAATAACTTAAAAATACTATCTTTCTACTCCATTGACAGAACCTTTGTCTTTTGTTAGGAGAGAGGCTGAAGAGGACACAGCTCACTTTCTGTATGTTTGATCCGTTGTGTAACTCTCACATAATTTCCTTTAATAATGATAATCCCTGTGTTTTCAGCCTTTTTTTCCCAGACATTCCTTTAAGCTTCCTAGGCACTTCACTTGCCAATCTCTGGACCCCTCTTGTTTCTGCTCTTCTCCTCTTCCTGTGGATTCAGGATTTCAGACCAGGAACTTATGTATGGACACTACTGTATTAGGAGAGCAATAAAATGTATACTAAATGCCCACATATTATAAACAACTGTCTAGACAAGACTTTACAACACTTATCCCATCCGTGGCTCTTATTTTTTAGGTTTTAGACTATCATAGTACAAGTATAGTGGATTCTGTTGCTAAGAAAGAGATGGCTTGGCTGAGCTAGGTAGGTGTTTTATGCTACTACTACTTAGCAATTATGTCTGAGTGAAAAATAAAGGTATTGAAATGACAGAAGAGCTGTATCACTGAGCGTGACTTTTCAGCCAGAGCACGATCTTTCATACTGCTGCTGGAGGTAAATTTACAGTGAGTCATAGCATGGTGGTTCTGAGAATCTGTTGGTTCAGGGCCTGTGGTCTTCTACAGGATGATCACATTACAATTTAAAAGTTTCCTGTACATTTGGGTATCTTTAATTCTGGAGTTTGTTTTAGGAAGGCTTTCACTCTCCGTATTTCAGTGTCTTGCTGCTGACACTGAGCAGTGTGAATAGCTCATGTCAAGGGATCTGGGTCTGTGGTGGAAGAACAGGAACAAGTCCAGTACACACAGAACAACTGGCTCTTGTTTACTGAGTCAAAGCTGTAAAACCGTAAAGAGAGCAAGAGCTGAAATCAAGGGACATAGAAATAATGGAGTGGGAATGGAAAAGGAGAATCAACATTTGAGGGTTCTTCTGTACGAAGCAGAGACCGGGGTTCCAGAGGTGGGGGAAAGACACAAATCATTCTTCCAAAACTTTTTGATGCAAGGACCCCTTGTTTTAAGTTTGGATTTGAGGCTCTTGGAGGGGAAGAAATTATTTATCAACAAGTATTCCCCAACACCTTCCCTCTCTCTCAACTTTCAGCCCAGTTCATCAAAGCCAAAACGTAGCTTTATGTGATGATAAATATTCTCTCAGCCTGCCAGCTGAAGCCAGGGTCCTCTGTTGTAAGAGGAAAAACTCCATTGCAGGAAAAGCTTTTTTAAATTTTATTCTTAAAAAAAAAAAAAAAATGCACTCAACATTCCTGGTGGAGATTTCCCACTTATTGGAAGCTACTGCTTTCTTGAAAAACCTTTGGTCTTTTAGAGCATTTTAAAACATACTCTTAGGAAATGCTGTATTGCTGTGGGGCATCTGGCTTGTAATCAGTCAGTCCTTTCAGTCTAACTCTTCCGTCATGATACCGACCCCGAGCATGCCTGGTGTGGTCCTGGGGAGCCATGTGCCTTATATGTCCATTGCAACTTGCAGGAGGTCAAGTAGGGGGAAGCCAAAGGATTTGTGCAAATGGTGGAGCCAAGCAGAAGGTCAGGGATGGCATTTTGTGGCCATGGGAAAGAGACAGCTCTTTCTCCTGGGTCGGGATGAGTCTCCGTCAGTGCTGAGTCTCAGAGAACCACGGGGCTTCCGTGGCTGGCACCCAGTGTTCTTAATTTTGTGGTGAATAAGAGCCCTGAAAGCACATAATTTAATCTGCCTGAAGATAATTGTTGAAATAAATCATTCTCTTGTTTAAAGAATAAATCTTCAGCAAGTTTCAGGAGAGGCTACAGCACTACTGATTTTAATCGTTACTCTGCATAGGGAAGTGTCTATACTGCTTAGTGTTTCCAAACCAGCAGTGCTGCTATTAAAAAGTCAGGCCTGGATTTAGAAGCTGTTACAACTCAAACTAAGCTTTTTCAGGGATTCCTGGATTCACAGCTGAAAGAGAAGAGGCCTTGTGAGCAGAGACCCCCACTTCCCTCCTACCCCTGGTTTTAACTCACCAGTGAGCTGCACTGCCACTGGGTGCCTCAGTTACCTTGTCCCAACGTGGGGCTCTGTGGCCAGCCCTCTGCAGTGCGTTGGCATTCTGGAGGGGAGAAGTGCTCCAGGAAAGATGGCTATCTGGGGTTTTTTGGTGTTGCTGGAATATGGGTTGCGTATGACAGGAAATGTGCTGTGGTGTGTCAGGCTGTACCACAGAGAGCAATTCCAGTCAATGGTGGGTGATTTTTATCAGACTGCCCTGTGGTCACGCTGTGGGTTCCCCAGGGCTCTGCTCGGCAGTTGCTCCTCCATACCATGTCCTGCTTTTGTTGAAATTTTTCAGGGTTTGGCTGGTCCACAGGGGATTTTTTTTTTGAGGGTGTGAAAAGGATCGGTTTGGGTGAGACACATTCTAGCAAAGTAGAAATTACACTGGTCAGCTGAGGTCTGCAGAGTTGTGCTTCACTAAACCTCCCTGTCCTTCATCTGGGAGCTGTGCTGGGGCAGAGGTGGTTCACTGCAGAGGCAGGATGTGGGCTGGAATGACAAGCTAAGGTGTTCCAACCACGGGTGAGGTGGGATTTGGATACACTACAGCTTCTTTCGAGGCTTGAGGGTTCAATTAGCTCTTGGCAATTCAGTTGCTCCTATGACTGCACTCTCGATTCCCTGGCTGGCTAGTTAAAAGGTGTCCTGCTAATTTATGATACTTAAGTTAAATAGCAGAGAATTTGGGCCATTTGTGCATGAATCCATTATGGATTGCAGGCAGGTTCCTGCTACTTAACCATTTTTTTTCCTGTCCAGTAGTTGAATGCCAGAGAAAGTTGGTGATCCTGATATTCTTCCATATTTTTGTTGGGTTTTTTTCCTTTTCTTGGAGTTCACTTGAAGATTTTGTCTCTGGGAGAAAATCTAGGAGGAATAGACACTGCTCTGGTCTTTTCCATTGCAAATGATCCCATTTCTCCCTGTCTTCCAAACTGGGAAGTACTTACTGCTCCTTTGAATCTGATTGTAGAGCTAAAAAATAAATTCATATAGTGTTTGACACAGCAGCATTTGAATAGTTTTAAGTGGTTGGAAATTAATTTGCTGTGCCATTTAAACTACTTTGAATAAGAAGAGATCTAGCTACGTTTTATTTTTTTTCTAGGCTGATGTACACCAGTTAAAAATGTGCCCCCTGGCACATGGAATTGAAAGCTGAGGGTTTTCTCAGGCACGGATTCCACCAAACCCCCTCAATTCAAGGTACCCCAGCCCCTGGGTTTGTTACTGTGAGTAATAGAGATGGAAACACTGGGTCCCAGTGCCATTTCCATCAAGTCATCAAGCCTTAGAACTTGCTTTTGTCTGAAGCAAAATATTTGTTAGATGCTATTAGACAGGGCCTTACTGTGGAGTAAATCAGGGTTTGTTAAATTGTTAAATACCATAGAATGGTTTGGGTTGGGGGGGACCTTAAAGGTCACATAGTCCAAGCCCCTTGCTATGAGCAGGGACATCTTCAACCAGATCAGGTTGCTCAGAGCCCCATCCAACCTCACCTTGAATGTTTCCAGGGATGGGGCAAGCACAACTTCTCTGGATAAACTGTGCCAGTATTTCACCACCCTCATGGTAAAAAATATCTTCTTTTTATCCTGTCTAAATCTACCCTCTTTTACTTTATATGTGAGCATGGGATAGGTTCAACTCCAAAAGTGGTGAGGTTGTAAACAGTATGTCGTGAATCATTTTATTGTGTCTGCATTACCAGAGTATACAGAAATCATACAAGTATCATGTGTCACAAGCACAAGGTTTCATAGCTAAAAACATTCTTACAAATTTTCATTTGCAGAAAATCTTGAGAGCCGTTGTCTTTGTTCAAAGTTGAAAAAGAAAAAAAGTAATCAACTTAGAGCATTTATAAATCAGCCTCCAAAGAATTAATTGTAAAAGAAACAGTGTGACATTTCCAACTGTCTTTAGAGGGAGGTCTGTTCAACAATACATTTCAGGTGACAAAACACAAATATGATGCACGGTGCCAAATGGAAAGAAAGAATAGACCCTCTGCTGCTGGGAATAGAAGAAGACTGTAGTAATGTGATTATGGTAATGGTCAACAAGTCATAGTCTTGTGCTTTTGTTCACTGTAATTAACTTCTTGGAATAGCACAGTCGCTTTCTCTGTGCTCATCAGATGGCCCTGCCTTTGTGTCCATAGTCTGTTATTTCTCCTGCAGGGACTGCAAGCCTCCAAGTGCATTACTAAATGAATTCATTGCTGGAACAAAGATCCAGTAGTAGAATAGAGATTGATATCTTTTGTTGTCAGACATTCAATACCATATAGCAATCCAATTACTTAAGCTGTTTCTATCAGTCTTATTACGGCTCACTATTGAGGCATGCTTTAAAGCTGGATAATTCTGTCTTGCAAGAATGTAGTGGAACAGATTAGAGCTTTAATGAGAAGGCTTTCTGTGGGCTAGGGCACTTCCATTGTATGTGTTGGGTTTGAGGAATCATACCTAGGCAAAGGCCTGGAGTCATTGTTGCAAAGAGTGATCAAAGGGAAGCCTGAAATCTGTACAATTGCTTTAAGAAATTTTACCGGTTGTAGAAAAAGAAAATAAAAACTGGCAAAATTTCTGTCTGCTATTCCCTATCTATTGAGAATCTGTGCTGCACTGGGAAAAGGAAATTACTTATTGGAATTCAGCTTGTGGAATGGGCATGACATTTTGTGTTTGAACTTTTCCTCCACTGTGCTGTAGGTCAAATACTGTGCTTAGCTGTAGCATTTTAGGAATGCTGGCAGCATGGATTCAACACAAGGCTTATTTGCATACAACTGCCCAGGGTGGGTGTTTGGAGAGGAGGGGTTTCTAGTGCACAAACACACAGAAGGCTTTGATAACTGCAGGTAGAGGAGGAAGGATTAGACCAGTAAATCAGCCTTGTCAGGTTTGCATCCTCACTCATGCTCTCTGTAGCACAAAGCAGGTATGGATTGAACCCCAAGATAGCAGAAAGCTGGAGCTGGAGTGTCAGTAAGACCTCAAAACTGAGCCTGGAGAGTAGAAGTGGAGAAAAGCTATTTTACCATGAGAAAAAACAACAAATAAATCTATATACTTAGCAATTTTTTTTTTTTTTTGAGATTGTATATGTAAATCACACCTAAGTTTATCATGCAAAACACAAGCCACAGAAACTTGGGAGATGCCAGACTGAATTTGTATGTCCAACAAGTCAATTTGGTTGCCTGAATATAGGATTTCTGATTGACTTTTAAAGTGTGATAAAACTCTTCAGCTCTCTTTCAGGCCTCGGGAGAAACATCTGTGCTTTAAGTCAACACAGTGTGACCAGAACCACCCTGGAATTGCTGAGGTTGAAGTAAACTGGAAACAGAGATTAGAGTGCTTTTGTGTGGAATACACACAGCTTGGGGTCCTTCACGAACACAAGTATTTCTAAACTTGTCTGAAATTCCACCTGTCTACGTCACTGTCCCTAAATAACTGAGGTATGGTTTATTTTTTGGTATGATAAATGCACCAAAGCAAACACTCACTTGGTGTAAATGGCAAGGCAACGTCATTTCTGCAGGACAACACTGATGTCCAACAATCTGAGGATATAGCCTATTTTTCCTGGATGCAAAAAACTGGTATGATTTATAATTTCATTATAATAAGGCTGATTTTCCATTTCTTAGGGTGGTTTTACACTATCAACGGCTAAATATTTCCTCCTCAGGGACGAAGTTACAAAGTGTTGCCAATGCACACATGTTGTCTGGCTGTAACATTTCCAAAGTATTATTTAGAAGAACAGCAATTATAAAGACATTTTCCAAAGGAAATTGTATTTGAGTTAGGATAAGGATGTGGGGCTGTGAACATAAGTCTGAGGAACACCTGAAAGTTTATCTGGGCATTTAAATTTGTTTTCAGAAAGTGTTTGCACTCCTGTCTATAGAACACGAACGCTGATTTTCTTCAGCAATAAAGGTATGACCCAGTTCTGGACTGAAGCTAAACTTTATTTTGTAGCCTCAGTTGCCTGATGGGGATTGAAGTTAATGTTTTATGAGGCAAAGGAGAGCACCTGTTCGTTCCAGGAACAGTTACTGCTAAGATATTTGTTTTGGGTCGGAGTTAAGGTGATTTTGTGCTGAATTATCAGTTTCTCTCTCACTCAGGGGTGTAAGGAGCAATTAAAGATTTAGGGTGGCCTGACCTTTATTCTGCTCATTGTTGACTTGTAACGAGTGATGTCTACAGTAACTGCTTTCTTGTAATTTATTTACTCTATTTAGGAATGAGGGGTTTGGACTTGGGATCTACCAAGGGGAGCTTTTAATGTGCATTTTTATTTATTTTGTCTAAATGTATGGAAACCTCCAGGACAGATACTCAGCTGGTGTAAAGCAGCTTAGTTCCATTGACGTCAGTGGAGCAGTGCCAGCAGCAGATCTGACCCACTTCTTTAATCTGATCCCTTGTCCATCCCGTTTATTTCAGATTACATCAGAGTGAGCAGGGCCTTACCTCATCCACTATGAACTTGAGATGGATAGAATCTTGCAAGTTTTGGCAGAGGAATATCATCCCTGAGAAACATGTAAAAAGCAAGAGTAGCATCCAGTCCTCTGCCATGCAGAAACTGCTTGAAGATAGTGCCTTGACAGACTCAGCTTTTCTTAAATGACACTGTGTGACATACGAAATTCCAACTTGTTCATAAGAAATTGTGTTAATTTACCACAAAACACTGACCTAACATAGCAACATTTGTGTGTGGGTGTCTAAATATCTATTAACTAATCAGTAATATTCATTCAGTGGTCAGGATGTTCTGTGCCCCTACAGTGTTCTGTGAGTCTTCAGAAACTTCAGCATCCCAGCTGTCAAGGCCATGCAGGTACCCACCTGAGAAATTTCCAAGGGAAATCAGGTTTAAGTTTGCAGTCACACCTTGGATCTGGCACCTCTAACTTCTCCCTTCAGTTTTTCCTGTTTTTTAACTGTTGTTTTGCCCTTGTGTCTGTTCCCTGCCATTGTCCTCCCAGATCAGGGTGGGATGGTTTGACAGAGCATTATCTTCACATCACACACTACTCTCCCAATGGATCTGATCTCTTCCACTGCTTGAATGAGCACATATGAAGGTTGGAATTCATGGGTTTTTGTTGGTGGAGAATGGAGGTGCCCATACACAGCTAAAAACTATTTTCCCCCTCAATCTGAACTGATACTTGAACTGACTCTTGGCTCTTTGGCTTATTCTCAAACAATAATATTCAAATATTCTAGTAGCTTCCAGAGAATGTACAATATCACGTGTTTGAGCTCTCTGAGTTTTGTGTACTCAGAGAAGTTGCTTGGCTTGAAAAGTTTACATCAAAGTCTTTATTTGTTCCTGTCGCATAACCTTGCAGTGAATTTGCAGTCTTAAGAAGAGCTGGGAACGTGTTTTTTACTGCAGCAGTTACTTTCTCTTGGTACATATATTGGTATATATCTTTCTACTTTGTCTGCCTCAATGCTTAATTTACATTTCCTTAGTAAAAAGGAGATTTTTGCCTTTCTGTCAGCTGTTTTCTATGTACATTGCTAATATTGAGTGTCAGTATTAGTAGAGCAAATATTGCTTTTTCTGGCATTGAGCTGTCTCGCACATTTCTGTCCAACTTGAATGAAATGATCAATTTTCTCAGCCACCAGTGGATCCTTTGCAGCATTATCTCATGTCCTACGACCTCTCCAGGCTTGTCATGCAGTGGCCATTGACTTTGTACTGGACTTTCTCCAGTACCTCCCTTCAAGAGCTTGCAAATGCCAAAATGATGTGAGCCATTGCAGTTCTGCTATCTGTTCCCAAATACCAGATGTTGTCTTGGCTTCTCTTGTTCCCAACCTATGTCTTGTTTTTGCAGACTCTGATATATTTTTGTTGCAGGTCTCTCTTTATTGGTATCTTGTCTCTTATATCTGTCAGAACTGTCCCTGCACCCTAAGTTTCACTTTGGATAAAGTGGCTTCCTTTTCTTGGCAAGTTCTAGTTGGGTTATTCCTAAATCTTCTAACAGCATTTCTCTGTCTCTTCCTCCACCCCTATGCTACAGTATCCGCTTGACCCTCATACCAGCTTGTGTTTTCAGCTATCAATTAATAACAGAATATTTCCATCTTTTTTCCTCTGTCCTGGTTCAGTATAGTACTCCTGCACATTAAATAGTCTGCCTCCCCTGCCTCTGTTAACCAAACTATATAAATCATCTTTGGCTTCAGAATCAGACATTCCCTGGAAGGAGAATATGATCCTGTTAGCTGGGAAGAAAAGTTGCTGCTTAAGCTTCTCTTATCTCTACTCTGTCTCTCTGAAGGGCTTTAACTTTGGTGGGATTTTTAACTTCTTTCTTCCACACAGAATACTGTCTTTGTTATTGTTGTGGCTGCCCCATCCCTGGACGTGTTCAAGGTCAGGCTGGATAGGGCTTTGAGCAGCCTGGTCTGATGGAAGGTGTCCCTACCCTTGAAAATGGGATTGGAACTGGGTCATCTTTAAGGTCCCTCCAACCCATTTTTTTCTATGATTCTGTCATTCTATTACTCTTCTCATTGAAGAAGAGACATAATGCCCTGTTCATCTCCCTTACCTCTTTCCCAACAAGCTTTTCTCTTCCCTGCATCCATTGGTGCAGTTTCCACTCTACCCAGAAAAACCAAACTGAAGGGCAGATTTCTCTTAGAGGTGGTTTCATTGCAAGTGTAGAAGGGGAGATTCATTTTACCAAAAACCCGTAAATCTACTGGGAAACCTAAGGGAATGCACAGAAAGCAAGACAAAAAATCATAGTTGTGAAGGTCAGGTTCAAGATGTTCTCTTCTTACAGAAGGCTGTGCTTGTGTTTGTGGAATATATGCTTAGGAACTTTGCTGGATGAGTGCCTTATTAAATTTGAGTAAACTAAATAAACAGAACAGGCACAAAATAACCAGTTTTTACAATATGCTTGAAAGAATAGCAAGCAAACAGCTTTTTCCCTACTATAAAGAAAAAAATGAGGCAGAAAAATGAAGTATCTCAGCTCCTGGGAGGAAGCAGCAAAGCAGACCCAAAATTTAGAACATTTCTGTTCTGGGCTTTGTCCAGTGTGCTGACATTTTACTTTTTAAATGTTTTTCATAAAAAGTAGTACTTATTTTATTCATTTTTGTGATTGCTTTCTTAAATGGAAAGAAGTAAATCACAGTGAAGTTAGTCCAAAGTTGGGACAATATTGAGTTCAAGAGATATAGCAGAAATTTAGTGAAGCTGCAAATAGATCTGGGTCCTGTCAAAAGTTACTCCTTCATTTACCAAGGAAACTTCACTAAATTAATGGATTTTAGAGGAGAAGGAAACTCAAAACTATCTAATATGACCATATGTATTTTGCATGCCATAGAATTCCACTCAGTTATCTCTGCAAAACTATTTCCTGCCAGATAGTGGGCCAGATCTCACCTCTGCTAACTTTAACCACTTCAGTCTCAAAGCACTCTCCAGAGATGTTCTCTGACTGGGCTGTTGCAGCTTTACTGTAGAAAGGCCTAATGGTTCTGAAGTCCATGAAACATGAAATGAGAGCTGTATGTATGTGCTCCTTTTGTAATCCCACAATCCGAGGGATTGCTCAAGACAGGAATGAAACCAAGCAAAGGAAAATCAATGTTTAACTTGGAAATATTTGTCAGTTAACAAGTCACAAGGAAGTGAGTACCTCTAGCACCTAGTAGGAATTTATTTTATACTTAATTTATACTCTTTTTTTTGAGTGGGGAGTATATTTTGAAAAAGTGAACACAGACAAAAAAAATCTTCCTTTTGAGCATTGTTGCCATTGGATTTCCTAAGTTCAGGAATATTCTCTAAATGTACTTGAGTACATTTATTTTGTAGAGGGCTGACTATCCAGACTCTGACCACACTTAAACACATACTGAAATCCATCCTTCTTATGGACAACATGTAATTGTGTGCAAAAACCCCTGTTCTGTTTAGGGATATTTTCCTGAACTGGAAATACGGCTTGTGTGCTTGAATTGTTTTAAGGGATCTATTTTCTGGCATCTTGTTGCTTTTCTCCTTTTTTCCCTTCAAAAACCCCTCTGTTGAGTTTAAAAGTATATTCCTTTACAGTCTCACAAGCTCTCGGTTTCTGAGATCTGGAATTCCTCATTCAAGAAAATCTGCTGGAAATCCATGAAAACTCTGTGTACAATAAACAGGAGACCTACTTCACCCTCAAGTTCTGGATCTCAGGTCTTTGTCATCTTGAAGAACGACTTAATCCCTCCGAGGGAGGAGTCTCTCAGGTATTTCCGTATGGATCAGTCCCGTAAAGCGCTGATCTCTGTCTCGGAGCCACATCGATCTGTCTTGTCTGCAGTGGCTGAAAGGACTTTATGCATTGAATTTTCTCAGAAGTGCTATAAAATAACATGTCTTGGCGAGTGAAGCCAGCCTGTTACCATATGGATTTTCTGCCTTGAGTGATTTTCTAAAATCAATAACTCATTAAAAAGAAAAAAGCTCAATTCTCACAATTCATAACCATGCAAATAAACAGGCTGACTTCAGCAGCAGCGCCCAGCTGAGTTAGAACAGTGGGTTTGGAGGATGTTGTGTTGTTTGTTCAGTTGCCCTGACTGCAGTTTGATTTTTTCTGGATCCTTCTTGAAGAAAAATATTTTAACAACAGTGTTCATTCATTAATTCTTAAGAATAATGCTCTGTTGGCAGAATGGTTAACTAGTTGCTAAAAATAAGGTCTGCTGGTGAATCCTTTAAAAATATGACTACATCCCCAGGAAGTAACTCTCTTTCAGGGAATAATACAAGTGTAAATCTTTTTCAAAATCACAATATCTAGAAATGCTTGATGCATGTAATAAATCCTCAAAAAAGTGTCAGATAACTTGGCAGGGGAGGAAGCTTTCCATCCCAAGTGTGTAAAGCATTGCAGTCATTGATTTATTGACTGAATTGATCTGACTTTTAAAAGACTCCCTGGCTTGGCATCAGTATTCTGTTTATCTCACAAGCAATGAATCTCGTCTTCCTCCCTGTGTGTAAATACTTAATAGCTGTTAACTTAAAAGGTCAGACCTTGCTGGATCCATAAGTATTGTACTTCAAGGTACATTTGGATTGAAGTTTTCTTTTTCTTCTGCTCAGCTCTCATGTTGCTGCATTACCTGCTCTACTTGACATTCTCAGTGGCTTGGAAAGCGTGTCAAATGTTTTTCAGAGAGTTAGTCCTTTTATCAGGGTGATTTTTCTTGCACTCAGATGTATTAATTTAAAATATTTAGGGTTTGTTTTTTCCCCAAAGTACAGCGACAGGATTTAGAATGCTCCACAGGATGCTGAAGTCAGCTGCTTTCACAAAGCTTTTCCATATGATGCATGTCAGCAGCACAGCTTCAAGGAGTGTCTTCTCATTTTGCTTTCCATTTAGCATGACTTTAACAGGTGTCTCAGAATGCCTCTGTGTAGGGCAGGATTAGTGCCTGTGATCTGGGAATAAAAAGAAAAGGTGGTGGGGTGTGGGGGAAGGAAGGGAACTGTGGAAGATGAACTGGTTCCAAAGGACACCCTCAAGCAAAGGGTGGCAAAACAATCAAATTCGGTAGATTCAACTTCAGTGTGAGAAAGAGCAAACCTTGCATGTCAGCAGGGACTCCTATGGTTTAATAAATTACTGGAAGGTTAGGACAGTGAGACATGGCCTCTCCAGAGGAGTCTCTGGAAGGTCTGAGGGAATCCTGAGCCCAGTTACAAATTTCTCAATCTCAGATGAAAAATGCAGTCACTAGTATGACCAAGCATTCTTGCATGCCTTTGTGCTGGGTTGCTGGCCCTTTGAGGCCACTGGAAGAACGAACAGAGCAGACATTGTCCAGCCAAGGAATTAAAATCCAAACCTATCCTGTTCATTTTGTGAGAAAATTATAAGGGTCTGTTCTGGGAGCAACCAAAACTCGGTTTTCTATGGAACCATATCCTCTGTCTCCCATGCACCTTGTAAGGACCTTTGTGAGACCCCCAGACCGCAGGACCACTCGTGAGCAGAAGGGCAAAAGGCAGCTCCTGCTGCATCTGCTGTGGAGCCCCTCACGGGCTGATTGGAAGGCTGGAAATGAGCTGTTTGTACCGACTGGACAAGGAACCATTGATCCCACTCCTTCCAGGAGATTTTCCTCAGCTGGAGGCGCTAATTTAGGTCTCTTTCCTCTGTGCGATGACAAGAGCTGTAGGAACATAATTATCTCCAAATCTTTTGCTTCTCCCCTGACAACTTGCATTGAAATGTGGCAGTGGGTTTGAATGTTATTAAGGGGCAGACATGAACACACAGAAGGCATGACTGCATAAGCCTCATTTCCTTAGGAAATCAAGTGGAAATGTTTGTATAGTTTATATACAACACAATACGGTTTGTGTCTGTCATATTACCTCGAAGGTTGTTGTTGTTGTAATCATATGTTCCATTGTTGTGCTTCATCTAATCTAGAGTTTGTAAAAATACTGCTTTGGACCTTTGTGATTTGTTTTCCTGCATCTCATAGGAAGCCGGGACTGGAAGGGGCGTCCTGGGTCAGTGTGTCCCGGCTCCTGCCGAGGTACATGGACTGTAAAAGTTAAAAGAGAAAAATACTCTATAATAAACTTCAGATTGGTACAGTGGGAAAGTTAATGAGACAAATGAAACCTTCCGTGTGGCCTTTGCAAAGCTGAAAGTCACAGCATGGGGCAGTCCCCTTGCAAATCTTGGGTCATTAGCTTATCTTCTGTAGTAACTGCCATGGATAAATGTCAGAGGATGAAGGAATTTTCCCCTTTATAGCACTGGAGTATGAAGTATTCACATGTTCCTCAGAAAAACCTGGGGAAAAGATTGCCAGATTTTTTCTTGTGTAACAGGAGCATTAAAATGTTAAACATGTTTACACGGGAGAAAATATTTGATCCAGAGAGAGGAGAGGCATCCCTTAGCTTTTAAATGTGCTTGAATGACAATAAGGCACGTCCAGCATTCTGTAAGATTTTCCTAAAGGAAACAAGAACCCAAAAGACCCTCTGTGAAATAAGACAATAGGTAAGAGAAGGATGGCAGTTTCTTTTATATAGGTCACAAGGGAGCAAAAGTTTCAGATTATTTCTGAAGCTGTATTATAATGCTCAAAAGAGAACCTGATGATGTAAGGGTAAAAGCCATAAGTGCCCCTGTTTCAGAATTTCAGGTGTATGCCTTCAGTGGTGCACTGATTGTCAGTATTAAATGTGCTTCTCTACCAAATATAAGTACTTGCAGATTGTTAAGGACACCTCTAGAACGTTTATATTCCAGAATATCTCGATTGTTTCAAATCTCAGTGATAAAATTCCCTCTACATAGAATTATATATGTGCAGCTGTTCAGAGAAAGGTACAGCCTGAGAGAAGGACAATAGTTTATTTGACAGTTCCAAGAAGATGAACAGAAAATAAAACAGTACTTTGAAAATCTTAGTTTTGCACTATTTTAACTTGTTCAAAAATAGAAAGATATTTTTCAAATTTTTTCAGACCATTTCCCTTTTTGAAAGCAGAGTCTGTACATAATAAAAGCATTGACATTTTTAATGTTTTGTATGGAATATCTCTAGGATGAACTGGGAAGTCCACTGATTGCCTTCAGTGCTGTCTTTGCCTTGATTTAGTAATCTTACATCTTTGTCCTTACACCAGAGTCTGATCCAGGAAACCAGGGAGTACTTTAGGCTCTTCCATCAAAATGCTTGAGGCTGTGAGTATTTTTAAGCATCCAAACAGTCTCTTTGGCTTTGGTTTCACTGTTTGACTCTTAGAGCATGAAGTGTACACTTAAATACTTTATTGGGCTGTCCTGTACTCCACACCTGAGCTCTGAGCACAGGCAGGACTGATGGTGATAAAGTGAGCTCCATCAGCCTCATGCCTGTTCACAGACACCCAGAACTGAAATGTGCAGTGAACTACAATCTCTGAGCAGTTCATGAAACCATAATAAGAAAGATGAAATTTGCAGCTTTATTTCAGAAAAGTCCATTTGCCATAAAAAATTACATGCTTTAGCAGAATTAGGCAGTTTAAAAGAGTCATTCTAGAGTCTGCATCATTAAACTTTGAACCTTTAAAGGTATTTAACTGTTAAAGTCCTGACTCGACGGAGACCTGTTTCTGGAATGTTGTAGTTACTTTTGGTTTAAGCTGTTCAGAATGAGCTAGTCTTTTAAACACTGAGTTAATGCTTGCAGCATGTTAATTTTTAACAAAGGGGTTTTCTTCACGAAAAGCACATTTTCTGCCCAACAGAATTTGATAGTGTTTTCCATCAAAATTTTGAAGACTGCTAAATTTGACATTGCTGCTAGGTTTGCTCAGTCAGGCTTAGGCTTTAAAAAAAAGGCTGTTAAAAATCTATCACCCAAAGGAGGGATCCAGACTGCTTTCCATTACGGGGTTGCCCCTCACGGCTCTGTTGCAATGGCTTTAAGCAGGTGTGACTCATTTGAATGACTTTGGCTCTCACACTGCTCTGGGGACCGGCTGGCTTTGGGCTTAGTGCTCAGCTCTGAGCCTCACCAGGACCCGTTTCTAAGCCCACCTTATCCTTTACTCATCTCCTCTTAGATTGCATCCATTACAGCATGCTCATCAGGCAGTGACTGATGATCCCAGCCTGTCACTGCTCCTGTTTGTCCAGCCACCAGCAGCTCAATCCCTTTCCCCTGGAGCTTCTGCAGTGCCGGGGCTTTGTCAGCTGGGCAGGTGTGTTGACAAGTGACTGCCTGATCAGTGAGTTTGTCTCCCAGTTTTTATTTGGGTAAGTACATTGTCTCCCATGCTTCTGTTGCATCAAGCTCAACATCTTTGTAACAAATAAGGCTCGGTCCTGCCTCCTTCGATCACCTCAGCGTAGAATTGAGTTGCCTTGGTAGAACAAGGAAAAAGACTGAAGCTACCTGGCCAAATCCTGTTTTTGGTCACCATTGCATAAACTACACTGACTCCACTGAAGTCAGCAGAGAAAACCCAGAATGAATAGTTTATTTTGACTTCTGGGATAAGTGCAAGAGCAATTAAATTTTTTTTTTATCATTAGTTATTATAATGCCATATAAAAGCACTTACATTAGGCATCATCAGCTTTTGAAGAAACCAAGTGCCCAAAGTATGTCCATGCTCCCATAACATGTCAAAGCTACAGTTAAAAATTCCTCTTTCCCTGAAGGTGCATTTACGTACTGGATTCTATTGCTTTTTGAGGGGAATACTTGCATAAAGAAGGAAAAATTAGTTATGTATATCCATCACAGACAGAGTGGGAGAAATTCCTGTTGAAGTTTTGCCACCTGTATTTAAGAAACTTCAAAATTATTTCAATTAGCAGGAGAGCATCATCCAAAAGTTTTATCCTTATGTTGATAATTGACAGCACTATCCCCCCCACAGTGTTTAATATAGGCAATTCATTGAGGGAAAAAAGTATATTCACTTGAAATTCATGACTGTATTTACAATGCTGCTTTCCCATGCTTATTTTAGGGCATTTGGGAAAAAAGCTTTAACTCCAAAAAAAAAAAAAAGAATGCTTTGCTATTCTGGGAGTTAGACTGTCACTTAATAAATATATTTCTGATAATAAAAATTGGTGTCATTTTCCTTGCAGGGACTTATTCGGAAGAAAGTTAATAAAAACTGCATGGAAAAACCAGCATCACAGCTTTTTTTTTTGTTCGAAATTCCTACAGGAAAGTTAGCTGAATGCAAAAAGTATCGAGAAACAGAGAAACATGCCATGGTCCTTAAAATCCAAAGGTAAGCTTCTCTTCCTAAATATACCAGTAAGCAAGGTAGCTGTGATGAACCTTTCAAACACTTTTTAAGGACAAAGACTTTACTGGCCCTGCTGATGGGAAAGTCATAATGTAGCTTTTTTCCTGATGGCTTTCTATTCTTTGTATGTGTGACACATGTCAATGAAGTTGAAAAGTGTCCATTTCCCAGCAGGGTGCTGGCTGTTCCCCAAAATGCCTGGGCAGTTTATAGAGGCCCTAGTATCTGCTGATGGTGAGGGAAGGATTTGTAAGGAAAGCTTCCTGCCGGGCAGAGGCCTGCTGCCTTTGAATGGAAGGCGGCCAGCAGCTCTACGGGCCTCAGCAAGAGATGCCACTGCACCATCGGGAAACTCTGATTTATTATCTGAGAAATTCACCATCCATCTGCATGAAGAGGTCACAGAAGCAACTTTCCTAATGTGAATCTGAGACCCCCATTATTTCCCACTTATTGCTACAAGCATGAAAAATTGTTCCAACTGAGAAAGCTGGACTTTCAGGACTTGTTGCCATGGTTGAATTTGTAGGAATATTTAGGAGCAATGCTTAGTGGGGTTTTTTTGAACCTATGAGCTCCAACAATTTTCACAGGTTTTTGCTAATTAATGCCACCACTGTGGAAATGGAAGCAGCTCTGCAAACAAGCTGCGACAAATGGGATTTTTATTGCCAGTGGAAAAGCCCGGGGAATAATTAGCAGGTCCATAGAGATCTCTTGATTACAGACATCTGCATTGGTAATGTCCAGATGCAAAGATCACCCAGGGAAATGTTTTGGGATTTTCACCTTAGGGCACATTTATGTTGTCAGCTACACCCTTCAAAATGCAGTCGGACGTATGTGGGAAAATATTTTGTGAAATGTTAGACCAAGGAACCTGATGTTGACTAATCCGGACTAGGGAAACTGGCTTTGCTTTCCAAAGTACTGTCCAGCCACCAAGACTTGCAGATGTAATGTTTTGATATCTCATTAAACCTGTTTCACAGGGATATTTCTCAGTGCTGCATCTGAGTTGCTGTGAGTTGCCTGAGATGCTTTTCCAGTTATCACTGCTTTGTTGAATAGCATAAAGAGGAAACAACGAGACTGATTATTGAAACACCACATGACTCCTTGAAAATGAAGCACTGAAAAAAGAATTCATGTCAAGACAGGATTTATTAGTTCAGGTTGAAGAGTAACTTGATTTGGGATTTTCCTCTTGTCAAAGTGATTCACAATATAAATTATGGATCTACTTATAGAAGTGGTAGAAGTTTTGCCTTTTTTAAAACAGCATGCTTTTAAACTGGCCAACAAAATAATTATTTCAGGCGTATGAAGCAGAACTTTAAGCTAAGGGTTTTTTAAAAGACCACAATTATTTTGGTTCATATAGCATCAGAGCACAGTTGTCCCAGTTCTAGACTTGTTCATGTTGTATTAAATGCCAATAAATCCCAAACAAAAGTCATCCTTTCCCTGAAAAATTTATAGCCTACAGATTTGCTTGCATTTACCAATTGTGCTTGCATGTAGGAATTAAAATAAACTAAATTTATAATGCCTGTGATTTTAAAACATTAGTGACACAGCAGGTCTGTCTTGCTCAGAATCTCTCTTTGTTGGGATCTTCAATCCCACAAGCCTTGAAGCAGAAAATGCCCTTAAATTTGTATTTAAACCCATCCTTCTTCAGGACAACCATTACACAAATGATTCATTTTGAGATACATTTCAGTCCCAGTGGCATCATTTATCCTACTCACTGGTCAGGCAGTCACTTACAACAAAGTTAAGTACTGAGCAGACCTAATTCTGAATCTAGGCTGTCCTTCAAGATGTCATGAGAAACAAGAATAACTAATTCTTCTGACTTTTGCCACCATGAACACAAAGGTAAGAGCTGCACCCATTAATGCACCAACATATCAGATATTTCCAGAGATCTCTCTTGGCTTAGCTGTTCTGGTCTCTCTGTGATGAGGTGCAGGGGTAGAAGGAGTGAAGGGTTAGGAAAGAAGGAGAATTCAGAGGTTTTGAGGATACTTTTGTTCTCACATAACTGGAACTTGTATGACAAGTACAATGTATATTCATGGGCACTGAGTACTAGAATCCACGTTTGTTGCTGTCTGACCCAGGATATTTACAGAGATGTGAAGCAACATCGGGATGAGGTTTGTAATAACCTCATTCTGAGTCCTTACGAAGTCTTTCCAGAAGTCTCCAGAGATGCCTGTGATCACATGTATCCTATTGTCACCGCCTTGGACAGATGGGAAAGTCCCCAGAGAAATTGCTTCAGAGTGGTGTTTACTGTCAGGATGTGGGCTGCAATGACACTGGTTTTGTGGAACACTTGCACTGGTTTTGGGGTGCAGGTGAAAGGACACTCTATCTTACAGTGTCCTGCAGACAGGGTTTTCATTAATCCTGGGTAGTCTCTCAAAGTACAGGCTATTTGCATGTACAATCCAGATGACTTTGAGCTCCAGCTTGGTACATTTTTCAGCTGTATTTAAGGAAATAGTTTGCAGTGGTTAAAGGTATGAGTGTGTGGCATGTATAGCTGCCGTTCAGAAATACGGTATGAATTCCTGTAAATAAGGTATTTAAGCATAAATGTGTTTGACTGTTTTCTAATGAGCCTTGTTCACAGGCCCTGCAGGGTTAATTAGGTTTCTAGATCTTATCTTTACTCTATTATACTAAAGGCAAAAACCTCTACAGGAACTGAATCCACTCAGAAAGAGCAAATAAACTAGCTCTAAATGATCACAAACTGACCAAGCTTTTCTGCTTCAGCTCCCTGTATGCCTTCAGGCAACCAGGATTTAAAAGCACTGAGATTACAGGACCATAAAAATACACATTTACATTTACGTGTGGTCACATGCAAAATTTAAGATTTAGAGAAAGCCACAAAGGGAATGTTTAACATAAGTAGCCAGGCACAAGCTGAATTAATGACACAGCAGCCCCAGCAGAAACACAAGAAAAACATGTAAACCTTCATCTATTATTAGTTGCTGTAGTCCACACTCCAGAGCACAAGGACGCAGAGTCATTAAAGTCTGTTCTTTTCCACAAGATCTTTCAACTGCTTCATGAATGGGAGCTGGGCAAGTCCTGAAATGTAGTGAATTCACATGTGAGAGTCCTTGTTTTGAATTTTGTGTCTTTGTTGGATGATTAAGTCACTGATGACGTGAAAAGAGTAGCCAGAACCCTCTCCTGACCCCTGCCCAGGTGGGGACACTCTGCAGGAGGACTGTCCAGTCTGTCCGTGTCGGACACCCTGGGCTGGGAGAAAGCTGCAGATGGTGCTCCCAGGATGTGCATCAGCTGCTCTAGCACTGGAAGGGTTGGCATTCCTGCAGCCCCTGGCAGGCAGGCAGAGCTTTTGTACCAAGCCTTGCACATCTGCTACAGGCAATTCAAGAGCCTGTAGCAAATACAAGAGCATGTAGTGACAGGACAAGGGGCAGTGGCTTCAAACTGAGAGAGAGTAGGTTTGGATTAGATATCAGAAAGAAATTCTTCCCTGTGAGGATGGTGAGGCCCTGGCACAGGCTGCCCAGAGAAGCTGTGGCTGCCTCATCCCTGGAAGTGTTCAAGGCCAGGCTGGATGGAGCTCTGAGCAACCTGGCCTAGTGGGAGGTGTCCCTGACCATGGCAGTGGAGTTGGAACCAGACGATCTTTAAAGTCCCTTCCAAGCCACTCAGTGACTCTATGATTCTATTAATTCCTTTGCTTAAAAGTCCTGGGTTGTAATGTAGTGCAGACACATCCTGATGGAAAGCTCCAGGAGAAAATTCTGTTTGGTTTTCCATGTGTTGGTACCACACCTACCAGACTGGCTTTCAGGCCTGACATGTTAAACTTCCCAATGCAACTGCAGCACAAGCCAATATTAGATATGAAGAGAAACACATTTTCTTTTTAATTTTTCTTGCCTTGACACTGTCATCTTTGTGGGAAATCTGTAATTTTTTTTCACAGGAGTGTCCTGTCAGGGAATAAAAACTAGACTGGTTCATTTTAAGCAAATCTGAGTTCTGGTTGTGTAATTATGGATCAGCTCACATGAACAGGCACAACAAAAAAAAAAAGTGGAGGAGTTCCCAGGGGAAAAGTAATGAAGTCTGTTTGTCTTGCAAAAGCTCTTTTGTATTATAATATAGCAAATGATAGCACGAGAACTTCTCATATGGGACATTCTTCAGGAATAAAATTCAACCAACAGATGAGTTTCAGAAACCAGTTGTCCTGTTGCAAATTTCCCCCACCCCCTGCAGAAGTTTATTTAATTCCTTTGCAAATTGCAAACTACTCAGCACCTTAGGCAGGGTCTGCTCCTCAGCTGGCCTGGCTCAGCACAGTAATGGGATCGATAGTGAAGCTGCTCAACAGCAGCCCTGAATTTAGAATGCTAATTGTTTAACCTTGCCAAGTGGAACAATTGCATTTTTGATACCACAGTGGTAGGGAGCTCAAATAAGCAAAGGGGAAGAGGACATTCTCTTATGCGTGTACTTTTTTTTTTGCACCTAATTAAGCTAAAACCTTGGGCCTAATGGTGTACTGAAAATTAAGCATTTGCAAAACTCCTCACAGGTTGGGGGAATAAAGACATGGATTGTAAGACTGAGAAAAGAAGAAAAATCAGAAGGTCATGTTGTTTTATCTCTCACTGGAGTTTTCTCCTAGGATTTGTTATGATTTACTGTCATTACATATTATGTAAACAGTCACTGTTTCCATGAAGTGGGAGGTCCTGTTAATCTTCTGTAACTATTCAGCATTGTTTGTGAGTTTAACTGGAAATGTACCTCCTTACTGTACGGGAATGATCAGGAATCTGTGTAGCCTATAGCCTCGGGGTATGGCTCTGACCCCATTAAATGTGTAGGTGGGGTCTCGCTGGTAAGTCAGTAAAGCCAAGGAAAGTCTGAGATGATTTCTGTGCTTCCTGCTATTGTTTCCTCCTTAGTGGATGCTCTTGTCTCATCCAGATTAGCAACTGCCTGGCCCCAGGGCCCATGAAAATACTCTGGAAGGATACTTTCTTTTTCAGTTTTAGGGAATGACTGCATGGCAGGTTGTTAAAAAAAAAAAGAAAGGTAAATAGAGAATGAAGCCTCCCTTTTTTTCCTGCTTCCTTCTAAATCCTTTACTAAACAACATCTTTACTTCATCCCCTACCAGCAGAACCTGTATTACTTAGTCGTACAGGCTGTCCACACTTTCTTCAACAGCAAAGGCAAATCAGCTCTAACAAACACATTGCTTCTAGTCTTGTGTTCCTCTTGTTGAAAAGCCCTGCCTTTTGGTGTTGTTTTTTCCCCAGCCTATACCCAAAGTTTCACTGACACCAGTGGGAGACTTCCTAGGGTGTCTGACAGTAATTTATTAATTCCTCTTTTCAGGAGTGATTCCTTCAGTGCTGCCATACCAGTGGAGATTGTGGCAGGGTCTCCTTCCATCCCAGTTGCTACACTGGAGCAGATCCTCTGGCACTGGTTCCTGTCCCTGGGAGTTGTCCCGGCACGATGGCTGTGAGGAGGTGGGAAGAAATGCACAGCAGTCCTGTGCTCACTCACTTGGCTGCCAAACATGCACATTTCACTGCTTTCTTGAGAGCACTTTCCTGCTGTGGAAATGTGATACGCCTGACTAGGTAGGCCAACAGCTGTGTGATTGTCCATCTGCTGCTTCTCCAGATTAAATATTAGCCCTCATGTCTCCTCCAAAGCAATGAATTTTCTCCAAGTGCGGTTCTCAAAGAAGAACTTTCTTCCTTCTCTTCTTCTGCACCAGATATTCCGTGAGATAAGTGACACAGATGGGCATCAGGGGAATTTAAGCACACAACTTCCAGAAAGTAGAGCCTATTATTTGTGTTGATTTTTAAATGTAATTCTCTTCAGTGGTAAATGAAACAAAGCACACAGCCACAGTGAGATGATTACACGGTGTTAGTGAGCGAATCCTGTCACATCTGCAGGGTGAAGGCATCTTGGCTGCTGGCTGGAGACATCTCCCCAGGAGACAAGTGTTTCACAGAGAACTTCTTCCATGAGAAACCTTTCAGCTTCTTATGGCCTTTGTTGCTACTTCTGCTCTATCCTCACCACATTTGTTTGTACATTTTGTTTGTACATTTGTTTGTACATTTGTTTATCAGTGTTGCTAGAATTTTTAGTTTCTATAGATGGGGATGTTTGAGCTGACTGTTGTTTTTTTCCAGCTGACATAGAGAGAAATATTTTAGATAGATTTCAGAAGTAGACAGAGTCATTCTTAATTTGTTTCTTTGAGCTTCATTTTCCTCATGCAAGTTATTCGTAACTCCCACAGAAGCCAATAAATTCCTAGTCCTTCACGGCAGGAAAGGCACTAAAGTCAATGGGAATTATTTGTACCCTGCAGTGGGGGGGGAAATAAGCCTCCTGGGAAACTGTGGATCTCCTATTTGCCATAAGCCATCCATTACTTCCCTGTCAGTAGCAAGTCATTCCAGGATTTGTAGGAATCTCTATTATTATTTAAGTGTATCTATGCTTTCATTCTCACTTCTAATATAAAAGTAACTGATGCGAGTTATGAAATTGCGTTAATATATGGATTTCTGCTGACTCTTCGTTTATGGCTTATCTTTCATTGCCTCTATTATAGCAATTGTTGCCCTGGGATTCAGAGTTATGTTCAGGCTTGCTGCAGATCTCCTCTCCTCAGAATTTCACCCATTGCTCGTGAGAATTTCAACTTCTGGATAAATAAATATTTTGGGTCAGGTCTTAAAAACACAGAAGTCCTTATTCGAATGTTATTTTTGGAACATGCCCATATCTTAGTGGAACTCTCATACCACAATAGCTGATGGAAGAAATAGAGAAATGTAACTTCATGTCTTGGCTTTGAGGGTCAGAGAGGAGGGAAGGAGATGGGAGAAGGAGTAGACAGATCTGGTGACTGAGCTTTCCCTGCAGAGGAATAAAAAGGGTTTAGTAGTGACAGCAAGTAGAACAAGCAGAGTGTCAAATGCATCTTTCAAAGAGAGCTAAAAATCATATCAGGCTAAAACAAGCTTGTGTGGCAGCTCAGGGGGAGCAGCAGCACCAAGCTGAACTCGCCCCATCCTGTCCCTTTTGGCCTTTTGTTCTAGGAACAGATGTCCCTTCTCCCCCAACTGTCTTCTGGTTTCAGAATTAAGAACTTGGGCTCTGAACTTTTAATTCATGATTGCCTTCATAAGCTTCTCTATTCCTGCACTGTGAGAGAAATTTCATTGTTTTTCTTCTAATTATCAGTATCTTCCTGTATTGCCTGTGTAAAATTAAAAAAAAAGACTGGGCTTTGCTGATTTGTTGGGCCTATGCTGGACAATCCCTCCTGCCCAGATATTGAACCCTTTTCAATTTCCAACAACACATAAGCAGAAGAAGTTTCTGGAGTGGAATTCTTCCTGTCTTTGGGAAGAAAAATTAGGTAGTACGTTTCAGAGAGAAGCAGTTTGAAACCATCTTTAAATAGTAGAATAGAAAATTGATCCAGAAAAAAAAAAAGAAAGCAGAGAAAACCTTTGGGATAAAGTGCTTAGTGTTTCATGACATCAAGAGAGATAAAGTTTTGTTAAATATATTCATTTTAACAGGTGGTTTTGGCAGTGCCAAAGATATTTTCCACACTCATGTTAGTGAATTATGTCTCTGTTATTCTTAATTCTCTTCCAGACCTCCTAAACTAAGGAGGTGCAGACTAACTGATCAGGCACCCAGAACAGGCTTGTGGGATTTTGAAAATGAATGGGGAAAATCAGATGTGATTGGTGGGCAAGCAGAGGGTGTCTGCATAGATCCGTGGCCACTGTGGGCTTGGGTTTGGCACTTCCAGCCCGTGAGAGGGTGCCTCGGTGGACCCCCAGTGGAGAGAGCAACATGTTTGTAATCACTGATGGGACAGGCTCTTCAAGGTGAAGGCCTGTCTGGCTTATCAGCAGAGCACCACAGAATTCCAAGGAAGGCAGGCAGAAAGGTTTAAATAAGAGAAATCCTTGAAACCTTCTAGTTGCAAAGGCAGACCATTAGGCAAGCATTGCCCATTGATTTTCCTGGCAACTGACTAAAAAATTATTATAAAACATAGTCAGATTTAGGTCACTTAATAAACTTGCAATTTATAAAGAGAGCCTACAACTATCAAACACCCTGCAATGACTTTAAAAAGGGGATTTATACACTGTTGCATCTTTTAAAATACCAAATGAGGGTAAGACATACATCATGTCCTATTGTGATATAAACAAGCATACAGTGATCGAAGAGATACGTTGGGGTTCTTGGCCATCTCATCTTCCAAACAGCAACACCCCATGTGATCAGATGCTCCATTTCATAGAGCAGTGTGATTCTTGACCCCATATTTTGTGCAATTATTTTATAATTTTCGTCAGACAGCCTTCCAAATGCTTGCAGGAGGGGATTGTAGCAGCATGAAACCCGGCAGTGATTCCACACTTGTTGCTTCCACTGTGTTGTCTTCTGTGAAACACTAACTTGTTCATGGGGATGCTGTAGAATATTGATCAGAGCATAGAATCATTAACACAAAGTAGTTTTCCACATCCTGCCTCGTAGCTGTTCATGCAGTTGATGTTCAACTTTGGCAGTGTAGTGTTAGGGATGTGGAAGTCTCTTTTAATCAAATATTACAAACCAAGGGCCAAATCTGCAGCTCCTGCGAATGCCCTGGCACTTGCCAATTTCCATTGGGCTGCATTGATTTTTCACTCTCAGAAGAACCTTGTCCCTGAAGCTTCTAAATTGAGATAAATGCTGTCTTACTACAGAGGTTTCCAGTGATCAGCTGGAAGCCTGAGGTCCCCTGGCTCCATCTGGGTAATAAAGTGCAGATGCTGGATACCTCTCTCAACCTGATGAGCTGTCAATGTGCTGGATAGATGAGCTGTCAGGAAACGAAAGGGGTTTCAAGTTGAAATATTTCTTGGGTTTTTTCCTTCATAAAGAAAAAAGAAGTAAAAATGATTCTGTGGAATGTCTTGATTTCACCAAATCAGCATTTTTTCCAACTAGTATTGGTTCTACGAGAAGCCAGAGGCCCTGCAAGTTCAGCTGAATTTTAGAACACTGCTACTGTGCTGCTTTGGAGTGAGGAGGGTTTGGGGACCCGACAGCTAGAGATTGGTTCCTTGCGTTGCACAGGCAGCGTGGCTCAGCGGTGAGTCATGAGGCAGCAGGGAAACGGGGCAGAGTTCAGTGGGTAGGGTAAAGGCCTGCAGGATGGAAAAGCCAGTGCTAGCAGGGACTCATTTCAGGATCCCTGGAACACTTGGCACTGCAGGGGTTTAATGCATGTGGCTACGAGGTGGGTGTTAGGTGGAAATCTGCGAGGGTGGTGGTTGGTGTGAGTGCAGAATGCCAACGTAACACAGAGCGGGTACGGTTTTTGGAGTTTCCATTAAGGGTCTGATAGTGGAAAATGTGACACAGACTAATCACTGTGCTAGAGGTAATAATTTCAAACACTTTGCTCTACTTTGATTTCTATCTGCTGCTGTCTCGTTCAGTTAGGAGCATTCCTGTGAAGATCCCTAAGTAGATGGAAGTGGATCCTGCCTCTCTAGCACACAGTGGGAGCTATGCTGTTCATTTCATTAAGACACTGGGTCTTTAGGAAGAGAGAGTTTAATTACTACTTAGACGGAATGAGTTCAGCCCAGAGATTCTTTCCTCAGCTTTGAAAATCTCTCCAGTAAAGGCAAAGATCTTTTTAAACAGAACAAAGCATCCACAAAGAGCTTAAAAAGTTTCATCTCTAAACCATTCCTTCAAGCACGAAGGTGGCCCGAGCAGATACATTTAATATTGAGCAGCCAGGACATGGTCAGTCTCACAGCCCTGCTTTTGGGCCATTTGACAGCAGAAGAGAGTTCCCGTGTGAATGCTGAGTGCTCCAGCTCACTCTGCCGAGCCAATCCATTTCTTCAAAGACTAGACAGTGCTGAACTTAGTAACATGAAAAATGTGACTTTTAAAATTTCTATTTTAAGTCCACAGCTGGATTTTCAGTCAATTAGGATGTTTCTTTTCTTGTGGTTTCTGGTTAAAATATTACCTTAAGTCAACCAACTAATGTTTTAGTCTGCTCTTAAAATACGCAAAGTCAAGATTGCACTTTTAAAAATTTTCAAGCCCAAATTATTCTGTGTGATTTTTAACATAATTTCTGCAAATAGGTAATGATCAGGATCTGAGGTTTCTCTTCTAAATATTTGCTGTTTCCTGATAGGGTGGAATACTCAGCCAAAGTATCTGTTTTAATGTCAGTGAGATATTACAAGTCCTCTGAATAATTGCAAATTGCAGATCAGGTTGTACGTCTATCTAAAAGGGTACTGGCTCAGAAAAAAATATTAGCATTATTAGAGAGCTCAAAAAAGCTTCTGGGGACAGAATTAGCATCTAGAAGTATATTTTGATTTTCTGTTACAGGGCACAGAGTATTGGTCTGGTTTTCCCAGGGTTTCAGTCAGACTCTTTGCCAGCGGGCAGTTTGAGTTAGACTGCGCTGCAAATCAGTGCATTACCTTATAAAGCACTGGGTAAAATTTTGTATCTTCTGCTGCAAGCTATTATGTCCTCACCATTTTCTAACAGCATTTCCTTTTCCTCTGAGTGAAAATTAAGGGTGAAAAAGGAAGATAACACTGGTTTTATGTTCTAGTGAGGTGGTCAAAGTTCCTCAGGCAGGCCATGCTGCTCAGACACCTCACCTGATCAGCTGCAGGGCTAAGCTGAAGAATCCACCTCCCTACACTTCTGAAGCACTCACTGTCCTGCCTCTGCCTTTCTTCTTCACTGTTGTCTGGGATTTTTTTAAATATACCTATGGTGTCCTCTCCAGGTCTAGGACTCCCTGGTTTAACTGACATCAGTTTTTTCTTTCATCAATTGGACACTTTGGTGCTACAGATGACTGTACTTTGACAATTTGTTTACACATTATGCCCGGGGCAGTTCTATGACTGATAGCTGAGTGGAAGATGGAAGGGTTGCACAGTCTTGAACTTGAACTGTTTAGGGTCTGGTCTACAGAGATTTGACACACATATTATTGCAGGGTTACAGAAAGGGAACTATGTTTTGTGGCACTCTGAAATGAGAATTTGGTGTATTGAGAATGATGCTTTGCTTTTTTTCCGTTTCTCTGTACAGGCCTAGAAATCACACAGTACCATGTTTTACCAGAGACATGAAAAATAATAGGTATAACAGGTATTTCTATATCCAGTTACTCTCATGTTCATTCATGAGCAACAAGTGAAGCAGCATCGAGCATGGACCTTTCTGCCAGTGCTTCTCTGCAGTTTTCATACTCTTTCTGTCTCTTTTCTGTGTCTATAAGACAGATCACAAGTGTGGAACGATTCACAGGGGCAGACACTGATCTCTTCTCTGTGGTGACCAGTGACAGGACCTGTAGGGATGGCCTGAAATTGTGTCCAGGGAGGTTTAGGCTGGGTATTAACAAAAGGTTCTTTCACCCAGAGGGTGATTGGGCATGAAAACAGCTCCCCAGAGAAGCAGTCACAGCACCAACCTGAGAGAGTTCAAGAAGCATTTGAAAAATGCTCTCAGGCACATGGTGTGACTCTTGGGGTGTCCTGCACAGGGCTGAGAGTTGGACTCAATGATCCTTGTGGGTCCCTTCCAACACAGCATCTTCTGTGATTCTGTATTAACAGTGCTCAAAGTGTCAACACGTTTAACACTTTGTTCTCGTAAAAGCAAGGACTGGGTAGAGAGGCAATTTCATTTTGAAGAATGGTGTAATTCTTAAGCAAAAAATTGCATTAATGGGCCTTATTGGCCCTGCCTGCCTTTCCTAAGGCTTCCACTGACATTCCTGTACGTGGCTCGGGGCTGCAGTTCAGCCCCCCTGATGCCGTCGGATGCTGCTCTTCAGTTTTGTCAGAGCCGTGCCCTCGCTGGCCTCGGGCACTGCTGTGCCAGGCCTTACCTGCAGCCTGCTGGCCTGGGCTGGCCTCAGCTCTCCGTGTCCTTGGCTGGTGGTCTGGGCTCAGGGCTGACCCTGGGCTGTCACCCTGGATCTGCCCCGCTCAGCTCTCTGGCCTGTCCCTGCCTGTGTCGTCAGGCTCAGTCCCTTTGGGAGCAACTGGCCCTTGCTGCACTCTGACATTACACTTTCTTTCCCTTCTTCTCAGGGCTGGGCTGGATTGTTCACTCTTAATTCAAGGCCAGTGTTCCAAAATATTTAAGCTGTTAAGTGCCTCCTCTCTGGGTAAGAGGCATTCCTTCTTTTGCTGAAGGTGGTGTGGTGTCTTCATAGTCTATGTATGCAATCCATGACAAGTATCTAACCTCCTCCTTTGTGAGTCAGCTTCCAGGAAAACTGCATCAGGAATTCCAGGTGTTGTGTGGATACAATTCAAGGCAAGGTGTATTTGTTACCTCTTCAGTGTGTTCATCAGAAAATCTCTCAGAAAATGCTTTTGCTGTTCCAGCTTTGTTAATTTTCCCTGATTATTAAACCATCAGTGTTTGTAATGCTGTGAGCTGCCAAACAGTGAACAAGCTCTTGGCCTGGCCTGGCGTAGTTTTTTACTTTACACTGGCAAGTATTTAATTGTTTGGGAGTTAGTCCAACGTACACTGCCCTTCCCATTATTGATTGCTGGAGCAGCCAGCATGTTTTGTAACTGCCTGTTTTAAAGACCGACAACTGCATTTGAAGTGTATAGTCTGTATTTTGTCAGCTGCAGCAGGGAAACATCTTTGGAACTGGATCACATAATGCACAGACCTGATAGATGGACTCAATTAAATCAACAATAATATAGTAGTTGGCACACTCAGTGTAGCTACTCTGATCCTGCTCTAACATTTTTCCAAATCCTTTTTATTCTCCAAGCCTCTGATCAAAACTTTAGGCCCTTTATAACCCTAATTCAAACATCACTTCAGAGGTTAACACATTTGAACTCCCAAAGCAATGCTTTTAACTTCTATCTTGTGGTCAATAAGAGGCTAAATCTATCTATAAACAGTGTCAGATGGTGTCTCACATGTTGCACTTAAGAAACCTTACTCCTGATAGTTCCTTGACCTTGGTGGCCTTGCAGATTGGCCAGTTTAAATGACACTGAGCAGGGTACCCACAGAGAGATCACACTCCTGATACTGTAAAGCTGACAGCAAACTGACAGCGCTCAGGGTGTGAGGGAGGAGGCAGGAGAGCATCTGAGGGAAGTGAACAGTGAAGTCTGTCCCAAAGCAGCAGGTTAAGATAATGATAGGCTATCTTTATGGCCATATCCCTGTATTTTTTTTTCTCTTCTGTTGACCATATATTAGCTACATGCACGTGTTCTAGAGAATCACAAAAGAAGATTTACTCCTGGTGGTTACTCTCTCCCTTTTGTGCCTGGTAATGTGGTAAATGACCATAATATTAGGAATTACTTGGATCAGAAATAGTGTTACTGTAGAGCAACACCCACATTGGCAAACAAATCCTGGATCTTCAGCTGGCACAAGTGTGGGAATATTTTGTGACATGGGTGTTAAGTTAGTTTGTGTTAGCTGGTGATCTGGTCCAAAGAAGCATGAAGTGGAATTCAGCATTCAGTTCCTATTGCAAATCCTCTAAAGGACGAGTGACTACCGGTGTGATAAAGGTGAAATTGTATGAGAGGAAGCAAGTTTGTTATTTCAAGGGACTTGTTTACTAAACAAAGCTGTTCCCAAAGTAGTGTGAAACCTATCAGTATCCAAGACTGAAGGGAGAAGTTTTTTCATTGTGGTTGCTTTGATGAGCATGACGACAGAAAATCTGGGGCAAGGTAGAGTCAAGCCCTTTTCATTCCTTACAGAGTATTGCCTTAGAAAGTAATGGAAGTAATCCCTGCAGGTCCAGCCTCTACCCCTAGATCTCATGCCAGATTTGTGCTGGGTGATTTCTCTCAGTTGCAAATCTCATATGCTGTACAGCTGATGTGCTCCTGCTGCAGCTGCAGCCCCGTTAGCAGAGATGCTCATATATCCTTTTGTCAGGAGCTGAACCAGAGCACCGACGGGTTGGCTGCTGTAAATAAGGCTGTAGAGGCAGCTCCTGAAAGCCATCTGTGTCCATCAGGATCATTTCTCCTCGTGCACCTGATGGATCCAGCTATGCTGTCACGAGTCAATAATACACATGCAGCCTACAATCCATTTCTAAGCTCTTGAGCACATAAAATATTTATTCCACATGCCTCTGTTCCACAGCAGCATACATTTTTCAGTTCTATATTGTGGAAACAACTTGAACATGCCCTACCTAAAACTTTACATATGCTCAGCTGGTGGGAAGGACGAGAGTAGGGGGGAGATAGATTTCTGCCATGTTCACATATTTCAAAGGCTCCCATTTCTTACTGTTCACAACTGCAAATTGTTTGATCATGGAGTTGTTAGAGCTCAGCTTTGCAGAGAATGATACAGTGAATATGATTGATTAATTTTTTTAATCTTCTTCACTTGCTTGGTTGATGTGAAGCCCATGAGCTCGTCAGATTTAGTTAAAGGAAATTAATCAAAGAATACAGGGGGACTACATGACAGAAACAGGGGTTTGTTTCCAAGCTGCAAAACTTTTTCAGATGGCATGTAACATCTGTCTATTCATGGGTGAAGGGAATGAATGTGGAAAATCAGACACCCATGTTTCAGAAAGAAATGAACTGAATTTAGCTGGCTAAAGACACTCAAATTTTGAATCATAGGCTCATGATGGCAAATATTGGACAAGTTTAAAGTGACAAGCAGGAGAAGAGTGTGGCGATTATCACAATTTTCAAATATAAATGGGAAGATCATCAAGATGACAACTTTTTCAAGTATTTTCCCCTCATACTTACTGCCTCACATTTATTATACATTGATATACAATGATTACCATGACTTGGGCTATTCCTCCTTTGAATATAGTTGCCCAGAAATTCTTTCTATGGTTGATGCTGTCAGAGGCAGGTAAACTGTTTATACAGCTGATTCCTGTTTAGTAGGTATAATGTTACTGTTATTTATTTTGTAGAAAAACAGTGAAGTTTTTGTTTAACTCCAAGTTTATTTTCTTAGGGAGCAGCTGAAAAGCTTAAATAATAAAAAATCTTTGGGTTTGTTTTTTTCCAGTCATTTTACCTTCAGAAAATCTCATTTCCGAATAACTTTAGAGATATTTGTTTTTGAGGAATTTTCAAAGCTGTAACATTTGACTTTGCTGATGCACAAAGTTTTGTCAAAATCTTTTTGAAGTATCTTCATTTTATTCCTCAAATGGAGAGCTAGTAATATTTTCATCACCTGATTACTTTTTTCCATGTTGCTCATGACCAAATGACAGGTTCATTGATCAGTTCTTTTGTCTATAAACACAGTTTAAACATCACTTTTAAATGGAAAAGATAGACCAAACAATCTGATAAGGATTCCTTATTGTGTACACTGCATGTCTCCTCGTAATTGCATAGCTCTGGGCTCACTGGTTGCGGCACCTTTATTATTAATAACATAAATACACTCTCCATTCTGTGTTTCTGTAATTTCTCTGTTGGACTGACTTCAGCATGCAATTTTGTTGGTCTTTGACTATAACGTGTGCCTAGATCATCTTGTCTCCACCTCCAAATTCAATCTTTTTGCTGGAAGGTTGCACAGAGCCTAGAGGTTCATTACATTCCTTGTCATCTGGGTGTGTTCTGCAGTGCTCAAATAAAAGGTGTATCACAGCACAGCGATCTCTCCAAAGATGAGAGGGCTGTTGTGCAAGCTGCTTGCTGATCAAATAAAAAACATCTGCCTCTAAACACAGACAATCAAAGCTAAGAATGGGAGAAAAGTGTTATCAACTCTCATTTATTCTTAAAATGGCACAATGAAGAGAGGTCACAGCTCCACCTGCCCACACATACAAAGCAGTCTTATGTCTGTCAGTATTTGAAATTAAACCCTGGTCAGGCTAATCACTTAATTACGAGGCCACCTTTTCCCTTTTGAATATATTTTTCTCACTTCTTCCATTTTGAAATTACCTTGCTCAGGACTGAAATCAGTATGTCAGGAACTAGAGAGATGCTGAACTTTGAGAAGGATTTCTCTCTTTACAAAGCACTTTTCTTGGAGTTGAGCTTATGAGTTTTGAACTCATCTCTAATGAGCACTATGACCTAAGGGGAGAAAAGAGTGTGATTTTACCTTCCCCTTGTGGAAGTTAAAGCCTGGCCTGGGATAACTGACTTCAGCTGTGTGTTCAGTGGAGCCAAGTCAAGTATCAGCAGCTGCACGAGTGGCAGAGATAGCCTGAGTTCCCCAGGAGGGGAGGGAGGCTTCAACCATATGGGACAAGTGTAAAATGTTTTTCTCACCAGAGAACTCAAAATAAACATTGTGACAGTCCTAGTCCCACATTACCTTGCTGCCTGAGAAAATGTAAAGTAAGTACCATCTCTAAGCTGGCCTGGAATTCCCCACTTGATGCTTTAAGCTTTTCCTTGATGAGTGGAGGAGAGATTTGGCTGTCTCTATCTTTGAAAGGCGATAGAAATACTCCAGAAAAGCATGTGCCAATTACATGCTTTAATGTCTCCAGCAAAACCCAATTCTCAGCTGAGGATATTGTGCAGACAACGTCTCCCGTCAAAGCACAGAGCATAAAACAGGATTGTGGGATCTGACAGGGACGAGTGATAACTGAGGGAAGAGAGATTCCTGCAGTGTCTTGTGAACTTCCCAGGGCTGTCACCGAGAGGCAAAGGCTGTTTTCATGGGTGAAGCTGGTGACTCTGAATCCCTGACCTCAACAGATTTTGCCTTCGTTACATAAGAGTGAGAGTGCTGCCTCTAAAATAAGAAAGGGGAAGTTTTTGTGTTTACTTCTACCAGCTACATGCAGGAGTTACACAGGGACATTTGACCGCCAGTTGTTTTGAGGAGTCAGGGCTCCATCTTACATATTGGGCCTTTGGAGAGTACCCAAAATTTACATTTGGTTGTGAAAATTGGTGTTTATACGCTTGGTAAAACATAGGGAGAGTATAATTACGTTATGTATATACATCTAAGTAACTAGCATTTCTTATCTGGCCTTCTACATAGTAGTAAGAATGAATTCAAACACTGAGGAAAGATGTGGCTATCCTACCCCTTTTTCTCTACTCTATTAGACAGTTGCACATTAACCAAAAGGAAGAGTCCTGGGATCTGGCCCTTTGTTGACATAATTCCTTACAGACATGAATGTACATCTGTTCTCTTCTGATCTGATCTGTTCCGTGCAGATCTGTTCTGCCAGGAGAAGGGTTTCATGTCCACCAAGGGTCTCTAACCCTTCAAAATACTGGCAAAACCCAACAAATTTCTGTTGGGGCAAGAAAATTGTTGTAAATTGTGAACAGCAGAAGCAGCACTAAGTGTGTGCAGCTTTGGAGATAAAACTCTTCCCTTTTTTCACATCTCCTTGTCAGTGTCAGAAGAAAGCAGCTTGTTCCGGGATGCTTTGCTGGTATCCTGTGCAGTATTCCAGAGGGATGGGTGTTCAGGCCAGGACATTGGCATGGCTTGTTGGGACAGGCTCCCCACTTCTGGTATTTACCTCTGCATTTCCCCATGGGGATTTCTGGAGAAGAGTGATGGCTGTAAGAGGAATCCAGCCAACCTGTTCTACCTGTTCCATCCCTGGGTACAGCTCCAGCTGTGGGGAGAGCTCCATCCTCCCTTTGAGATGCAGAGATTGGATCAGTCTCAGAGGAAGACTCAGTGTGCAGTGATACACAAACACATCTGCTCCCAGCTCGTGTGATTTGACAAAGCCAAACTGCCTCCAGTGAAGCTCTGTGGGTTTGTAGCAGCTGAAAAACTGGCCCAATACGACATGAAGAGCTTCCTACTGCAGATGAAGCAATTCACTTCTATTATTAGCAGTTGGAGGCTGTTTGAATCAGGAAGAATGGCAAAATTGACTTCCTTGTTGTTGGATTCTGAAGTAAAAAATGGGGTGTTGTCATCAGCAATGTTGAAAAATACCTCCTGATTTTGAGAAAACATCCTGCTGTTGAATTGTATTAATTATTTACCAGCATATTAAGCAGCCGTTACAGATTTTGGGGGTATGTGGAATGTCCATAGACATTAGGATGAGAGGTTAATTTAGGGAAATTACAACATGTTTCTGAAAACTACATTAAAGGTTTGGAGTGCCCTGAACTACAATATGACACCAACTGGGACTGAGAGCCTGAGAATCTGAATTCAATTTGTGACTCTGTCACTGACACCCTGTGTGACCTCAGGAAACTTATATAAGCTCTGTGTGCCCTGTTTGCCTTTTGTTAAAGGAGAAGAAAAAAACTTTCTGTTTCTCATGTTTGCCTGCTTAGAGCTGGGGCCACTGGTTCTTTCTGCAGAGCACTGAAAAGAATGAGACCCAAGCCTCTTTGTGAGGGGCCCTGGGCTTTACCACAGAAGTAATTTTAAAAGGAACAAATTCAGTAACACTGGAATGCTGAATCCCAAAGCAAAATTAGAACAAGGCAGCTCTGGGCTTGTACACACAATGCTTTTTTAAAATTACTACTTCAATCATTCATTATTTTTAAAACTAAAAACACTGATGTTTACAAAATAAATAACAACATCTTTCATTGTCACCAGCAAAGTGCTAAAATGAGAAGAAAGGAAATCCTGTAGAGATCTTCTCCAGTGGGAGATCTCTTCGAGAGGGAGCTGCAGAATTGAGTCCAGTATTTATTTACCCAGTCCTAATCAGTTTAAAGCACAAATACTCCAAGTTCTCATGGTTGTAGGACCCAGTGCTGTCTTGCTCTGAAAGCACAAGGGAGCAGTTCTTCATCTTCTGCACTTCCATGAAGTGTTGGAAGTTGTCTCTCATGATTTTCTTGGTCTGTGCCTCACAGACCCAACATCCCTGCTGGGCTTGGGAGTCACAGCTCTGTATCACTCGAAACTGCATTGCCTGTGATCCAGCAAGTTGTATGTGTTCCTCTGGGGCCCGGGTGTTTAAGAAACACATCTTCTTTCCCTTCAGAGATGCAAAGTAGCTGAATGGGGTGACCTAAGACAGTATATCATGAGATTCCCTTGGATTCACAATCAGCCGTCTGCCCTGGATACAGATGGTGAGGGACGAGGGTAAATCCCTGAGGGTAAAGACCCATATGCCCGTGTGTGTTTGCCAGTTGTACAGAGGGTCACCCGCTGCAGCACCTCTTTAAAAACTTATCATTAAGCCCGTCTCCTTTGTGAACTTTCTCATTATCATTTCATTGTGCTGCACAGTTCTGGCCAGGCGCAATGAATATTGACTTCATGCTTGCTTTTCTAATTGAATTACAGGGGAGCAGGCTGAGCCACTGAAGTTTCCTGCCTGCAGTCCTGCTTCCCGGGCAGCCAACTGAATAGAGGCTGAAAGAAAAGCTGTTTGCTTGGGCATTATGGATAACAGAGACCTGTCACAAAGCTGCTACAATGATTTATTAAAAGACAGAAGAAAATGAGAGAGAAAGAGTCTTGCTCACTTTCAGCACCAGCTGCTTGCTTTGCTTGTCTTCTTTCCTTTTTCTTTCTTCCTTTTTTTGTCTTTCTTTTTCTCTTTAGCACTTGCTTTCTCTTTCATCCTCTCCTTCTTTCTTCCCCTGCTCTGTTTATCTCTTTCTCTCTCTCCCTCTCTCTCTCCTCTTCCTCATCTTGCCTTATCAAAAATAGAAAGAAAAAGTCAAAGAAATACACATCATTTGATCAAATGCTTCAAACAAAAAGCATCATTCTCCAACCCTTAAATAACAGTCCCTGCCAAAGACAGATGTGTTTATCATTATGGTCAAACCATAAAAAAGATTGTCATTGTAACTGCTCCAGCAAACAGCATCCCATACGTGTCCCTACAGTATCAGCCAGTCTTATCGAGGAAATCCTACTGAAAAAATCACGAGATTCTGTAGTTTACCTTTTCTGCTGTTGAATTTAATTGTCAAACTCTTACTGATGTCATAGGAGTGGAGTAAAGCCAAGTCTCAGAGGCTTTGCAAACACCACATTGTATTATGTAGTTCACCAGCAATTCAATTTACAGTGGTGCAGCACAATGGGAAAGATCCCAGGATTGCTCATGGAACTGCTTTTACCAAAAAGACCCAGAGCTCAGCTCAGGGTGCTTGATCATCATAAGGATCACTTGTCTTGGGTTATTTTTCCCTCTTTCTTTAGTTTGTGTTTGGTTTTTTTATATATATCTTTAAAAAACTTTGATTCTGATCAAATAATAAGATCAAGAAGCATAATTCTATTGAGTTACTTATGTAGAATGTGTAGCTCAAGGCTGTTGGGCCAGGGTGACAGTTGTTTTGGTTTTTCACTAAAATCTGTGCTGATTTATATTCCTTATAGTTTATTAAAGGTGGCATTTCCAAAGTTTGGGTGTGGAGAGAACTTCATACCCAGCTCTGGTTAGGGCTAGCCTAGGTCAAAAAGGTCCAGGCTGTTGCCTACTGAGAAGCTGGGCTTTCCCATGAGAATTTGGGAAGAAGGTCTTTCTTCTTTCAATGTCTTCTTCCTTGGATCCATTTTCGCTCCCTCAAACCAGAAGATTTTAGCCCAGAGAAAGCTGTGTGCTCTCAATTCAACTGGACCTTGGCAGTTTGATACACTGTTAATTTAAGAAAACCCACAGGAGTTCATTTCTAGTTGTGTTCATCTCTGTTCAAAGGACTTATTCAGACCTGACCTTTTTTCCCATTCCCAGGTTATCACCTAAATACATACTTCGTTTGATTAAGTCATTATTGTTATCTTTCCTGATCCCCTGTCTATCTTGTTGTTCTTTATTATTTTCTTTCTTCAATTTTATAGCCTTTCACTTTATTTTTTTCAACTTTTTATATCTTCTTTTGTTCAATTCTAGTTAGCCCCAGCATGGACGTTTGCAATAATACTACAGAATAATCTGACTTTTCAGTGTCTGGCACTTAGATTTAACCCTTCTCAGTGATTAATCAGGATTTAATCTTTGTTTGGAATGAGTTTATTGGTGATTGCTCTTTGGTAGCCACTAAGCTGTTTGCAAATAGAAGGGAGGTTTTCTGGTGACCTCATTGAAGATAGGGCGACAGGTGGATTTATTCTCAGGTTTACATCACTTGAAAGGGTAAACATGAAGCTGCAGCCAATGCTTTGCATTGTAAAGAACACTTCCATGGGGCATATGTGTGCTTGGTAGGTACATCCCATGTTGAAATGGAATGGCTGTTGACTTAATCTGAAGGGCCTTGTAACTTAATAAATGACCTTCTGGCATTTGAATGATTAATGCTTTATATCTGGTATAAAATAGCAGTGTGAGGAGATGTGTTGTTAGACACAGGCATGTGCACATACGCAGCAACAGCCACATCCCAGGGCTGTATGGGGGTGCAGGCTTATGTAGCCTCTCCCAAATAAAACAGGAACATTTCAGAGGTTACACTTGACACGGATTTACAGTCATGGAACAGAAAATTTCCTTATGCTAGTAAAAGGATTCATTTTTTCTCCTCAGTCAGTGCTGGAATTGGTACCTGTGCTGGTATTGGAATGGGTATTGTTCGCCCAGGGGATTGACTGTCCTGCTGGATACAGACTGGCAAAACTCCTGGTAACTTCACTGGGCCCAGGATATCCTTCACCTGTTTTGTGGCTCCTGTAAAGAAGATCTATTACCCATGTATGTATCTGGCAGCAAAATTAGCACCTAGGATTTAAAAACTGTGGCATGGGAACCATAAGCAATTAATGCACTGAAAAGTGGCATTACAATTTCTCTCAGCAGAGGAAGAATTTGAGTAAGCAATCATATTTTTTTACCATGTTTATCTTAGCTATGTCATTGATTGAAGAACTGAATATAGTTTTTTTCCATGGCTAAATAGCTGGCCGGAGTAACAATTGAGCCTTTGAAGAAACACAAGGGATTCTGACCATTTTCTTAGATTTGGGGTCACTGTGGAAAGGAAGTTTTATAAGCCACCTACACGCTATTTCCGCCAGGAATCAGAGAGAGAATCTTTCTGGACTACAGGCATTTCAAACCCATGAACCAGTTTAACTCTACAATTCATTCCACGAAGCTCAGGACAGGAACTGCTTTGTGTGGCAGTCTCCCATCAGGACTGGTAGCCATAAATCAAGATGAATGTCTTTCTGAATGACTTGCTACAGTTCAGCCACAGGATCTGGGCTGGAGGCAGTGACCACGAAGTGAAGTGCTTTGGCCTATGGTATTCGGAAGGTCAGGGCTGGAGATCACTATGCTTCCTCAAAAGGCTGTGAATCTTCACATTGTATATTATTCTGTGTTGTGGAAGTGTGCAAGAGGCAGAAGATTTTTAATTGCTAGTAATTTATTTTCAGCAACAGAGATCGCTCTGACTGCCCAGAGTTTGGTATGTTTTCTGAAGAAGACAGAAGGAAAGAAAATCCTTCCACTTTGAAAAGCACAGTGCTTCGGCCAGCTCTTTATGCTGGCAGGGATCCTGTGTTAGAGTGAGTTCCCTGAAAGGCGACCAAATTGCCCACCACAGACAACTACAACGAATAAAACTCCCTGTCTTTGCAAAAAGCACTGCTTACAGTTCCCCATCCAGTCCCAGCACCCTACAACATGGGGTGCATTGGGGTTTATTTGGCTTTTACAAGCTATTATTGCTATTCAGCAAAATTAATCCTTGAGAGCAAGGGGTGTTTTGTCAAGTCAAGCTGCCTGAGTACGAGTCTGCTTTGCTCATTCTGGCAGCAGTTGTGAACAACACCTTGGATAAACCACTCCTGTGAACGGACCAGGGAACCAGGCTGGCAGGTGCTGGTCTGAGCTCTGGTACCAGCCTGTTGGCTAATCTTAGATGTGTAACCTCATTTATTAGTTTCTCCCTTCTCTTCCTTCTTTGGTCCTGTTTGCCCACATTGTCCTGTCCCTGAAGCAGAGTTTTTTCCATGTATTTTTACTGTACTTAAGAGAAGAATCCTACTTCATGTCTCAGATTTAGAATAGCTTCAGAGACAATGCTCAAGACGTGCTGGCCAAAGCAGCAGCCTCCAGAGAGCTCTGGGCTGCTGCAACATGGACAACAGCCCTTCCTGGGTGTTGTGGCTCTTACCTCTGGTGGCAGCTGAGTTGGTGCAGCACTTCCAGAGTTGTTTGCTGCTTCTTGCTAAAACACAGCAGCAGGTAAATCCTTGTGTTGCTTCCTGAAGACAGGATGCCCAACTTTGCCAGACCTTTGGCATGCAGGACTGCCTGGAGGTTCATTAGTCTGACATCATCCAGCAGGAAACAACCTAAGAGGCTCTGCATAACTACAGCAACCTCTCAGTTTCTAAAAATTAAAATTATATGCAGTGGCTTCTGAATACAAGTATAGGAATGTTTATCAATCCATTTAATTAAATAAGTCTTTCCTAATTTAACAAGCTTTGCTCAGCAGGGTAGTGATAAATGCACACAATTTCACACTTCTGACAGGCATGTTTAAAAAGAAGAAAGGGAGGGAGAGAAAGAAAAAAGAAAAGCAACAGAGCTCCCTAAATGGTAATTCAACTTAATTTTTTAACAAGACTGTTTTGGCTTCAGAGTGATTCCATGACCTACAGCAATGATCAAAGTGGTGCCGCAGTGGTGAGTCTCCTACAGCCAGAGCACTACGGAGTGTGCTGCAGCAGGCTCTGCCATGCTTAAACATTTCATCTCTCAGCCAGGTGCTTCCTTCTCCTGTATCAGCTGCTGGCCTGACTGGATGCTCAGGTCCCTCAGCACAGCAGCCCACAGCTTAATCAGGACCGTGAGAGGTGCAGAGAAGGGATGACAGAACAGAAGGATAAGGTTTGTAGGTGTTCAAAAGATTGCCTGGATGTACCTTTCTGAGCCATCAGTTAAATATTTGTAGCTGTCCCGAGCGCCTTCATATTTTTTAGATATTTTTCAGTCTAGTGAATTTGGGTTAATACTAACAGGAACAATGTCTTGTTCCTACAGCAATAGCAAAGCTATTCCATTTCACTCTGAAGAGGAGAGCTGGCTCTACACACTTTGTGCCTGTTCCACGAGCTGCAGGACACTCTGTGGCATCACTACCTTCCTCTGCACGGGAAGCAATGCCCACCGTGGTGTTCATGCACTGTGCTGGTGAGCTCTGCACCCATTCCTCAGGGGCACGTTTCAAGGCACAAAGACTGGAGAATTTTAGAGAACCTGGTGCCTTTCTCAGTGTACATGAAAACTGCTCAATACTGGCATAGAATTGCTCTGTGCTTAGACCATTTATTAAAGTCTAGACGCAACATAAAAGCACGTAAATTGGTTCCAGTTGCTGCTAGTAAAAACTTCAGCTTGAGCTGGGAATTGATTGGTGAATCTCTTAGCGTAATTAAAATTGACTGTTAAAGTTTCTTCCACTTAATTGGTAACACTTTCTTTGGAAGTCAGTGAGTAACACTCTTGCTGGATCATTTAAAGGAGTTCCTGTGTATATGATCAGAACTCAAATGCAGTTTTATGGAGAGGTTTACAGTTATGTTCCACCCTGGTGGTCTTTCATCCTGTATCTTTCCTATTTCAGATTTATGCTGTCATTCACCACAGCCTAATTGTGTTTTGATAAAAATGAAATGATTGCTGACGCATTTCAGACTGAGAGCCGATTACATTTTGAAGCTTTCAGTAAGATGATCTGAAATACTGTACTGCTCAAAGTCCCTGTCTCCCTGCAAGCCTTAGTTTTTAATTCCAACATTTGTTAGTTGGTTTTGTACAGACTCTAATAAGCACCTATAACTCCTCTCGGAGTGTCCTGCCAGCAGTGTGTTATTCAGTGTGCCTAATAGCTCATGCAGACTTTTTCACCCTTTCTTTAGGAGGAGAAATGTGTAGAGTGTAGTCCTAGTGTTTAGATTTTTCTTAAAATTATATAAATTTAAAATTACTCAGGTTGGTACATTTTTTGATGAAGCACATCTTATCCTTTGAGTACGAGACAGCTGGGTTTTTGGAGGCTTTTAGCTCCTTAAGGATATCCTTCCACAGTCTTGGTTCAGACCCAGTTCTGGAAGTTGGTGTTATAGGATGGTACAACCGGACATACTTAGCTCTCTTTAACATAAGCTGTCTTGTCCTGACTAGCCATGGACTTAATCACAGCATTAGCTGCTCTCCTGAATCAGGCACTAGAGATACACTTAATTCTCTCCACAGTCATGGTATTTTTAGCACATGGCAGCCAGAGCTTATCATTAGCAAAATGTAAATGTGTCAGGGGATCGTGGATGGGCACTACAGAAGCATTGTCACCCGCTAGACTCAAGATGAGGAGCTTTCCTAACTGTGATTAATGTCCTACAGAAAAGGCAGGAAGACACTCAGGTTACTTGGCTGGAAGTGATGCACTTACACAGCTGGAAATTGTTTTGGAAGACACAGTTAGGTACTTGCCAACATTTGGTGTTGCATGAAGAATCCACAGAACACGGAAAGAGTTCATGGAACCTTGTTAACTTGCCATCAGAGCCGTGAAAATTGAGGCCAGTTGGACCCTTATATGCCTTGGTATCCTTGCTAATGATGCACATGGAGGAGAAATACGTATCTTAAACACCTCCTGTGCCACCCTGATGGGCTCAGCAGTGTTGGGAACAGGAGATCGAGGACAGTGCTCCATGCAGCTCTTTGAAAGGAGGTACAGTGTCACCTGGACTGGTGCCAGGGCCCCAAGTTCAAGCCCTGAAAGTTTAAGAGGTGTTCAAGAATAAAGTGTGGGTCTGATCCCAAGCCACTGAAATCACTAGGGATATTTGGTTAGTACCAGAGGCCTTTGTTTTAGCTTTAGCTTTGTTTTAGCTTTGTTTTTTCTAACAAAAGCATTTTAGAGGGATGTAAGATGTACTTTGGTGGTAAAGGGGTGCTTAAATACTCTTGCAGGTCATTCTGCCACCCTGACTAAGGACCTCTGCTAACAGAATTTCAGAGCTGCACAAATTATATCTGGACTTCAGAAGTGATTTTTGTTATGCTGCCTAAATAGTCCTTGCTAGAGCAGCTACATGCTGTATGTGCTTGTACTCCATAACAGTTACGTTTCGTACCATACTGTGCTCCTTTCAAAGACACAGAGCCAAATCCCAGCCTCAGCTTCAAGCCATTGAACTGCAAACAAGTGAGGACTCAAAAAAATAGATAAGTATTATATTTTGTGGTACATGTGCCATTTATACAAACACTTGCCTTTCATTACTTCATCAACTTTAAAAGAAAAAAAAAAAGATTTCTTTAGTAAGTTTCAATGCCATCTTTAGACCTCTCTGTTAAAGTGACAGTAATAAAGACAATCCAGGTATTACCATGAATAGAATCTAGAGCTATGATTTTGACAGTCCTGTAAAATACATCACATTTGTGTCTTCTCTTGCTCTTGCCACTACAGGGTCATTCCCAGTGGCTGCCTCATGGCCGTCCCTTTTTGTGTATGCACATTTTTATATATTTATATATAGAATGAGTGGGCTTGGAAGGTACCTTTAAAGATTGTCTAGTCCAGTCACGAAGATCACGGAGTCCAACCCGTGTACACACACTCACACACACCCTCAAAGATCTTCTTGCACACTTACATCTCCACAGCACTGAGCTGATAAATTGTACTCAGAAGGAAGAGTTATTTCACCTCTGCAGAGGCTATAACACAAAGGTTGTCTCACAATATATGGGCCTGCCATCCTTGACAATGACCTCTTGGTTCCTCAGTGTGTGAGCAAAATCTTCTTGCCTTTAAAATCTATCCCTAGTATATGAAAAGATGAGTTCTCCTTGATTTGGCCATTTTCTCTGCTTTTGACAGAGGATCAATGGGAGAAAGTAGTGATGAGCATGCCCAAAGAGATTGCTTTAAGCATATTTGATTTTCTTTTCATGTATGCAACACGTTCCAATTCCTTTTAAGCAGCAAGGTCATTTAAAGGTGCCATGCCAGAGGTTTTTCCTTTTCCCCTCATTCAGTTTCTTAAATCTTATTGTCAGCCATGTTCCTTTTGAGTAGCAGAGCAGCTGCTTGGGGTCTGCTTGTGTGGTTATAATCCCATTAAAAAGCCCTCCATTATGTTGCTAATATATTTATAAAGGAACTAGTCACCTGGGATTAGTGGTTGATTCTTCTCCCTGGACACACTGTACTGAAACAGAATTATTCCCAATCCCCTGGCTTGTTAGATACAACCAGTTGCATTTGTCATGGTGCCAAATTGGCTGAAATAGATTAGCAATTAATGCAGAACATGCTTTCCTGTGTTTGTAAAGTCCTTGTAATCATCCCTGACAATCATCTTCTCATCAGCTCTTTCCTGATAGCGCTGAGATGGCAGATATGCTGGGGCTTTGGGAGCTTATGGTCTTTCATGGGAAATATGAAAGGCATTGAAAGAACATCCTGACAGAGCAGGTGAGGAATCTGACAAAAAGCAGCCCTTAAAAGCCATTTCAGAAGGCATTATTCTGTAGGTTTTTCTCAGCCATTTCCAAGCCTGCAAAGCTAAGGAAGACAAAGTAACTGTTGGGGGGGATTTGCAAAGTCACTGGTACATCTGTGCTGTGACTTATAGATGTGACTGCAACCATGGGGACACTGCTGAGGTCACTTAGACCGGTCAGTCTGGGGTACTGATCACAACAAAGCAGAGGCCACGCAGATTCAGCAAAGGCTGCAAAACCCATTTGAGATGGCTGAGTAAGTGCTCAGGCACTGATCCTGCAGGAGGGTTTGTGTGTCTGTCAGTACTTTATTACGGAACTTCCAATAGGTTTAAAGGCAGGGTCTTTCTCACTTTCAGCATCATCTGAGGGCTGACCTGCAGTCTGCCTCTCCATGAGAGGAATCTCTGATCTGCTTGAAAGAACTTTTTTCTGAGTCCTTGTGAAGCCCCGTTATCATCCCAAACCTTTTCTCTCTTTATCCAGTATGACCAGTTTTAGAGCAAGAGACTTCTTACAGCTCCAGCCATCTATGAAGTCTTTATTTACACATCAACTCTCCATCTCAGTTGAAATCATCTCTCTCTTTCCTTGCCTCCATTTCATAGGTTCACTCTACTCCTGCTCTTGGCTTCTCTCTGTATTTATAACATTTGTGTTGTAAAGTGTTTTTGAATCCAGGCCTGGGGGATTTTGTTTGAAGTGATGTTGGAGGATGAACACAATGGCATGGGCTCCTGATCTAACTAATACTGGGTTATTTCTGCCTGCTCCTCTCAAGGGAGGAGGGCCTAGGGAATGGCTAGCTCTGCTCTGGGAAGCAGAGCAGCCCAGCCTAAGGAAAGATCAGCCTGAGATGGGGTAGCTCAGGTGGCCAAGGGCTGTGGCCACAAAAGCAACTCCACTCTAAGAGTATCTGAACTGTGTACAGGCCAGTACAGTTCTGTCATGTGGAAGTCCATCTCTCTTGAATCTCTGGTTTTAATTCCTGCTAACCATGATTTCCAGTCACGGCATTCCTATATTCCTATTCCTATATTGTTCTCATAACTGGGCTGTGTCCTTCTGAAATGCAACGTCTGAGCCAGCTGGTCTACAGAAGAAGAACACTACTGAAACACCTCTTTTGTATTTTAAGCCCTGTTGTGGTGTGGAAATTTGTGATAGAAAAGTACAATTTGGAAGATTAAACTAAAATCACTGTCTATAGCTGGAGCAATGAATAACGGGGATACGATGGATGCAGGAGGAGAACAAAGCTCTCTGCAAAAAGCAGTTGTTCCAAAGTGCAGTCTCGCTGCTTTAACCAAAATGTCTAATGTATGGCTTGCCAGTGCCTTCAGTCTCTCTTTTCATTTCCTCCTAGGGGAAACGGGTCCTTGGAACTGTTGTGGTCTCCTTGCATTGCTCTGCTGGCAGTGAACCCCATGGAGCCAGATTCGGGAGCCTCCTGCCAAAGGTGTTAGGAAAGAGCTGTTCATGGCAGCGAGGGCCCTGAGTACAGCACAGCATGTAGGGCTTCAGCTATCTCCAGCTGTCAGGAGGTCCCCAGGAGCTCCTGAGTCAGGGACACAATTCTGAGTAGATTTGAGGCAGTTCTTAATTGCACTGGGAGGTCAAACCATTCCTGCTTGCCACCAGGACTTGAGGCTGAAAACTGTCTTTTACCCAAGCCAGACACTCTTCAGTCACGGGTTGAATGCAGCTTGGTGGAAGCAAGGGATCCAGCCCAAAGGTCTGTTCAAATGTTTCCATTTCATGTGGCTTGGTATTGTAACATTCTCCCCTGGTTCTAACAAGTTGTGCAAAATTGTGAAGCCAAAGCAGCATTTTTCCTTTAAAGTTTCAAAATTAAGAAAAATGGTTGTGGGGTTGGAAACTTGGGAGAGATGTGCTGTGGTTATCTGCTGGTCCAAGAATAAAATTCCTATGGCTTTGTACAAAAGCACGGAGTAGTTGTCTATTAAAAAATAATAAGAAAAAAAGAAATTCAACTCAAGGTACCTTTTTAGTGTCAGCTGGACAATGTTTAGAGGGTTTGAGGGGCCACACATTTCCTTCTCATGTGCCTCTGCAATTCCCGTAAGTGCAAGAAGTGCAAGTCAGAATCCCTGCCAGGGGAACTGGACTGACGAGGGGAGCAACATGCATAGCCTGGGGCTGGGCTTGGAAAGGAAGTACACCTTGGACAGGAGAAGAGCTGGAATGCAGCTCTCCTGACTGGAGTGTCAACCACACGGGGCCTTTTGGGCCAGGACAAATCAGGTGGTTACCTTTGCAGACCGAATACACTGCAGCACCCTTGAGGGCACCCTAACTTCCTCAAAAGCCTGGAGCTGGGCTGGTTATAACCTTAGTGATGGGTCTGGCAGGACTTATCCTAGAAATGGTCATGTTTTGAGCAGGAAGGATTCAGTGGCCTCTAGTTGCTTTACCCAGAAGGAAGAGGCCAGACTCTTGTCTTTGTGGAATAAAGGAGGTTACACATTAGCTACACATGAAGAGGGTGATCCATTTATATAGAGGGAATCTAGGCTCTCTATGGGATTGATAAATGACTCTGAGAAAGAGTAAAAATGGTTGGAAAAAGCTTTTAAGTTTTGTTTAAATTTAACCATCAAAAATCAAAACATTAGAGGGTGTTTAGAGAAGTGCCTGAAACTTGGAGACCCTGAGAAGAACCAGAGAGGGAATCAAAGAGCCTGGAAAAAAAAAGAAAAAAGAGTAAGGCAAGAGAAAGAGAGAGAGAGATTAAGATTAAACAAACCCGTCTGGATAAAGCTAATCAGCTGAGATCCTGCTCCATTGAGATCAACTGGATGAGTATTCATCCTCAAGATGTAACTGGGAGGGAGCCCAAAAAATCTGTGTGTTTTGGGTTGGCTGGAGAAGTATTGGCCATGCCAGATCGGGTGATGTGGCAGAGCCTGCTCTGGATGAAGAGGTAAAGTGGTGCTGCCTGTGGAGGAAGGGAGAAATTATAAAGGCCCCAACCATCTACGTGTGGTAAAACTGAATAATGGAGTGGCCAAAGGGAAAGGAGATCCTGGCAAAGTCTGGAGTATTTATGAGAATCCAAGTAGGAGTTTGGAGCATTAATATTTATTGCAGTGCTGTCAGTTGTCAGTGCTGAGAAATCTTCACTTATGCCATGACAACCTGTTTTTGTTCCAGTGGCCGTAACTCAACCTGCTGTGAGGTTCCCCTGCCTCCCTGGTTCCCAAGTCACACATGGTGCCTGGTTAACTTGTTCAGCACTGGCTGCTCAGCTTCAGTCTTGCAGCTGATTCGGGTGAAGAACAAATTTTGGCTGCTACAGAGCCTCTTGCTGAGACAGAGTTTCTCCTTCCTCATAGCTCCCGCTAAGACATTCCCAGAGGTGCCAAAGAAAATAGTGATAATGTTAAGAAACAAGGACTGTTTGGCTGTTAGGATATTTATTGCACTAGTTTTCTTTTTGCATAAAATTACAAAAAGTGAACACAAGTTTGTTTTGTTTAGCTTTTTTTCTTATTTTTCTAATTTTAGCGTGATTCCTTCTGTTATCACTGCTAACACTGACCAGTGGAACCTCTGGGCAGGCACTGCTTCTTTCATGCAAGGTCCTGAGCTAGATTTCCTTGACTCCAAGATCAAACCCTCAGGCTGAGCAGTGAGGAATTCCTGCAAAGATTTGCATGTGCTTCATCTTACATGCTGGGCCCAGCTGTTGAGCCTGGTGATGGCAAGGAGCCCTCTTTCTCCCCTGCATGGGATTTGCAGGCTGCCAGACACTGCACTAGGGAAGAGCAGATGTGGCCGGCCTGTTTCTCCTCTTCCCTCACCGAGCGGGGAGGGAATGGTGCTGCAGCTCCACCCTCCATAGCATGCCAGCACTGCCGAGCCACTGAAGGGAGCGGGAAGTTTCATGCTAAGAAATCAGCGCTAACCCAACAGACATCATTTCACAAAGGACTTGTCCCTTTCCACCTTTTCCTGCTTGCCTTGCTTGTGCCTTGGTGTGGTGCCCTGCGCGTGGGCTTGGTCGTGGAGGGCCTGTTGCATCCTCTGTTGGACTGGAAAAGGCTCCTCGTGGTGTGTGATGTTCCAGATGTGTGTCCATCTTCCCAGGGCCAGCATCTGGGTCTGTGCAGGGCTGTTACACACCACAGGTCTCCGCTGTGCTCTGTTCTACAAGCACAATTTATCCTGGAGAACCGAAGAGGCAGCAGCGCCAAGAAGACATCAGATAATCTGAAATGTATCTACCTTTATGAAAAGACCAGTGTAGGATATGCAGAGGAAAGAACTCCAAAAGTAATTCCTCATTTCTCATCTAATGGCTTTAATTAACCTGAACAGTTATGCTCTGGAGCCGCGTGTACTTCAGGGACCAGCTTGATGGCACTCTTCCTGCTGCTAGGAGAGTAGGAGCATGACAGTTCAGTTATTGCTGTGCATTGTTAATATGGTTGATCTTGGTCCTGCTCCAAGAGAACCACTAAGCAATCATGGAAAATGAAGGGTAACACATTTTTAGAAGGATTCTGGATAATTTTGGCTATAAAACAGGCTGCATAATCTTGGCAAAAAGTGGATGAATTCATTATCTGCAAATAGTGGAAAATATTATAAATGGCAGTAAATGAAATAAATGGGTGTTTCCACTGTAATATGCTATTCTCTGAGCCACCCAGAAAGAATACAGCTTGGTTTACTGGGTGGGTAGTCCTAGATGAAGTGAAAGATCATGTTCGTATGCTCAAATACTTGTTTGGGAGTGAAATATTTTATGCCTTTGTTGCAGAGGGAAATCTATACATTTTACATTTAAGAGGCCTTATTTTATGGCCACATATGGATGCTGGAGTGAAGCTAAACTGCTATATGTGCTGTATATATCTGTTTGCATTCCTGAGCTAACCACAATTTTATTTGCTCTACTACACCTTAAGGGTTTGGAGAACTCAGTGACTAACTCTAATGGAAAGTCACCGACCCTCCTTATACGAAGAAATTGATCTTCTGTATATTTTGGATTTGTTAATGGGCCAACACTCTTGCTGTGAACACATGGAATTAAAGTCCTGGCAACTTTTAGAAGAAAAACAATTGCTGTCCACTAATGAATAGGATCTGGCCGGATGCTCTTCATTCCCACTTGTTTGGTCTCAGGATAGATCCTCCTTTTTGAGACTCCCTTCATTACAAAGATCCCAAGCCCATGTGTATCCCTGAGATTGTGAGTAGTCCCAACATCATTTGTGGGCCTAAGGTTACTCACATCTGAGGGAGTTTTTCTGGATAAGAAGCTCATCTCTCTCCTTTAGGCCAAATGGACTTTCCCTTTGGCAGCAATGGTGATGGCAGCTGCCGTGGAGGGCAGCTGCAGCCAGGGGATGAAAGCCCTGGGCTGTGTTCAGGAAAAGCAATCCCACGTTGTGTCATTCTCCTCAGCAAGGTCAAGGTCTACCTGCTCACCTCAAAATGCCACTGGGTAGCTCCAGTGGCTTTAGTGGGAGCCAGCACCAGGGGTGTATTGGTTGGCTGTGCTGTATTTTGGTTATTAGCACCCTGAGCCTTTATCAAACAGCCCTTGGTTTTGTCCTTTGGCCTTGCAGTCAGGTACAACGACAGGGTGATCACTTCTGTTGATTAAAGGGTTGTTTTGTTACAGTATTTGTAGGTTGTTATTTTTACTGCTTAATCAGATGATTACTGTTCCAGTTGATACTTCTGCTTCCTCCTATGTTGCCTAAAGACGATTTGCCTCCATTCTGCCTGTATTATACCTGTTAGAAAGGTGTTTCCTCATATACTTGGATAAGATCATGGACATGGCCATAGCAGATGAGCCACCCCTTTTTCCCAGGAGCAAATACTATTACAATTTACTGTTTTGCAGAGAAAAAATTGCACACAGAAACAAACAACTGTCTGCACCCATGTTCACATCTGGCTCTTTATAGACATGCTTATACTTTTATATATGCATATGTATATGTACATATATATATTATAAGTTTGTGCACATGTATATTTGAGTGTGTATATCTAGGTGATTTTAATTAGGTACGCTTAAGAAGCTCTGACTGGCTTTAGAGTTATTACTAGCTCTACTGGTATTTTCACTTTAAGGATGGTTTAAATGTATGGCCACTGCTTGTAAACATTTATGTACTGTGCTATGCATGGACAGATCTCTGTTCTCATGCCATGTCTGCTTTTGCAACCTCGGTTCTGCATTTATAAACAGCTGCACTCATAATCCTGCAAATACAAATAATTGCAACTGAAGAGGTGAACATTTATAGCTGGCCTTTTCAAAGGAGTCTGAGGGAGTTAAGTACCCAAATCTCATTGAATTTGGTTACCTAATTCCTGTGGCTTCTTTGAAAATTCCAGCCTTAATTAACTAATTCAATCAACTATCTGTGAACCAAGCAGAGACATAACATGCTAAATCCAGTCAGTTTGGCTTGCACAGGAGCTACCTGAACACTTTTCAACTGAAACTTTAAAGGTTTCATTACTGGCAAACATTATCCAGTAATTTCAGTGAAGCAAACTGCAATGTGTAACTTCAGCTTCGCTATCCATCCTCTTTTTAGTGTGGCTCTCAGGGTCTTTGGGGTGACTGCCTTATGTGTTTAGACTTGCCAACAAGGGTGGACGGTAACTTCACAGGCTTTCTTCAAGCATCATCTCCACCTTTAGATGCTCCCGGGAATTCGTATGGAGACTACAGGAGGGATAGCTCCTGTGAAAGTTCCCACACTGGACAAACAGTGAGCCGTATCAGTGGCACTTCGTGGTCTGTACCTTGGTGGCACCTTAATCCATGGGGAGACATTTGTTTTTAAGTAGATTGGTGTTCAAGGAAAAAGCAAACAGCAAACAAAAAAACCCCATGGAATGAAAAGCTTCAGAGTCTGCACATTACCCTGCCCAATACTTACTTCTATTCTATAATAGCTTTGCCTTCTTGCATCTTTATTTTTTTTTTTAATCCATGTTTCAAAATTTTTTGATGTGGGTTTTTTTTTTTTTTTAATTTTCTTCTTTGAAAGCCTATTCTGCTAAGTATGGAAAGCCACAGTTTTGACAGTTCCCCTGTTTGTTCAGAAATAGTATCATTCATATTTGGCATCAGAAGGAAGACTACACTGAAGCCCAAATTTACTCCTATTAAATTAAACCTAATTGAAAAAAGGCAAAGACATTCATTAACTAGTTAAGCAAACGGTATTAAATTTACTTTTTTATTTAAGAGAAGAAAGGAGACATCTTTAACATAAGAAATGCAAGTGGAAGAGCAGCTATTAAAACATGTGATGGAAGAAGTACACGTTGTTGAAAACTTAAGAAGAAACCACAGACATGTATAACAATAAAAGAAATGTACCTTCTTGGCCACTTCTCTTCTCTGTTGTTGTGTCAGATGTTTCTGATTTGAATAAAAGCTTTCCTTCATGTCCCTGAGCTTCTCCTTCCATTTGACTTTACATTGAAGTCGTAAACCTGTTGTCATGGGAACAACTGTGACATCACAGATGGAGCGTTAACTTCACCACAGGGCAAAATAAATGAATGTGATGGCCTGCGAGGAGAGAGAACCTTTGTTTGAACCAAAAGCCAAGCTTTTCCGAATCTTGGCCTGGAGCCCGGTACCCCCAGAGCCTTCAGTGGGATCCCAGCCCTGAGTTGCAGGCACAGAACAAACACCGCCTTGTAGCAGAGACCCTCTCTTGGATCTGATGGTCTCTGTGGACAGGACATGACACAGAAGAAAGGAAGCATTATCAGCTGGGCTTCAAGATTGGAAAACTAGGGAAGAGAGAGAATAAGCAACTTTACCCCAGGTCACAGAGTGGATTTGAGGCAGAGCCCAGAACTGTGCTCCGATAACTCAGCAGGAACTGCTGGAGATGCTGAAATGCAGGACTCGGAGCCTGTTTTTACATATCAGTTCCTGGAAGTCTTTCCCAAGCTCTCTTCAAAACTGAGAAAATATGCAAAAGGCAATAGAGCTTGGGACAAGTTGAAACATTGCTGCAAGCCTTTTAAACAGTTCAAAATGTCTTTGCCCTCTAGGAAAGTTTGTTTTAGGAATCCTCACCACCACATGTGGGGTGAAGCCTTCCATGGCAGCGTTCCCATGTTCTTCCATGGGCCCAGGATTCCATCTGTGGCTTTTACAGAGCAACAACCAACACCTTGAGTTGCATTCAAATGTAAAAAAGGAGCAGATCTTTTACAGAGCATAAACATAGCAGCTGTTATGGCCAAGCTGGCCAACTAAATGGTCTCAGCAATTCCTGTGCTTTGCTGGCACTATGACCTCAAGAAGTTCATCTGAGTCTTTGCTGCTGCTGTAAAGGGGTGACATTGATCCCTCACAGGTTTCACGTGTCACAGATGGCCTGTTATTGAGGATAGGTACAAGCAGTGGGTTATTCTGAAGCAGCACAAACTCTGCTTGCTCCATATTTTCAGTGGGAAATCACTGTTTGGATATTGGCCCACCAGCCCGCCCACCTTCTGGGTTGTAGCTGGCTGAGGTGTCTGGTCAGATGCTCCACTGAAGTCAGCACAAGGGCAGTGACCCCACTGGATAAGGCATTTTTGCCCACCATCCTGCCCCCACAGACACACAAAGCCTCCAGCTTTACAGGAGGTAGGTGGAAGGGTGCCACGCCACACCCACGGAACTGAACTTCTGTTGACTTTAATGACTTTAGCTGTGTGGCTAAATCCCACGCAACTCTCAAACTGGAGGGGTTAAATCCATTTTGCTTTTGCCTGTTAGTCTGCGGTTGAGAAAAACAAAACTCCCATGTGTTTTAAATTGTTTTAACTGATAAGTCTGGCCAGCAATTGAGAGTAAATCACAGTATCAGTGCACACCCACAACCTAGTTTGATATACGTCTACATTTTAAAGTGACTTCAATGAGTCATGAGAACAGTTTTAATTACAAGGATTGGAAGTGTCAGAAATTTATTAAATCTTTTACAAAAAAAAAGATCTCTCCACTACACTTTTGTGGGTAATAAACAACTGTGATTTGTGTAATGGAATTTGAAGGAGAGTTTAGCTTCTGCAGTGTAATTTTCTGCTTTAACTGTTCAAGTTATCTTAAGATACAGAAAATACAAAGCCAGTATTCTTATCCCAGTAATTGTTTTATCATCTTAAGTTATCAATCTTTGTGACTGCAAGAGCCCTTATATTAGAAGAGGCTTGTGCAACACATGACAGAAAACTTAAGGCATGTCAAAAAACACAGTCACAGTATCACAGTACTTCAGGCCAAACCACACGTTCATTAATCTAGCAAAAGTCTTTGGAAAGGTGTGTACACCACTGAATTGGTGGAAGCTGGAGAGTCATGTTAATTCTTGATTAAACAAAATGGTGGCTGGAATAAAATCCTATTGCTTAAGCTCTAAATTGTCAGTGGAACCACCTTGTTAAAATATAGTAGTCAGATTTGCCATGAAGTGTCAAACGGTGAAAGGTATAAATAAAAAAGCCCAATAAATACAATAAAAACATGGTGTTATTAGACAGTCAGTGGAAAAGGCGAAGAAATTTATTAAAAACTACTTTACATGTGTAAAACTGAGTTTGAGTTGACCAATATCCACAATTCATTTGTATTTGTGTTCTGACAATATTTAGCATCCAGTGTTTCCCAGGGAGAATATTTATCAGAAGCAAATAAAACAAAAAATTTTAGGTTTTAAATCAAAATTTTAAAACTAAAAAATTTGAACCAAAATCCAACCAGCACATCTATTTGATTTTACTATTCCACATGTGGAGTTTTCAGCTTAAATGCAGATTGCATATCTATATGGACAAAGAGGAGGTCTAGAATTAGAATGGATCATGACAACGTTAGAGAAGGAGTACTGAGCTTCCAGGCTTAATAGGAAATATCTGACTGTAAAGACAAGGATGAATCCTTTGTGGGGATTAAATTGCTTCATGTTGTAGCAACTGAGACCTTACCAGTTCCTCAGGAATATCTGATGCTGACCCCTCTATGAAACAATATATGACTCCAAGCAGATTGGGTCAAATCCTATGGGGCAGCTGAACTGTTCTTAAATAATTCACTCTGGAAACAAACAGTGTCCCAGGAAATTCTGGTCATTGCCAGCTACTGGTGAAGTAAGGTGAGGTACTGCAAAGAAGTTTTTGTCAGAGAAACGTAGAAATTTCCACATCCTAATGAGAAAGATGCGTTCAAATTTGGAAATAAACAGTATGTGAAAGTTTATAGGGAGAGACACTGTTATGAGTTTATTTGCTTGTCTCTAATTAAGACTTACTTTTTCCTGCAGCAATGATTCTTTCTTTAACATGCATAATCATTGTACTGTGTAATGCGTTTTCTAGGGCGTGGTGATATTCCTTGTCAGCCAGAAGAGCAGTGCCAGCATGAGCACCCACCTAACAGTGTTGGAACTAGTAAAGAGTTGTGTTTTCTCCACTCCTTATATGACCTGCAAAACTGTGTGAAAGATCAGCATAAAGAAGTATTGAACCAGTTCAAAGGGAAAATCTGTTTTGATTGCGTTGGCTTTTGGGAAATGTAGCTGTCTTTTCCTGGAAAGCTGGACTGGTTATACACCCACAGCTCCATAGCCAGCTCTGCAGACCAAACATTTTCTCTATGTGCCTGTCCCCAAAGTATGTTAATTTTATTACTAGAGTTAAACAGATATGTCTCAACTTAAGGGATTTTGCAATCAGTTCCTATAGAAGCATCTGTGGACTGGACATAAATGAGAACTTTGCCAGCTGGACAGAGGAAAGGAGAGTGTGGAAATGTTTCTGCTGTGTTAAGAGCAGTTCTCCTCTGCTCAATTTCTTTTCCTAGTCTTTACAGAGGAACTGGAGGAGTCTCTGTATTTCATCATTAGTGTGTACTAGGGAAAAGGATTCTCTGGAAATTGGACATTTTTACTAAAAATCTTTAATGGCTTGGAGCATCTAATGGCAATATTCACAAGAGCCAAATCATGGGGAAAGACAAAACAGAGACCTGTCAAAATCAGGAAACTAATTTCTTGTGTGCAAGTGATTGTGCTGACATGTATGATGTCCATGATGTCCAACCCAAAGGCTATGATTTTTGTAGGAAAAGCAGTGTATTTCTATTGTAGCCATTATTGTGCTGTCTAAGGACCTTATCACGTAGGACTGTGCAGTAACAGCAGCTGAGACCAGGCAGTTATTAGGTACAGCTTCAGATCTCGGATTTGCATGTAGCCACAAGAAAGCCATTTTCATTTCTGCTTGCCATTTTCTGAAATGGAAGCAAGTAATGCATTCCCAGCTTCTTGCTAGTGCCACAGATTTATCTTGGTTCATCCTGGGGTTATAAGGCCCCACCTAAGAAGTCTGGCCTATAGCCAGTGCTGGAGGGGAGCTGTAGAGCAGACCTCAAGAGCCTTCTTGAGGTGTCTATTTTTCTTTGCAGGCAGAGGGTCAAAGAAATAAATACATGGGAACCCAAAAGAATGTGTTGAAGGCTGGTTTGGGGCACCAAAAATTACCTGATGGCTCAAAGGCAGCAATTTTTAAAATACAGATCCTGAGAGGAAATCTTGGGGTTTTAGTCCCACGCAGAAAGATGATCTGGTAGAAGACACTTGCAGGGAAGACTAAACAGAAGAACATTTTAAAAAGCCATACTGCAGGTCTTGGCTTTCAGGAGGAAACTTTATGTCCTGTGAATAAGCCTGGCTGACTTTAACTGTTTTGCTAAATAAGAGAACTAAACAGAGGGACTAAAATTCTTTGGCTTTCAGACAGGCATATAATTTTAAAGAGTAATTTGGCTTTGTCTTGTTTTACAAGCAAAAGAGTGGCTGTTATCACATTCAAATGCCATTTTTAAGAAACATGGAATAACTCACTTTATCTCCTTTTCATTGCTTTTTTAACAAAACTATTTTCATATGGCTTCTGCAGTGAATGAGCCGGAGTGAGTCAGTAAAGATTGACTGTGTTTTGACTACTACAAACTGTATTGACACACTGCAGTATGGAGAGCTTGGTTAGTTAGGGTTTAAAGACTCTTGGAACTTTTCAAGGTAAGAAAGGATGTAATTTACTGCTTCTGACTGGCATCCAGTTTGGACATTTTTAATACAAAATCAAAATACCTGAATAAGGTTTTGTTCACCAACATGCATTTAAAATTCACTCCACCTTTACTGTGAAAAACGTTTTTATGTGTAGAAGGTCCCTAAAAGACTGTGAGTTCCAAAAAAAAAAATCCACCCTGAAAGATTCGTTTCCTAGTTTGATACTGTTTAGAAGGAAGGAATTAGCTAAAACATAATGAAAAACTTAGAAATAAGCCCCACAATACTCAAACCTTATACCCCAAATAACAGTATAAACAGTGAAGTCCACATAAGGACTGATCAGTTATCATCTCTGTTTTATTTTTTTGACAAAAGCACAGTTCAGGGATGGATGTCTATTGCTCCCGGAACAATTACCTGTGCAGGCATGGGAAACCCTTCTTCTTGGAAGTCAGGTTATCATTTCAGTCTTCCCATGAAGAGGAAGCTCTTGCTGCATATTCTCAGAGCTGAGATGGGGAGGATCAGGTGACAGTTCCCCCTGTTGACACAGATCCTTGGACATGTCATTTAAGGACTGTCTGGAAGCTGCTTTACATGAATGTAAATCAGGAATTACCTCCAATGAAACACAGGAAGCAAGTGTTGTACAAACGGCCTGTCTTCTTCTCCCACATTGATTTTCTGTCTGTAGAGTGGGGGGTATTTATCATCCTATTCTTCAATGGGTTCTTGATTGCTTGTGCAGAAGGGAAATGCTATGGTGATAATCTTCAAAACAAAGCCTACAGCCATTTCCACTTTTTTTGTTATCATGCTAATGGACTTACTTCATTACTTTGTGTAATGAAAAGTTTCCCCTGGCTGTTTTATCCATAATTAATCACAGCATTTCTGGCTTATAAACCACTTCCTTCATATGTTTAGTTGTTCATTATTGCCCTTTAGTCAGTTCCATACAATGCTTTAAATTCTGGGTAAGTCAATGATTTTTTTTTTTAGCTAAAGGTATGCTTAGACCAACGCCCTGAACTCCACAGAGACACCATCCCAAATTAATTCACCAGGTTGCAGCTGCATGATCTTGCTAAAGAAGTGAGTAATATTTTGACATTTAATATTAAATGAGTTATCTTTGAAAAATGCTTCCCTGCCCCTGCTGTACCTCAGGCAAATGGAAACATGCTTAACGTGCATAATGAAACCTTGGTAATGGAAAAAATGGGGAGCTGAGATGACCTATCAGCATCTAGAATCTGCAGGACATAAAAAACTGATGGTAAAATGATGGTGAGGTTAAGACATAAACTAATCAAATTGATTGCACTTGAGTGGAGCCCCCGTAACAATACAGCTGTAATTATTCTTAATCCCCTGCAAGTCTATTAAAAAAAATTTGGCAAGTGTTTGATTTTTCAGCATTGGAAATTAGTTTGTGATAATTTCAGTGGCACTAAGCACATTAGATTTTCCAGCAACTGACTTAGGAGAGAATTCTGCACTCTCCCATTCCTTTTCTTCCAAAGAACACTTCCTGTTCCTGGAATGATCTCTTCCTACTTTGGCCACCAAATTGTACCTCTAATTCCAAAATTTACTTTTAATTTAAAAAACCAGTAAAATAACCAATTAGCTGATGTTGCTAGAGGATTCTTCTGGAACTGCGAGCCCTGAGATTATAGTAGGAAGAATTTAAACCTCACTACTTATCTGCCAAGTCTGTGTTTGGCTTAAAAGGCAGAGGTGAGGGGAAGAGCAGAGGTCTGAAGTAAGCGTATAACAATTTTTCTGAAATACAAAGCATCATCACTCCTTGAGGACATTTTGCATAACTTGCTAATTGTGAGCAATTCAGCTTTCCCAGGCCCTTGCCAAGGAAGCCTTTATGCCATCCCATGCCATCATTTGTCTGCATCTCTATCTGGCTCTATCTGCGCCCATGGGAGCCGTGCTTCCGGCAGGGAGCGTTACTGCATGTGCACATGCCTGACTCAGAAACCTGTGATCTCGGTGCTGTTAGCAACCCTCCCAACAGAACAACTGACTCATCTTCTCAAAAATGCCTCTATCAGAGTATCTGAAATTGTCACAGTCATTTTAAAGACGCTTAAAGCCCAGTTCTTTAAGAGGTGCCAAATCAGCTTAAACAGACCGAGCAGGTCTAATTCCCATTGTTTTCCTGAGTGGTTGCAATTGTTGACTACTAAACCACTTGGGGCCATTAGGGAGTTCAGCTCTTCCTCTTCAGCTACTCTATGCTAGATAATTTTCCCTCAAGTAAATTGATTGCCAATCAATTTGAGGTAATTCAGACAGTTGTAGTGACTACTCCCCAGATGCTTGTTCAAAGCTGCAAATATTTACTGTTTGCCCTGATTTTCCAAGAGGCAAGCAGCTAGTGTAAGATGGAAAATGCACCACGTAGGAAGTCTTCCAAGCAACAGATGTTTTCAGCAGGCAGGAGGAATAGATGGTGTAAAATACCACAGAGCATGAAAGGACAGTCACCACCAAACAGGAAGCTGCTTAGTCTGTTCAATTTTTGAAGTTTAATGATTAATGTCACAGAAAGAAGAGTTCCTCAAATTCTTCCTATTAAGAGAAAACTGCCTTGCTGAGACACACTTTTATCCAGAATATTTCAAGTAAAGCACTATTTGCTATGCCAAATTTATGATGTCTTCAATATAAGCCTAAACAAGGAAGAAAGGCTGACTAAGTGCAAAATTAACATTTTGGTATGCACATTAACACATATTGGGGGACTCATGGATTATATTAGTCAGGAAATAAGAGAACTACATAGAATAGTGAGTAAACTGCTCAGCTTACAGGCCTGGAACTGTTCTTTTTAATAACAACAACAAAATTTGAAATGTTCTGGAGGATCAGAATGTTGGCCCTCATGGAGGACAACCTAGAGCACTTCACTGCCCATGTTTTGGCCCAATGGGATGAACATAACATTGTCAGGGAGAGCTGGAGCCTCTCAAAGAGCAGAGGGAACACCATGGAATGGGGAAAAGAGCTTGCACAGCCCCTGCCTGCCCTGTCCCTCAGGGTGGACAGCCAGGCATCCACTGCTGCCAGTGACCTCCAACTTTGAGAGCCATTTTGGAATTCCAGGTGAATGTGGGAGACTGGAAATACTCTGCAGACCCACTGAGAACACTGAAAGCAAACTGGGTCACTCAGGCTCTCAATTTAAAGTGTAATTGATTGGTGAATGGGAACATGTGCCCAAGTCCAGACTCCACAGCTGCTGAATCCTGTTCAAGTACCACTTCTTTGGTGAGCCCTGTGAGAAAGGAACGAGCTAACAGAAACAAAGTGGATGCTAGATAAGACCAGCAGTGGGGAATGCATATTCTGTGTTACACAGTGTCTAATACAGTGCTAGTACATTGCAATAGAACTAACGTATCTCCAGGTTACTGTGTACAAAATAAAATCAAAATAGCAGAAGATGTTATTTGCTTCAACACTGGTCAATATGAAGATAATTTCAGTTTCTGCTTCTGATTGTATTTCTGAACTCAAAGATTAAGTGGGAGTTAGGGATTTAATTTTATGGTAACTCATGCCTGTTTTATGTTCGTCACAGAATCTCTTTTTACTTACTCTGATGGAAGATGGAGTTAGTAGGACAGCAGCAGTGTGCAGCGAGAGAAGGAGGCTTTTCCCTCCAGAATTCACTGCCTAAAGCAGTTCTTAGCAGGGCTAAGAACAGGACACTGCATTATTCAGAAGCAAAGAGACCATTAGACTCCCTAAGCCACCACTGAAGCAATGCAGTACCACTGGGAAATGCATCTTGAAACAAAAATCTGGGCTGATTCAATAGATGGAAATCAAACGTCAGACCTGAACAGATGGATGCAGTATATAACTCTGCCACAGATTCTTTTCAGCTAGTTTTTCATTTTGATTTGCTTTGAAAAGTCTGATAGAAATGGTAGGGACACCCACAGTGGGTCTTGTGTTTGGCCTGTAGGTTCATGCTTCATAATAATTTCCGTAGTAATAATTGGATGCCAAACCTTGGATCTAGAAAAAGGCATAATCCCTTTTTGGGAAAAAAAGCGTCAACTGGCCTCTGGGCCTGCTTCATAATTATCCTCCCAGTTAAAATTTTGCATTGCAATAAACTTCCCCCTGCAGCAGCAGCACTGTCCAGGGGTCAATTTCAAGGAACCCCAGCATTTTCATAGGTAAAACAGAGCTGTATTAGGACAGTGTGTTTCCTTCCCACCCCAGATGGAAAATTCTGCCCTCCATCCCAGTAACACCTCAAATGCCAGTGTGCTAACTGTGTTCAGTGCTGGCTTTTAATGGCTTCACTTCCGTATCATGTCTTGCATCGCCAGGGTTTCCAGCCCCTGTGCTGAGAGAAGCCTAAATCCCTCATGGATGTGAGCAATCTGCATTCTCACGGGTGGTGCAAGGCCCAGGGTCCGGTGACGCCGACTGGATCTTTGTGCTCCGTGGAAAGCCATCCGTGGCGTGGTCGAGACATGTCGTGGTGTGTTCTATATCATTAACTCCAGAAAATTCACTGGGGGCTGGCAGAGTTTCAGACTCACCTTTTCAACGCTGAATTCCTTCCCCTTGTCTTTACTAAGCCTCTGCTGCAACGTTATTATTGGGTGGGTGAGTAATGGCAGCAGTTGATTCAAAATAATACCAAATCAGGAGCACAGGGTTTTCATTCACCAGTTGCTTCATCTGTTGCTGGTACAGCTAAGCACGGTTATCCCTTGCTTTTCACCATGTGAAGAGTGACATGTACCTGGAAGGAGAAGGACCCAAATGCTGAGGTATAAAAGCTTGTGCAGGAACATCTTCGTTAAGATAAATTTCATTAAGACAAATTTCACCGGAAGTTGTTGGAGACAGTCCTGAAGTTGCAAACATGCAAGAAATATTATCAAGAAATATTTCTTGGACATTTTATTTTTCTTTTCTTAATGAAGACCCTCATGAGTTTTGCACTCCTGGAGATTCATCAAGAAAATACAACTGAGGCTTTGGTGTTATGAGGGAAATGTTTTTTCTGATTTTTAGCACATCAATTTGAGAAGTGTGGACGGTTTTGTTAAGTATTTTGATATTAATACACGGGTATATTATTATGTGGGCTTAGTCACTTCTCTTCAGTCCAATTGAGAGAAAATTCTCCATCCCTCAATAGATCTTCACTTAACAAATGGGCATACAGTCAGTGATTTATGTGGCATTGGTGACACGAGACAAGCATTGACTCTTACAGATAGAAACAACTACTGATTTACTTATTTCAGCTCCACATAAAAAAGAACACACTTCCAGTGTGTGCTGTCAGAACATGTCAGTCCTGGGCAATTCCCTCATTGCTCCAGCAACCATGAGGCTGCTGCTTTCGGATCATCACTTTCTAGGACATAAATCTCTTTTTTGGAGGTGAAGGAATGGATGCCTCTCTGCTTCGTGTTTTGCTAACTGAACCAAACTATTACAAAATAATTTGATTGAGCAGGAACTGAAGCAGACATTTTCCATGTCTTTCAAGAATACGTGAACCTCCCAAATTACGTCCATATTTTGGCATGAAGTGGAATATATATTTTGGATTAAAGTATGACTTTACCCTGCATTTTCTTTTTTTTTCTACGAATATTTTGAAACAAAAGGTAGTGTTTTGAAATGAAAATACACTGAAATTTCATTCTTTTGTTTTTTCATAAGTATGGCTATGAAATATTTTGGCATTTCTGGGCTAGATCTCTAATTTGAAAATATTTTCCTCTGGTGAATACAATAAATATTCTGAAAAACCCCCATTTTGGATAGTTATATTCCTTCTATTAATCTTTATTCAAAATCAAGCAGTCAAAATTTTAAACATTTGCAAATTATTCTGAGTCACTGAGGTATGACAATGGAGTAGTAGATTAATAATCGTTTGAAAAGAAAATAATGTGTAAGGTAATTTAATAGGAAAAATGGAAAATTAAAAGTATCTGAGAAAAAAAAAAAGGGGGATTTTCAGTGAAAACTTACCCAGCTTTCAGGAGGGAAATTGTACCAAGTGTAATCACTTGAGGTAGCTTTAATTTCACATGTGCAGAGCAGTGAGGGGCTGAAATCTGATCTGGACATTGCTCATCCCCTGCTTTAGGTTGCATTATTCCAAGGGCTGTTTGTGCTGCTGATTAGCTGCTGCTAGCTCAGGAAACACCCAGGCATGCTGTGCCTCTGGAGGTGGCCTCTCACCTCCCCGTGACTGAGGGCCCTGACCACTCCCAGGAGGGAAGAGGCAGATCAACAGCACGGAATCTTCAGGTCCATTGCAAAGACATCTGTTCAGTGACAATGGTATCTCATGGCTTAGAGGCTCTGGGTAGATCCTGTTTGAAATCCATAGTTTTCCCTGGTCTCCACATTGATCCTGACACATCAGATGAATGGAACCTGGCCCATCTTCTTTTGAAGGACTTATTTCGAACCCCTGGCCTAGGACTGACATAATTTCAGAAAGTTCTTGGTTACACTCTTTTGTATTTTAGCCATGTTTTGCGGTTTCTGTAGACCTGAGCATTGGTCATCACTTGTCTTTGATGCATTTGTTCCCATATTTGTTCTGCAGGGTAAAGTTCTGTTGTTAACTCCCATTCTGCAAAAGCTGGGGGACAAAGAAGTGGTGGGAGATGGTGCAGGAGCTGGGGTTTGCACCCAATCTTTGACAGTTCCCAGACCTTTGTAGGTGAGGCTCCAGGACTTGTTCCTTGGACAAAGCACTGGGATTTGTTAATAGTCACAGAATCATGGAATGGTTTGGGATGGAGGGGACCCTGAAGATCATCTTGTTCCAGGATGCTTTCCACTAGACCAGGTTGCTCAGAGCTCCATCCAGTCTGGCCTTGAAAACTTCCAGAGATGTGGCATCCACAGATTTTCTGGAAACCTGTGCCTGTGTCTCAGCACCTTCACAGTGACATATTTCTTCCTAGCATCTAATCTAAATCTCTCCACTTTTAGTTTAATACCGTCCCTCCTTGTCCTATCACTATCTGCAAGTGTAAAAAGTTGCTCTCCCTCTTTTTCTGAAGTCCTCCTTTCGTCCTGGAAGGGGCTCTAGGGTGTCCCCTGAGCCTTCCCTTCTCCAGGCTGAGCCACCCCAGCTCTCTCTGCCTGTCTCCAAAGGAGTTATTAACAGCGTTGAGGGAACTTGGGCTGAGACAGGACTCGAGGAACTGGCACAATAGCACTAAATCCTGCCTGAGCAAACTAAGAAATGTCATTGTGGGAAAAATGTTATGAAAGCAATTACTGTACCTGCTCATTAAGTGCGTGTGTGTGGGAAGCCGGGGCAGGCACAGGGCGGGGTGTGACAGGAGGCTGCCGGGGGAGACATGCAAGGCCAATGGCAGCAGAGAGAGGGAAAGCAGGTGCAGCCCCAAAGGCTGAGAGATGTGACTCTGGCACTCTGAGAGGTAGGCAGCTTTGAAAGGAGCAAGAGGGAAGAGTTAAGATCAAGCAACATTGGCAGGAAATTCCCCCTGAGGGCCAAACACGCAGCAAAGGAGGTGGAGGTGGCACAGACATGTTTTTCTCTACCTTCCACTCCCACCCCATACACTCACTGCATGTTACAAGCTATAAACAAATCTATTTAGACTGAAATATTTTTTTTTCTGTCCTGAGATGGGAATGGGTTTTGTTACATTTTTTTAAATGGTAACAAGGAAGAAAAAGTCACGTACAAGGGCATTTGGCATACTCTGAAAATTTTTTTAAACTCCTTTTGCTTTGCTCCTCTAAACTAATAAAAGCCATGACCTCCTCAAAGGACTTTCATTAACACCCTTTTACCTTTACTGCACTGCTTTATAATATCTCTCCCCAGACTTTTCAGAATGATTTAGGGTCCTGACCCAAAGCCAGTGGGAAGAGCCATATCAGCTTCAGTGAATAAGGTCCATAGAGTCCTTTGCACAGCTGCCAAGTCACTAAAAAGGGTGTAATATGCAGGCTAATAAGCTACTTAAAAAACATAATGTGAGCATAATTCTCCACTTCATTACATTGGTTTTACACACCACTAAAGCCAATGGAGTTCCACTGGTGGAAAACCAGGGTCCCAGAATGGAGGCTCACCCCCTGTATAAGCCCTTTCAAACTGGTTTCAAAGATCAGAGGCAGCCAGTCCGTGTCATATACTGGTGCTGGGCCTGATCCAAAGCTCACTGTGCTGCCCTGGAGTTGTTCCATCAGGCCCTAGGGCTATGTATGCCTGTGTGCACAGATGTGTGTATGTCTCTGTGTCAATCTATCTGTGCAATTTATCTATTTTTACCGTGCTCCTCGCTGCAGTGACTAAGAGCCTGGGTGACTGAGGTTAAGCAATATGTAAAGTCCCCAAAGCCTTGATCTAATGTATACTTGCTGATCCTGTAATATAAAAATAAATGTAGGTTAGCCTATGATCTGTGGGACATATACATCCAAGCAAGCAGAACACACACAGAAAGAGCAGGGCTGTTTTCCATCCAGTTGGACAGGTTGTGCCATTGGCAGGACACAGGAAACTGCTGCCAAACAGGCATCACCCATTTTTTTTAATTCTCGGGCTCTGTTTTTATATGCTGCTGATGGATATTGGATGAATTGCTCATTGTAAATCAATAATACTTCATCTTCACATTAATGAGGAACTAAAACTGTTTCTAATAAATGTTTAAATGCTTAGCATTTTTTAGAAACCAAGCCTTTTGTGAAGAATCCTTTTTTTTTTCTTTTAGGCCAGAATGATATAAAAACATTTGGGATAACCTTGTGAATTATGAAAAGGGAGAGAGCAAATGCTCAAGCATGTATTCTAGCTCTTTGCTTTCTAATTTCAGCTGTACAAAACTGTGCTGTGCAAAGAGAATCATAACTGCATATAAGATGCACTATCTGGGTGAAAATTGATGCCCTTCAGAAGACCAGCCTTACTATCAAATAATAGTTCTATACTATAGCTGTGGTTTTATTCCTCTGCTGCAGATTGTGTACTGGAAAAGATCTGCAGAAACTTAAAGGAGGAGAAAAGTTTTCATAGTTTGCCTCTTGGTAGTTTCTGAGCCTAAAGTTTTGCTCACGTTAAAAAAAAAAAAAAAAGGCAACTTATGGGTTTTTTTTCCCCTAGTTTTGTATTCAGGAATTCTCTCCATGAAGTAATGAAAGATGAGGGTGAGAGACGGACTTAAAGTAAATGGGGCAGGAACAATTGATTTTTATAAAAAACAAATGTTTTGTCCTCCCGAGGATCTATGTGAAGTGAAATTGTGTGTCAAAAGTAGCAAAGCAATAGTGGTCAGCAAACTGCAAACCTTTGCTGTTCATCAAACAAAGAAAAGTAATGAAACGTTCTTAGAATTTCCTCTTTACTGTGTGAGGAATGAAAATAGCCCAAAATAACGTGGTGGGTGAACTGTATACACCAGGCAATAAACTAAACTTCCTGTCTCTAACAAAAGGCTTCTCTTTATAAAGTGCCAGCACTTTTAACTGCAAAACATTGGTATCCAATTCTCCTTTAGCTCTTTAAGAATGTCTTCTGAGAAGTTTGTAATTTGGCATTTAAATTTTTGGATATTTTTTTTAGAAACATAAGCTGCTGATAGATGAAGAGTATAAGCTGTACTGCTTGGAGCCCTGGATTCCAAACGTTTTGGAGAGAAAACCACTGTCAACTTTTGATCCATCTTGCAGACCCCCTGCACAACTGCACAGAAATGAGTTTATAGATTTTGTTCTTTCATGCTTTTCTGTGGGCTGATTATGGACCTATTCAAGCATTTGCATTCCACAGTTTGAGCTGTATGAGCTTGGACGTTCTTTTCCCCCTTCCTGATGGCACAAATAATTCATGTCTTTCTGCCAATCATGCAGACAGTCATGTTTAGCTGCTAGTGGGTTCTAATGTAGTCAGAAACCCCCCCCCAACATGATCTCTTCCATCAACTGCCTATCAGTGTTGCTTTACTTTATTGATAGACTGACCTTTTTTCCTGAAGAAAATTAGAATTTATTCTCATTTAGCAGTCTTCAGCCTGGTATTTTCTTGCACAACTAAGTTTTTTAAAGATGAGTCTATATGAGGCTACAGTTTCCATGGCTGGAATAGATGGGAGATGTCTTGTAGTTTCACTGACCTGTGGGGGAGAGAAGCTGAAAGCCTGGATGTATTGTGCCTGAAATTGTTGAAGATCAATTATTTTGTGGTTTTGTGTGTTGTTTGTTTGTTTGTTTTTCCTTGTGTGGTTTACACTGAAGCTGTGGGTTCTGTGCTGGCTGGAGGGCTGAGCTGCAGAGAGGCAGACCAGGGTAGACCTGGGGAAGTGGCTGTCAGCAGGCTGGGATCAGCTCGGTCTGGAACTGCAAGGAGCTGGTCTTCAATACCTTCTCCAAATCTTGGGATGCTGGCAGGAGGGGCTGAGTTTGGACTGACCCTCTGAGGAGTGTCCCTGACTCTTTAGTGGGATCTGTATGCTCCTCACAGTGGTCTCGTGAGCATCAGGAGCAGGTGAACAGCCTTGATGGAGATGCTCAACAGCTGACAAGGTTTTTGCTTGCTTTAAAGGGAATGTTGGGGTCTTGATGCAAAAAGATGCAACAGGTGCCTCCTGAGTGCTTAATTCCCAGCCACTGGGAATTGCATAGAAACTGCATTAAGAGGAGCATGCTGCTCTGCTGTGTTTATCTACCTTGCCCACCTTTGCTTCTTCTCCATTATTCCCCCTTTCTATTATTCCTCTGGAACTGTTGCAAGGAGGGGAAATTCCTCCCCCATCTGTGTCTGCAATGGACTTAGAGGTGATTGAACAAGGTACTAACATCGTTTTGAGGGAGCCAGGGAAGTCTCAGGGTTTTCCTTCCCATATTACAAACGAAGCATCAGGGAAGAAACCCAGTGGGAGCTGCCACCCCTTCCAGAGGGTGGAGAGGTAAGAACATGCCAACATGTTATTTCTCCAAGACAAAGCAGATCCCACTGAGTTTGGAGCTGGTGGGAAGGGGAGCATTCTCCTGAACCCCAAATTCCTCTCTGGTATCCGTGGGCCTGCAAATAGTGATGTCTGTTTGGGCCTTTGTGTCCTGGGCTGCTGATCCTGCCCTGAGGGGTGCAAGGCTTGTTGCAAACTGACCCAATCAATTCCCTAGGTGAGGCAAGGCCCTAAATGAGCATCCTGAAGGCTTCTCCCTGGCTTGTGAGTTTGGATGTTTCATTTGTGTGCTGTCTCCATCCTCCAAGTACGTGTGCTGTGGATGGAGTCACTGGGCATGCTGGGAGCAGGGAACAGATGTGGTATTTGGGACACTGGGAAGCAGCTCCTCTGGCCCTTGGCTTTCCTGGGATGGAACAGTTGTTTGTTTACTTTTTTTGTGAAGTCCAGCACTTTGAAATTGTGGGGCTGGTGCCCACACACTAAAGAGGGAATACTTCACTTCCCTGTGGAACTGTGTTTCTTCAGGTACTACTTGAGACCCTATTTTGACCTCCCAAACACCTGAGTTAGTTGACATTGGTGAGAGCTCCTCTTCACTCACACACACCAGACCATGTTCAGTTGCAATCTCTTGGTTTAAGAGCAAAAAAAGCCTATCCAGCAGCATTCCTGTTTGACTGAAATCTTCAGAGATTCATGTGTTTGGCTCAGCATGGCTTGACATTAATCTGCTGTTGGAATATCTATGGGAAAGAACAGCCAAGTGACTGAAGAGTAGAAGAAATCCTAGTTTGTCTGGCACAGACTGGCCTGCCACCATAAAAGATGAAAACACAAGAGAGGGGAGGTAGGAGGAGTCCACTCAGCTGTTTCAATTTTCAACTTGCAGTCTGGGCTGGCTTCCTTTTGATTATCAGGGAAGCTAAGAAAAATAAAACAGTGTTGCTACTCTGTGAAACCAGCTCTTTAAAAGAAGTTAGGTCAACCAATGAACTTAGGGACAGTTGTGAGGGGAGTTAAAGAGTGTAATAATGATAAAGAGATAGCATTGATATAGTTTCAAAGTGTTTCATATTTAAATGTGGCTCGAAGTTTGTTGTGTGTAACAGGACAAATATAACTGAGGTGGGGTTGAGCACAAGAGCTGGATTCCAGCCCACTTTAGAAAGCCAAAATAAACACTGAAACAAATACAACATTTCACATGGACTTTTGTGCTAATTATCTACAGTTTCTGATGCTGGCTTTTAAAAGGGTGGGGGGAAGACAGTGACATATCCAGAAAGTTGATAGAAATACTGTGGGCTTTATCCTGAGCAGCAGTGTAAATCATGTCTGACTCTTTAGAAGTTCAGGATGAGGGTTGCCTGGCCTTTCTCCCCAGGCTATATTAGGCTAGACTTGAATTTTTATCAAGTGAAATGCCAGAATTCACTGGGTGGGTGCTAAAGTGAGGAACTGGTTGTCAGGCTTTTCTTACTGTGAGTTGCTCTGTGTGGTTCAGAGCAAGTCTCTCTGCCTCTGTTTCCCATTTGCTCTTTGGCCTGAGACTTCCAGCTCAGTACCGGTTATTTGTTTATCTGTTTTATCCCTCCCTCTCTGTTACTTAACTTATCTTTTCCCAACTCTATGTATTCTACTCTTGTATCATGAGCTGTGCCTGTATGTCTGTGCTTGGCTTTCTTGTTTATCTAGGCTGTAAAGTCCTTGGAGCAGATTCTTTGCCCACAGCCATTGTTTTATCCTTTATAATAAACATTATTGCTAATATTTGAGGTAACAATAATCTCTTATTACCTCAAATAGTTGTTTGTTTTTTTTTTACCCCAACTACAGTATAATCCCATACTTTCCTATAGCTGATGACAACACTAAAGGTTTAGGATTTGCATCTTTGAAGCTTTTATAATGCTTCATGCAGCAGGGCTGTGGTCTTTTTTGGGAGTCTCAAGGTGCTACTGTTATACTACTAATAAATTGCTTATAAAACAAAATTATTTAAAGCTATTTTCTGTTCTTGGTGTGTTGTCTCCTAAAAAAACCCCAACAACCCTCTCTGTTTCTGTTTGGTTTTTGTGGCAGTAAAAGCTCACTGATGTGTGTTAAGCTCTGTAGAGACACTTTAGTTACTATACATCTGAGTGGCTGTCACATTAGGAGTTAAGGATCTCTATTTCAAGGAAAGAGGGATTTTTATGTTTCTAATATAAATGAGTATGCTTCAGCCTTTTTACCAAATTCAAACTGCATGGAAGGGTATTTTATAATAGACTAAGAAGGCAACATAAAATTAAGTAAAGCTGGGTCTGGTGCCTAAAAATATTTGGCAGAATTCCCTGGAAAGCCACATTTGAACATTTTTAATATATATTACAAGGCAGACAAGAATAATTATCTTCTCTTGAAGTTCCCCAAGTGAGAGAATTGTATTGTAATGCCCTTTGAAAGAAAATAATATAAGTTGCCAAATGATTATGTTGTGGAATTCTTCCCCACCCCCTGCCTCTTTCACCCATCTGATTGTATGCAAAGAGAGGAAGAACATGGTACAAATGGAGCAGCTGTTCTTACATTCCTTTTAAAATACAAAACTTAGCACCTTTAAGTAGGTGTACCTGCCAACTTACAGAGGAGTCCTTATAAAAAATAATTAAGGCAAATATTTTTAAATGACTAGAGTATAGCACTGCTAGAGATGAGACAACTTTCTTACAGTTCAATGTTGTGAATTCTTTGGGAATTTAAGCAATGTTACCTTTTTTCTTTCTACTCTCTTCTTCATATACAGTGATGCTAAAGCTTTTTTTTTAATTTGCCTTTTTTTAGCTACTATTAAAATGAGCAGCAAAATCTTAGCAGTGGGAGCTGAGACAAAACAGGATTAAGTGAACCTGCAGCAGCAATTGGGATTTTAAGAGGTAAATGGTAAATGTCTAGCTCCCTCAAAAATTAAGTTGTGCCCATTAAGGTAGATAAATGGAAGGATTTATCTCTAGATGAGACAGAACTTTCCTAAAACATCTAGATCCTTCTAGAGCCAGTATAAAAACTCTTAGTGACAGATATTACAGCTTTTGTTTTCTTTCCAGTCTCACTGTGCCTGGCAATAGTTACAAAAAAAGGACAGTTGTACCAGCTTCTTCCTGTGGAGTTAATCTTGTCCATCATATACGCTCATGATGAGAAGAGTAAAGGTAGCCAAAATGAAAAAAAATATAACTAAACCAAACAAAACCTAAAATGTGACACTTGGAAGCTGATTAGATTCAGACTTCACAGTTATTTTCGGTGTGTTTGGGGGTCTATGGTGAATAAAGAAAATCTGAGCCCTGGTACTGAATTCCTAGAGGGAAAGAGAGGCACGGGCTCATGAAACAAACATGGGGCTAGAGGGGCTGAGGGAGAGGCCAATTTCTCTGCTGCTGTAGGCTGAAATTGCTGTTACTTGGCTAAGAAAAGTTCCTTCTGATTTCAACCAGCCAAGAAAGGTCCAGCAGGGTCTTGAGAGAGCTGCAGATATGTGATCCTGCAAGTGAAGAAAGAAAACTAGGGATATGTGGAGAGGCAGTGAGAGATGTTTTGGCAGCAGGATTTAAAGTTAGAAACGGTGGGAGGCAAAGCTGTGATGGGGCTGAGGCTGAACAATCCTACCCTAGGAAATCTGTCTGACTGCAGGGCTGCAAGATGCTTTCTTAATTATTCATTTTTTTGAATCAGAGGATATGAAATTAGACTGCCTTATTTCAAGGGGGAGGTGGGAAAGCTGAAGAATAATAGTGTTTATTTGATCTAGTGGAATCTTTCATATGAAATATATGTGCATGTGGTTTGTATCCATCTATTTTAATGAAGACCATTCAATTAATTGGGTGTTGAGGAGAGGTAGTTTGGGTCTCCTGGGAAAGGTTGGATGACTGTCCTTGTACCTGGCCTGTTGCACAGCGATAGGGTACTTGGGAAACATCTGCAAAATTGACTTCTAGAAATGTTCTAATTTAATCTGGATGGGACCAGTAAAACTGTGGTCTGATTTTATGGGTGTCACTTGCAATAATTCTCTGCCACAGTCAAACGTGGTGCTGTGAGTACCTCCATCTCCCTCTGGCACTGGTGACAGTATTCCTGGACCAGCATGGAGCTCAGCCTGAGCACCATGCATTTATCCTCCTTGGGAAGGTTTTGCAGTTGACACCAAGCTCCATCTTGCAGCTGCTCTTCAGCCACAGCTGTGTTCTGAGCACACACGGTCGTATCATCTACTGATGTTCCACTGGGGAGGTTGGCTAAGGCTTGTCCTTCCTGGGGGTGTGAGGGCAGTGGCTGTCCCCATGCAGATGACAGGGACTGATGTTGTGTGTGGCACTGCAGGGTGTCAATCCTGTTATGGACTCCTCTCCAGGCTCACGGTGAATGGATTCCTGCAGGCTGCTGGCAATAGGAAAGGTAGAGGACGATGCACTGAGGTTGAGAGGGAGGGCTCGGAGGTGATGATAACACCATTCTTCTCTCCCGCTCTGTTGGCAGAGCACGGTGTATCGGGATAGATCCCAAGGCTCTCTGCAGTTGATCAGTGTTAGGCAAACCCAGAATGGCCAAAGTGCAGTGCAGGAGAGTCCAGTCCTGCAGGGAATGGGAGGAGGTGGTGCTGTCACGATCTTTTGGGAAGGTGAAGCAGTTTGGGTGCTTTCCACCCATGCCAAATCCTTTCCTCCACCTATAACACTCTTCTCTAGACTTTCACTGGCCTCATGAACCTGGATTCTTCAGTCAGCTGAGAGAGCAGCAGCTCAGCTGCCTTGGCGGTGCCGCTGCGTCGGCTATTGCACATTTTTCAAGTCCATTTTTTTAATGTAGCAGATCAGAGCTTGCAAAACAGGACATCTTGGAACTCAAACTAGATGAAAACAAGCTACAATGAAAGTGAAAAAAACATATAATTTTACTACCAATTGAAAATTAGGACCAGATGAAGCCTCTGAAGCCCTGGGCATTTAATTTACTGGAGTCGGTCACTCCTGTGTGAAACCAGCATTAGGCTGTGTTCTCTGCACATAAGTGATATCTTTGTTTGTTTGTATTTGGTTGAAGAAAATAATGAGATGGATTGTTTTGGTTTTTTTGTTTGCATAAACTTTACATACAAGTGATTTACTTTGCAAGCTGCTCTGATAGGGTGTCTGTAGTTTACATGGCTCAGAGATTCTGCAGAACAAAGCTATCGAATGGGGTGCTGCTCTGGATCTGGGGGAGCTTTCTGAATAAACAGGTTAATGCAGCTTGGCAAAGGCTGGGGTTCTGTTGTTGTTGTCCTCCCTCCATTTGCATGCATATGAGTTTTTATCAGTCATAGCCAGAAAGAGAAGTTGCTCTGCAATCTCACCTACTTGTTCTGTTTCTGTGAAGTGAACACACCTTTTCCTAGGGACTCCTCGCCCAAGACTTTCATTGCGTGGGACACACTGACCTTCTCTCTTTGTGGGCATGTGTATATAAACATCTCTGAGTTTATTCAATTGTCAGGTTAGAAGATGGCAGGGACTTTGCACAGCCAAATGTCATTGTCTGAAAATTCATTTTTGTTTGAACTGGTTGTCCAGGTATCAAACTGAACTATTCCTTTTTGTACCGTTTGTGTTCAGATTTGTTTCTGCCTGGAAAATTTGGCTTGTGGTTTGGATAACAGTCACTTAGGAGAGTCAATCATGGTCATAAATCAGGTTAAAAGAGAAACTCCCTCCATATTTATAATTATTTGTAGTATTATATATGGAACATGTTTTGAAGCAAGCTTTTGGTCTTTTAGGGAAATTAGGGTGTCAAGCCATTTTAAAAACATACCTTCAATGGCCTTCATGTGGACTTTATACACTTAAAGATAAACAAACAAACAAAACCCCCTCATAGATGTAACTAATAATAAGAAATGGAAGCACAGGTATCCCTACAGGAAGTGTGACTTTCATACCATGGGTAATATGGACTTTAAAGATAAAAACTTCTTTCTCCAAATGAATATTTTTTAACTCTTGCTACATATATTTCAGTCAAAATATTGATTCAGAAGTGCTGAAGCTCTTTATTACATAAAGTAATAAAGTAATTTTTGCTTTGTTTAGTGCAACTAACAGCCAAAGCCTGGCTTTACTTTGATTTATTGAAAGAATATCTTGAAATAAGAAGTCAGGAGGATACAACTGAAATAAAACAATTGAAGTTTTTGTTATTAAACATTGTCAGATGGGAACTTCCCACTCTGAGAGAGGAAAGCTTTTTGTTCCAGAGAGATATTTCTTCCTAAGGTGCTCGATGAGATTTAATAGGAAATGTTCAGTCTTATCCTGGTGTACTACCAGGTTTTGCCAACCTGGTTGCAATAAAGAGCTGTAGTGGGATTCCCCAGCCTTGAGAACTGGATGCTGGTCAGGCTTTTAGCACTGAGGAACTTGGATTTATATGAGAAAAAAAAGATGTTACTAGAACAAAATAAGGGGTATTTGTGATATTTAGGAGGGACGATGAGGCTGATCCCCTCCGCCACTGAAGAAGCACAAGATAAATACTTTCACAGTCTCAGTGCAGTCACTGTTACCTGTGAGCCCTGCCCATGGACGTGTTTTACACTTGGCCATTGGGTGTTGGTGCCTGCACTGGGCTAACCAGAACATGAGCAGCAATAATTGTGTGAGTGCAGCGGGATGGGAACCTGCTCTGGGGCTCTGTGCAGCTCTCCACATGGGCAGGCAGGTTCTTGTGCTGAGCCCCTGGGCACCCAGGAAAGCTGGAGCTGTCCTCCAGAGCAAAAGGAGGAGGAAGAGGGTGATGCCCACCTGTAGTGTCCAGGCTGGGAAGGTGCAGTGAGAACTCTTCAATCTTCCTGCTGGAAGTTGTTCCCAACTGTTCCTGCTCATGCAGAGCAAATGGCACTCACAGGACAAAATTAAGCCCACTCAGAGTGTTGGTGTGTGCATAACACTTTTAAATGGAAAAGCTTGAGAACTGTTTTCTCTTGGCTTTGTTCTGGGTAAGTTTAATGTGGTCCTCTGTAAAGAAAACAAGAGTCTGGGAAACCAAATCTCCAGGAGACTCTGGTCTATTAGATAATTTGAAAATCTTTAATGATCACACACATAGATCTGAGAGAGCTGAGGCACACAGCTGTAGTTTCTGAGCACTGGCTGTATTTGCCATCTGTCTCTAAGCAAGCAGATTTTGGCTGGAAGCTCTGCATCGTATGGCTGACTGTTACTCATTTTGTTCCGTGTCACCTCTAGACTGGGCTCTCCACAAAGATTAATGGGACATGAGAGAAAACTCCTTCTGCTTCCTGAGAAAGCAATATAATGCCATGCCACTTGTATCAACTCAAGTTGGTGGTGTTCTAATTTCTGGTGTTTCTTTCCTGGGTTGGAACTGCCATTCAGACTGAAAATGCAGAGGTGACTCTTCTGTTCAGTAGAGTTAGAATTGCTCATGTGTCTGTTTTAACCCCGAACCTATACAAACTTCTCACTGCTAAACAGGCCCAAAGAGGAGCCATATTGGTGTTCTGGGGGCAAACATGGCACTCCTATAATCCCATTAAACTGCCAGGAAAAAGAATTGATTCATCATTGTGAATCTCTCCTCAGTCTGGTATTTGCCAGTGGGTTAAAGGACTGTCTATTGATCAGGGCAATGGAAGAAACTTCTGTTTTTCATTACAGCCTGTGAAAAGCTTGGACTGAAAGCCTCAGGAGTGCTATTGTGTCCTATTACACATACGTGCTGTACCCAGGGATTTATGAAATGGAAATTTTTGTGTCTGTGTTTACAGTATTCAGTGAAATCATTATGATTATGGGGCAGCAATATACCCTCCCTTCTCCTTGGCTGAAGTGTAGGCATGGAGTTTGATGCTGAGATTTTTTAATTTTTGTTTTCTTGAATTGTACTCTGCCTTCTTCATTACTGTGGGATCTGTAGAAAGTCGGAATTTCTCCTTATCTTGCTTTTTGTGGGAATAACTGTTGTTTAAGAGGCTGATACTGACAAACTGCTGCCTGGGAAAATTTTGAGGCGATTATTAAGGTATACATTTATTTTGTTTTGGGTTTTTTCGCAGATTTTGGGTCAATTACATAGGGGAAAGATGTGTGTGGGGATCTTGTGCTTATTGAGACGTTTTGAACCAAGTGACACTTTTATAAGGAGCGATACTTACTCTCTGTTTCTCCTGTGAGTGTAGGTGATAATCTTTCCTCCTGTAAGAGGTTAATTACCTTAGGCTGAGTTGGCAGTAAGATGGAACAAAACCTCGAAATGCTAAGAAAAGAAATTCATTCTGTTAAAGCAGAAATTCAAGCAGACTGACATTTGATCTAGATAGAATGAAAAATTTCTGTTTCAATGTTCATCTTCTGACTTCAAACTGTTCAAGACTTCCATGGTTCTTCAATTTTTGAAGTAAAAAAGTACAAAACTAATTGAAACTTGTGATTCTGAAAGAAACATCCATTTAGAATCTGTTTTTCAGAGGGAGAACTAGTTTCTGTTTTATGAACAGAACTCTGCTGTTGCCCAAAGACCACCTCTTGGTGAAAACTATTTTCACAGTAGTTCAGACAAGACTTGAGTGTTGTGACTTGGATTTTACATTTTCAGTTTACACATATTGCCATTCTGCTCTGATCACAGGAATTGTTCTGTAGTTTGCTTTTCACTTTTATCTCTTCGCTCATGGTGATTATGTCTTATTAAAATGCTCACATCAACAGGACAATTAATTCTTAGTAATTTCAAAGCTGTGTTGACTTTGTTGGTGGTTAATCTGCTGCAGTATCAGTAGATCAAAGCAGTGGGTGCTGAGCCCCTGTAGCTCTGTGTGCTGCTGGGGAGATGTGCTCTGGATCAAATATATCCCAGTGCCTGTGGTCCAAAACCTTTGAGAGAAGGTGCCACACTAAACCACACTGAGGCAAGCCTGGATGTGATCCAGAATCACAGGATCAACTAGTTTGGGAAAGACCTTGGAGGTCATCAAGTCCAAACTAACGCCACCTTATTGTCCTTGGGGACGGTTGTTGGATTTGCTTCAAAGTTGCACTGTTGCTCTGAACACAAATGGATGCAATGTTTGGTTCTCACAAATGCAGTCTGTGGTGTGTTGACCAAAGCCTAGTGGTGAACATCATGTTCTGTATGCTCTAGAAGCCAGACTATGCCAGTCTTGGCTTTACTGGTCTGTGTGTCCTAAAAGGATATCCCTCCCTGCTTGTCAGAGATGGGGAGCTCTGTCAATCAGCTGGGCTGTCAGTAGCACTACAGATGTTACCTAAGGATTGGTTGGACGTCTCTGATCTGGGATCCTGGGCCATGTTTCCAGTTAGCTGGGGGAAAGTCAAGCCAGCTTTTTTCCTGTGGTTTTTAAAACCCTGCAATAGTGATTCCTAAATGCCACAGCTGCTGGGATTTCCTTGTACAGACACACAAGGTGTCTCCCCTGTGAACCTGCACAGCCAACACTCAGGTCTGTCTGTGCCAGCAGTGAGTGATTCCACAGCAGAGCCCGTGGTGCTGCTCTCTGTGCCTGTCTCCGCCTATGTGTGGCTGGGGATGTCTAAATCTTGGGTTCTCTCCTGTCACCCAGGGACAAATGTCTTTCTGTCAAGGTTTGAAAACAAACCAGTGAGAGACTCCAAGTCAGAAAATACAATTTAATAGGAAGAAGGTAAAAAAGTAAAAATAAATGCGATACTACAAAAAACCACTGACAAAGTCAGAATACAACCTGACACCCTGTCGGGCAGGGTGTTGGTAGCAGTCCGAATAAAGTGGTCCTGTTGAAAGCAGTGATCCTGGGTCTGGTCTTGGAAGGTCCAGCGGTGGCTCTATAGCTCCCGTCCTCTGGGAATCCAGTGGAAAAGGCTGCTTGTGGTGTTCGAAATCTCAGTTGATATCCAGGATGCAATGCTTGTCTCCTCCCTCTGGGCAGAGCATCTCACAATGGGATGATGTAATTTGGTCAGTCATGCACCAAGGCCTTGATGGGCCATTAACAGAAGATAGTCCAGAGGGAGGAGGCCAGGAACACTGCCCATCTGGTTTGAACAGCTCATGTAGATGGTAATAGAATACACTGCAACCCAGGATACTTTCTTGTATGGAGGGGATTTAGGAACACAAGTTGGCAAGTATTTAAGTGACTCATCTCCTTCCCATTTTGCCTGTTCTTGTGGTTGTCTCTTTAATTTATGTTTAGGGATTAAATAGACCCTCTAGCTACAAAAGCTGTTACGGGCTTAAAAATCTTCCGAATTTGTATAATAAACTTTTTATCTGAATAGTAACAGGGTTCAAACTCAAGTGTGGTGACTGTCCACGGCTCAGTGTGAAATGAAGACAGATGTGGTCACAATCCTTGCCTCAAGGCATTTATGGTTTAAAACCAGTGAAGGCGAAGGGTTGGGGTGACTTGCAGAAAAGTAGTGCAGGGAATGATCTACCCAGTTGGACTTAAATCCTTCATTCTCTGTCTCTGAGCTGCACTGTCTTCCTGTTGGCCTATGCTGTTCTCCTTTCTCTAAAATAATCAGAATTGTCCTTTCAAAGTGCTTATTTAGGCTGCCTCCTTTTCTCCCATGTCTTCAGCAGCCGGTGTCGATCAGGAAATTCTCACTGACCATGCTTCCCTGCGATTTTTCTGTGTGGTCCTTACTGAGGGTTCTGTTGCCAGCGTTGTCTCCTTAAGCCTAAGGAGCAGGATGTGAACACTCATTTATACACTGGTCCTTTCTCTGCTGGATGGATTCAAGAGCTGCAAGTTGATTTGGACCCTTCTGCACCTGTGAAGACGTGGGCTTCTCTGGGTAACCACCATCCACAGTGGCACTGACCCATAGAAACGCTCCCGCAGCTCTGAGAGTGGAGACTTTGTGTGCAGAGAGGAGGGGAACGGGGTGGGGTGAGCAATGTGGATTCATGCACTCACTCTGCAACTGCCTTCCTGGGTGGCCTTGAACATATCACTTACATCTTTCCTGCCCCTCCTTTGCTTCCTTGTGCTTCAGTCTCCCACCTGTAAAATCAGGATGGTAAGATTTCCTGTTGCCCTTCCTCTGGCTCAGCCGTTCAGGAGGTCAGCTCTCCACAGCTGATGGGCTCTGTACAGTGCTGCAGCACCGAAATAAATGAGGTTGTTCTTGGTCATGAGCTAAATGGCTAAAACAATGCGTGTAATGTGAATGTTCAGAAGGCAGAATTTACTGTAGATCTCTAGGGTGGGATTTTCCAAGTTGCTGAAGACCATGTCCATGTATCGAGAACACAACAGACTGATCACTTAGATAGCCTAGGAAATTCAAATTTTAAATCCATATTCAGGGCTCTGAATCAGTGGCTTGACTTCGAAGTGCTCGCCACCCAGCGCTCTGCCATGAATATGGCAGATGTGAATTTGGGGGGCTGAATATTTTGGCAGATGTCACAGATTTAGACGGATTGGGAGCCTTGCTGTAGATGCGTGAGGTTGCAGGGCGGCAGCAGCTCTGTGTGCATGTGTGTTTTCTTATTCCCTTAAACCGCTGCTTCACTTCAAAAACCTAACTTGTTCCCAAGGACAGAGTACATGTACTGAGTGCCTTGGTTCATCAGTAGATTCCAGACTGCCAAATGCATTTGGTGGTCTTGAGTGTTTTCCAAGTGAAAAGAGTCACAGAGACCTGAGAGTGCGCCCATGTATTTTCACACATAGATATTTTGGCATTTTAGCTGACTGTCTGTGCTCACTCGGTAGAAATGTGGCTCGAGTTGTTGCAGGAGTGAGGGGGTGGTCCCAGCAGGTCAGAGTTCAGTCTAGTGGTAGGGCGGGGTGGGGAAGCTTGGATTGCAGCTGCCTACACAAAATTTGACCTCAGATTAACCAGACAGCTTCAGTTTCCACCGCCGCTGTCCCAAAGCCTCCATGAGCAAAAATAACCAAATTACAAGAAAAGAAAATAGATTTTTGGAGTCCATACAAAATGAAGAAAAACTTCTTTATTGTTCTTTATAATTTATGAATTGTCTCTCTCTTTGACTGGTCCCTGCTGAAAGCAAACCTTAGATATTCTGGGGCCAGTACCACGAGGGTGCACGCGTTTGTTGGTGTTGAACAGGTTAGGCAAGATCCTGTGGTGATGTTAATCAACAGGGCTCTGTTGAAGTTGTGCCAGTTTGCACCAGTTAAGGATATAATTCCTGAATGTAATAATTTACCACATTATTCCCTTTAAAGTTTAAACTCCTCTTCTTTATCTTCTAACTCTGAAGGCAGAGCTGTTTTTTATTAGCTAATAGGTTCATAGGAATGGGGTATTTTTATTAAATATTAAAAGTCCAACATTTACCTTGACTGAAAGGCTTGTCTTCATTTAGTCCTGGTTGAAACTGACAGTGAAGAATGTAGGCTGTTCTTGCCAAATCCTGATAGGGTCCAGCAGCAGAGTTTTATGAGTGGTGATGAGTCTCCCTTCTCAGAACTGATCTTACTGAGTTTCCATAATCAAGGACAGACTTTCAGAAAGGCTCAAATTGGCTTGTTTTTCAGAAACTGCTGAGTATTGAGTGCTCATCTTCCTTTGAAAAACTTATGTTCAATTTTATGCCAGAAGCTTCTGAGTGCCAGGCACTCTTAAAAGCCAGTCTCTGAGTGTCATTTGAAATATGTTCCCACATAAGCAAATTCTATACATTTGCAGGCAATCTGAATGTTTTTTAAACGACACTATTGTTAAGTGAAGGGCGGCAGTGGTGTGAATAGCCCTAAAGAAAAGCAGAATTGTCCTAAAACTTCATTCATGTCTTGCAGTGAACTTAGCTGAACTCCTGGAATATTTTGAAGAAGATCTGAGGAGAAAGCAGCTCTGTTTCATGCCTTCATATACCTGTGTATATGAATATATACCTTCATTTACCTGTGTGCTCGGTTTTGTTAAAAATGGTGCAAAAACCTTTTGCTGAAGAACTTAACTTTCTGGCCTTATCAGAAGGAAGATACATCATGTATCTGGTTAGACCAATCCAAATGCCACTGCATTTAAGCCCAGAAGGCTTAAATTTGTTGGATAAAGTGAAGCTTCCAAAACTCCTTTCGTGAAATTGGACATTGATCCCACAGACTGTCTGTTTTAGCCCTGCTGACTTTGCCCATAAAAAATTCAATTAACTTTTTGGAAAGATATGCAATTGTCCTTGTCCTACAATGTACCAGACCTGATCTTTTGTCATGGCCTGCTATATCTAAGAGCACTCCAGGAGGTGCTCAAACTTCTGCACCCTCTGGAAAACACGATGCAAATTTAAATTTGGGCGGGTTTTTGTGCATCAGAATTTCATTATTTGACAAAAAATGCAGTGAAACAAATTCTTCCTCAGGCTTTCATAAATAACTGTTTTTCAAGTGGTGCCATGGACTGAAGCATCTTCAACTTCATGTAAACAGGTTTTTTCATTGCAGATGATATTTGTAGACAGTAGATGCAATGAAGTATAAGAAATGTCTGATAAAAATTGTCAGTAGCCAGAACATGAAACATTGTTGAACTCTGATCTATATCTTTAAGTACAACCTAAACATCAAATTCTGCTTTTTCTAAATTGGTGATAAAACTTGCATTGACTTCAGTACACAAAGTTAAAAAAAAAATTAAATTTTTTCTCTTATTTTATAATCAATCCCTCCTGGTTAATATTCAGTATGGTAAGAATGAGGGAGTAATATTCTATTAGAAAGCTTAAAGGTAAAACTCTGAATTTGGTTTCTAGGAACATTTTTTCTCATTGCTATGGCTGCAGGCTTTTCCAAAATTCAAAGTTACCTTCAGGAGTCATCAAGGAGAATAAGAGAGGAGTAAGTGCACGGGTGAAAGATACTTGAGGTGAGAGTTTCCTATTCCCTCAAAGGGAGGGTTTGGTTTAATTTGAGGTACCATGTTCCTTTTCCTGGGGAGGTCTGGGTAAGATTTCAGTGATTTATGTGGACAAATATGGTTGAACGGGATATGGTTTCATCCTTCACTCCTCGCCTTCCACAACGCCAGGAATGATCAAGGCAAGAATATTCTTAAAATATGGATTTTCATCTCTTGTGGTGCTTGGTCCCATAGTCATCCAAAATAGGATGAGTCACCAGTGCTGCATCGTCAGGGAGATGGATTTTGGAGCTGGGTTTGAATGGATTTCCCTGACTAACTAAATTGCTGAAATTCAGGTCTAGAAACAGGTTTTCAAAACCAGTTTGCACCCAGTTGTGACTCACTTGAAGGCCGTACTAAAGCTCCTTTATGCTCATTTCAGTCAAGTGCTTTTCAATACTTTTTCAGTATTTTCTAATTGGTTTTTGTTGCTTATATTTGCACTGAATGGTATAGCTACATCTTGGGGTTAATCCTCCTATGTCTTAATTACTTGTAAGTGGAAGAATCGATTTCTGCTCCCTTCTGCTTCCTCATTGCTTAATCTGTCTCCATTTGTGATCGTGTGCAACCATCATTTTGGGGGATGAAGGGGCAAAGGTGATGTCCATTTACTTTTCTGCAGATGGCAGATAATTTATAAGAGTTTTGCTGCCTGTTATATTCCCACTTTCTGGACAGCCATGTCAATGTGCAAAGGTGCCTTCAAGGCTGCAGATGTTGAGCAGTGAAGGGAAATAAACAGTGAGTTTTGGCTGACATGTAGAAAAGCATTAGTTTTTAGAATACTAAAGCTGTTTCCTAATATAGAAAATCAGCATATTTTTGAACACTGATGTTGAAATACAATTTTTTTTGTATTGACTGAGACAAAGCTAGAAAAATCCTGGGTGGAAAATCCATGATCTGAATAAATTACTCATGCCTACATCTCAGTGTGATGACATAAGCTTACAGAGCATCTTAAAACAAAGCAAAGAATTTTGCTGCTTTCTCCCTCGTTGCTCTTTAACTCAGTAACATCTTCCTTCCCATGACTTCTTCCATTATCTTCAGTGTGGCAAGTTTAGCATGAATTTACTCCCTTCAACATGAGTGAAATGATTAAATCTGCTCTAATTAATTGTTTCAGTATGTTGGAAGAAAGCTCTTCCTCCTCCTTTCTTCTCCCCCACCCTCCCCCTCCTTTCCCACATGTTTTCCCAGCAGTTTCTGTAATGGCCCAGGCTCTGCAAAGCATCCCAAAACACACCTGGAGCCAGGTGTTTGGAATTACCTTGGATGTACCTTCCTATCTCAGCCCTTCTCTACATCCCTCACTGTGAGTGTGCCCTGAGATTCCCTGCTGCATCCTGGTTTGTGGCACTTTATTTTCTTCCCTTCATGGGACAGAAATGAGGTCTGAACGTGCAGCTGTCTGGGTGAGGGCCCAGGGCCACAAACCAGCCCAGTTAATTCAGATGTGTAGGGCTGTGGAAGTTACCCCATGTGAGATATCCATGGGGTAAAGCACTGGCTGTCAGTGCAGACCCATGCCTGACCTTTTGCCCTGGAAAGTGGCAGCACAAGGCAAGTGTCTGACAGGCTCCCTCAAGATTTAAACGGCTTTAAAATCTTAATTTACTGCCTGTATGTATGTGTACAGGAAGTAAAGATTTTGAGAGAGTCAGATAGCAAACTATAAAATTCCTCCTGTTCAATTATTCTGCTTCAGATATGTTGATCCACTTTTTTGTCTTCCAATGCAAAGTGCATCTAAACTTTAGAAACAGAAGTTTTAGTGGAGCTGTGATTTCAGGCAGATGTTGCTCCTCTGGAAAGGCAGAATCAGTATTATTAATAAGCTTTCACTATTATTTTTCTGTCTTTGTTTAATGTTCATAATGTTGAATTATGCTAAATTGTGTACATGTTAAGTGATAAATTATGTAACGCTCCAACGTGGTGGGAATTAATAGGGGAACTGCCTTAATTTGCTCTTTGGGTTTTTTGCCATAAACCCCATTAAATCTCTCTGTTATGTAGATGGCTTTGTCAAATGGTTCATAAGAAAGGAGGACGGGAAGAGGGGGAAAAAACCCCAAGCCCCAAACCAAACAGAGCCTTGCTCCCTTTGGACAGATGGTGAGGGCTGAACCTTCATGAATTTGTTATTGCCCTAATTGAAATCACATTGGTGTATTGTTCTCAGGCAATGCCAGGGATGCTCTCCGGGATGGGGCTGCCAGGGGCGGGGAGCAGAGTCCCACTGCAGAAATCCAGAGCTGTGAAAAATCCTCCAGAAGGCTCCGAGGGATTCCAGCACCTCCTGGGCTATTACTGCTGACCCAGGGTCAGGCATGGGCAGACACCTCGCAGCTGCGTGGCTGTGCCTTCCTTTTCCCAGTGGAAATTACTGCAGGGAACAGACCGCCCCAGACAGCGTAGCTGCAGCTTGTGAAAACACGTGCTGCTTCTGAGCAGTTGAGCTACAATATGGTAAATTAGAGGCAGGTCTTGTAGTCACAATACCCACCAAACGAAATAAATCAGGGCTAAGTTTGTGCAGTGTTTCAGTTTATCGCTGCTTGATGAATTATGAAAAGATGTTAATGGTGGGTGGGATAAAGAACTGCTTTGATTCCTAGGGCAAACTGTGGAGGTGATGCTCTAGGATGTTCTTCTGATTGCACATCTGGGAACGATATGGATGTGTGGTTTAATCCTACATGTTGGTAAAATTCCCAGCAGCAGAGAAGGAGCAAGTGCATGCATCTATGCCTGTCTGTTGGTTGGATGTTAGAGGAACGGTTTTACAGACAAAATAGAGGATATTTTAAATCTCAGTTAATGCTGTTTATCTTTGATACCTGTGAATTTTGGCCTTAACCTAGAGTGCCCTTTCAAGAATGTCAGTGTTGAATACATTATTTCATCATGATTCTGATGTACATTTGAAGCCAGGGATGAGATTCGGGTCATTGTCTCAGGCCTGTGCAATCCAGAGAGTTCAGTGGCTTGAGTTTACTTCCTTTTTCCTCCAACATGTCAGAAAAAGTTATTCTGTAAGTACATAAAGTTTAGACTTTGCACTTAAATACTTTTTTCTTTAGCTGACTTTCTTTTGATCATTAATCATCAGGAATGGGGCTATCTTATGTTCCTGCCAAAAAAAAGAGTGAGCTTAGGTTTAAAAACCATTAGAGGTTCTGGTGTCTCTGATTTCAAAACTCACTGCATTGCTCAGTCCTCTGGAGTGCAAGTCCGAGGAAAGAGCAGAGGAAACAAATTGCCCTTTTATCACAGGGATGAAGAATGATCTCACTGACACTTACTATTTTTCATACAGAACTGATGTGTTTTATGGAGAATCTCTCTGTCCTCCTGTATTTTCAGAATTGGTTGAAACCAAGAACACACATTACTTGGGTATAAATGATGCAGTGCTCACATGTCAGATGTACTTTAATCCTAAAAAGATGCCTTTTAGCATAGCATGTATTTTTATATGTGCATTTGTTTATATCGGTAATTTAATAGTTGTTGAGTCTTTGATGATGGATTGCATTGTAACAAGCATGATAGAACTGATAGCAAAAGTGCAGAAATAGAAAAAAGTTTTCAAAATTAAGAGATACCAGAGTACTTTTCCTTTTAAAAGAAACTCGGAAAAGAATTTCTTACACCTGGAAAAGTAGCTGACAGAACTTCTGAGTTCTGATTTCAAGCTTTGCTCTCTTCCTGATTTTTTTCTTTCTCCTTTCCGTTTTTTATTCTTGTCACTCTTTATCCTTTTCTCCTTAGTCCCAACACGGAGACAGAAAGAAAGAATAAAAGGGCCTTTCAAAGTTTGGAAGTTTAACTTCCCACTTCTGTGGGGAAAATTTAGGATGCAGTTTTTCCATGTTCTTGGTGGCATGAGCAGCTGTATGTATGTACATATTCATAAAGCTCTGATGGCAGTGTGGAAATTCTCTCCACAGCAGAACACTATAGTTATTTCAGTTTGCTCTCCTTAAAAAAAACCCCATGCTCACCCCTGCCAAAATCCAGAATAAACCCAAAGAATCAAGAATACCAATGACGAAACAGGCATCTAATTTCCAAGTTTAATTAAAAAGGGGACAGATAGACTTATTATCCATTGTCTTTCAAATTCAGCCATCTTCTATGCATGGGAATATGCAGGTTGAGAATAAAACCTTATCTGTTGTATAGAACAAAGCTGAGATTATCAATTAGTGGAAGTGCTTCTTTCAGGAATATTTTGAACATCAGATCACCTGCTGAGTAAGGTACATATATTAACTTTCTCTCTCTTTTGCAGGACAGACCTGTTAGTGGCTTTTTGACTCTGTTTTATTGTAGTCCTCATAGATCTATAATCTATTCAGCCAATCTGTAATGTCATGGTGCATTACTCTTGAGGCAGAGCTATGCCACATTTTTCTTACACATGTGCCATAAGATGCCAAAAAGATCGGGTTTTTTTTAGGCTGTGCTTCTGTGAAAAATGACAGGAAAAGACTCTGGTGTGGGAAGCTCACAGCTTCCAAGAGGGATCCAGTTTAACTCACTTATTCCCCAACTACAACCTTAGAGTTTGCTTTATGGCCTCCAGTCTTTCTTTGTGTCTAAGAGTTATTGGTGACTGTTGAGGTTGTTGTAGCTAATTCCATGCAGTCCCTATGAAGTCTTTGAGTGTTCCACATCTTCCCACAAATGAAGCTCTTTAAAAATGTCTTTCCCGTAGGCAAGTTCCTGCTCCTCTCAGGAGTCTGCCAGCTTCCCTTTGCACTTTTTTTTTGCTGTCTAACAATTTTAGCTGGACCCATCCTGCCCTCTGGAATCCTCAAGCTGACTTTTTGCAGTCATTCTCAGGAGAGACACAGTATTTCCTTTGCCTTGTAGGACTCCACAACCCAAGCAGGAGCGAGATGTGCTCATGTTTTGACTCCCCAGTTTCTTATTTTAACAGCAAATGTGATGCATAGCATCAATACAACAAACTGGAGACAAATGAAGCATTTTTTCCTTCTGCTGCAGCATCTGAAAAACCATCAGGCAACAGATGAGGCTTTGCATTTGGATGGTGACTGGGCAAGGAGGCAGTGAATTGTTCTGATGCATATGAAAGCGTGAAGAGGTGCAAGGATGTGAGAAAAAGGGGCTGGGGGAGTCACGGGCCTCAAGTGCTGCTTTGTCCAGGAAGCGTTGCAGGAGGGCTCCTGTGCTGGGAAAGCTGCTGGATTTGCTTGCTGTGGGAGCTGAGATGAGAGCTAAGGAAAGGTGGCTGGTGACAGAAAACATGGCCCACTCAGCAAGAGGTTTAAAGTGGGAGGTTAAATGAGTGTCTGCGAAACCGGTCCTGGGCTCTCGCTAGAAGTGAGGGAACTGACTGCTATCCTGAATTTCCTGCCAGCTCATCGAAAGCCAGAGATACGAGGGGGAGATATCTGGGTAGATTGCTCACTGAGCTGACACAGGCACTTATTTTGACGTTATTATGAAAAATATGAAGCTAAACTTACTGTGCAGGTTGTCCAAGTCAGCGGCACGGGAGGAGCACTGAGATTTACTGCCCAGTAAATGCAGAGGTGCTCCTGGAGTGGCACATTCCACAGAGGATGCTGGTGTCACAGAGCACACTCTGTGCTGCTCCAGGGTGTTGCTGAACGTGGCCTGCTCCTCTTTTGACACTCGGCTGAAGCCTGGAGTGCTCTGCTCTCTCTGTCGTGTGGAAAAGTGTGCTCCAGGTTCTGGAGGTGAGACAGTTCACATGGCCCTTGGAGTCAGAGACTGGAGAGTGTCAATTCAGGAGTTCCCATGGAGGAGCTGTTTATTTGCAGGTGCTGTCACCTGGTTTATTATTAGCTCTTGGACTGTCCTTGTTTTTCTCTAGCTATACATACACACACACACATATAGGAAGAATAATGAACTCCAGCTCTGTATTACTATTACCAGTGATGCTTTGTCTGGGAAACTACTGTCCTTAAGAATTATGGATTGCAATGACTCAAATCTTGGCAGGAACTGCTTAATGCATAGGAGAACGCCTTAGCATTGGCTATCAGGATTTTTTAATTTAAATTCCAGTTTTTCTGCATGTTTCCTTTTAGAACTACAGTAAGTCAATGGATATTTCTTCCTCCATTTCCTCTCTCTGTGTGGAGTGGGGCTTGTTCTGCTCTGTTTATCTTTTTGGATGCTAATCCATGTTGAGGATCCAAGACAGTTCAGGAGAGACAGAAATGAAATTGTTGTGGGGATGCAGGTGTGTGTTTTGTATTCTCCGTGTTGCTTGCTCATATTCCACGGAATACATCAGTCATCTCTCAGGGCCTTTGCAGGGTGTCCCTCTGTCTGTTCCCTGCTGAGCAAGAACTCCGTGTAAATCTTGTAAACAGAGAGAAACCTTCCTCGCTGCTCACAAGAGCTTTCCCATTGGAAATGTCTTAAAAATAATATCAATGCAGATTTCTTAAAGACTAAACATGACTCACTGCTGGAGCTTCTGAGACTGTTTCTAACAGCTCCATCCAGTGGCTTTGGCTGTAACATGAATGTGGGGTTTGCCTCACAGGGGTTCAAGGCCTTTGGGGCTGGAAAATGCTACTTTAAGACCGATGATTTGACAGCTATCACCTTGCAGAAGGAAGTGTAATTGATTTAAAATGAGAGATGTGGTGTTTACACTTTGCAATTACTTGTGAGGAATTTTTATTCTCCTTGCAATCAAATGGCTTCCACTTCTTGGTGTGCAAGGGGAGACCATCCCTCTTCAGTGGCTGGAATATAAATTATGCTTGTTAGGAAGATGAATAGAGTCCCTGGGTACAAGGGATTTCTATTTTTAAAGAGCAAAATATCCCAGGTGAACTCACTCATGCAGGAAAGACCTGCTCTACAGTTCAGGAGAGAACATTGGAATTGTTCAGCAAGTTTTTGATGTCTCATTTTTGTTGAAAAAATGCCAATATCTTTATACAAAGCCTTTGATTTTGAAAATGACCTTTAATTTCAAAATTTAGTTTTTTCCCTTCACTTTAAAAAAAATATTTTAATCAGGTTTTTATTTTAAATCTTGTCTGTTTTGTGGGAGTGATGCAAGTAGATATTCAGGCTGCAAAAATTAGAGATTTCAACTTTTCTGTCTTGGTCAGGATGGGAAAAAGCTTTCAAAATCTCAAAAATTCTCATGGGTCAGGGAAAAAAAAAAGGTTTCCCACAGAGCTCTAGTCAATGGGAGTGTTACCATAAACTTCCCTGTGCCTTGGATCAGGCCCTGAGAGCGTATCAGAGATTTTGTCAGCCTCATTGATTGCACAAACCAGCCTTGTTATGAGGAAACATTCCTGGGCCAGACAGAATTCTGACATTTGTCTGTAGCCTTCACATTGAGGAGAGATTATTGTCTCCAGAGGGCCATTCTTAATGATTTAAATCTGAGGTAGATAGTTTTTTCTGGCAGTGTGTGTGTAATCTAATCCATATATTGTTGAAAATAATTGGCGTGAGCATTGAGTTGCTCTGTGGCTGTGGTCAGTCAGTATTGACTGCCTTGAAACTTGCTGAGTAGGTGGTATAAATTATAAGGGGACCTGGAAAACCAAAGCAAAAAAAAGAAAGAAATGGTCAGGAAGATATTCAAAGTAGGGAAATGTGGAAGTAGAAATGCTTTCCACTGGGATCCCTTTGGAAGCAAACAGTCAGAGCTTTAGAAAATTCCCTCCTGATAATTACACGCTGGATAACATCACACAGGCCATATGACCGAGTGTATGTAAAATCTGTGTTTGTTTCCTTCCCAAAGAGCTGGATGGTGACTTTAGGGCTCATCCTCTGAGCAAGTGGTGGTGTGTGAGCTGTACCACCCAAGGAGCAGCCCCGGCAGGCAGCGTGACTCAGCCATGCTGCTGAGACACAGATCCCTCCCTGCCTTCCCTCCGCTCTCCAGGCTGGAAAACAGAAAAAATCTGCTCTTCCGTTTGGGATTTTTCTCTTTTTTGTCTCCCCTAAATGTAAAGTGCCTGCAGTGGCACAGCTGTCCCGACTCGTTGTTGGGATTGGAGGAGGAGTGCTTGGAGCAGGGACACCTTCCACTAGACCAGGTTGCTCCAAGCTCCATCCAACCTGGCTTTAAACACTTCCAGCAGCCACAGCTTCTCTGAATAACCCTTTTCGGTGTCTCACCACTCTCAGAGTAAAACATTTCTTCCTGATATCCAATCTAAACCCACCCTCTGTCAATTTAAAGCCATCATCCCTTGTCCTTGTAAATAGTCCCTCTCCATCTTTCTTGTGGGTTCCCTTCAGGTACTGGCAAGTTGCAATTAGTTCACCCCAAAGCCTGTTCTTTTCCAGACTGAACAATACCAGTTCTTTCAGCCTTTCCTCATCTTCTGGAAGCAGGGATGTGTGGACAACATACCCCGCTATCAGAGTAACTTATGGAAGTGAGTTATTTCTTGAGCCCAGCTTAGTAAAGCATTTCAACACACTCTTCAAGGCTTTTAAATGTTGATTGGATTTAAATGTGTGCTTAAAAATAAGTGCTCTAATGCTTCACCAGAGAAAAATGTTGTTATGAGATTATATTCCCTTGCATATGTGTCTGCTCCAAGTTACAGTTCCACACATTGCTTCCACCTCCTCTGCATTCCTGCCCTGTCCTGTGGTGAAAGGCCTTTTTGCTGACTTCAGTTTTGGACACCTCACTACTTGCTAATTAGAAAAATATTTTAGACATTGTTTATTAGGACTTGGCACTATCTGTTAGTGTTGTTTCTGTACACTAATGATATGGTTGGATTAAAAACAAAAAAAGGCCTGGGTGCATGGAATATTCTTGGTAGTACCCTGCTGAACAAGAAATCAACAGTGGTGTTTCCCCCCGAGGTGCAAGGTCCAGTTTGAGACACATCTAACATGTTGAACTGATTAGAAAGGTATTTGAATAGGAAGAAAGCCAAATTTTAGCCAACAGGTTGAATTTTATTTCAGCCCCAAGAGTTAATTTTGCAAAAGAAATCAGGCCTCCCATTTCCCATCCCTTGGCACTCATGTTTCCTCCTTTTCTTTCCATGATTGCATTAATTGTCAACTGAAAAAGACATTCAGTCCATAGGTTAATTTCTTCAACGTGAGTAGTTCTAGGGATACTGCTCTTAAACATTCATCATACTGTTAATTTAGCATAAACCTGTGCAAAACACAGCTTTAGGAGGGTCTATTGAAACTGAGTTATAAATATTTCACTCAAATTATTAGATCAGCACTGAAGACAACCTCTTATGTTTGTTAAAAACATTATCATTTTTATTGACTCTGATTTTTAATGAACGTTAGCGAGCTGAAAGAAACCTTATCCTGCCATTTGTCTGGTGGGTTTGTTTTGGATTTTTTTTTAACCTTCCACCTATTGAATCTGTTGGCTGTTGAGCATGTGAATGATGGAACCTTTGGATAAAGAAGTGACAGGATCTGAGAGAAGACAGTTTGGAGCACACAACCATTGCAGGCACTCATGTAGGCACAGAACTTAGGTTCATACCGGTGGAAACTCTTTGCTGTGCCACTGTGCATAGTTACATGAGCTATTCCAAGGATTTAAGCAAGCTGGGAGGCTTTGAAACTGTTGTTTTACTTGTTTTACTGGAGGGCAAGCTTGTAGCTGTGCTCTTGACCTCACTGAAGAGTGGTGTGTGGAGCTGCTGCTGCTTGGGCAGACCATGAAGGAAATCCTTCAGTGTTAGGGACTCATGTTTTTTCCACTGTGGTCCCTTTGCACACTCTGAATGCTGTGCATATATCCCTAATTACATCTACCTGCATTATTGCTGGGGGATTGCATCCACGTGATGCTGCCCAATCCTTAATTGGAAAAGCAAAGAATATTTCCTACTCATCTTATGGAGCGGCTTCCGTGGTGTAACAGATAAAGGCTTGGTTCAGCACTATAGAAAGTTGTGTGTGCATTGGGAAGCACAGGGAACTCTGGAGCTTATGATACTCTTACAGGAGAAAGCCACATTTGTTTACTTGAAATAATTCCTATTTCCCTGACTAACATAGGTGAAGACTTAGCTAATGCATTCCACCTGCCAGAGTCACGAGGGGAACTCCAGAGACAAGCTTCAAGCTGCTCCTGAAAGGCTTCTAGTAACACATCTATTGAACTGATAAACAGCAAAGGTATGTGCAAGACAGGATTAGTGATGTTATTGATTTATTTTTAGGTCAGTTTGTTTAGAAAACAGAAGCTGTGCTCATTGCCAGTTGAGCACTTCTCATTTTCAGGTATCACACTGGAGTTAAATGTCAATATTTCAATTTCCATTAACATAACTTTTGGTGCTACTTAAACAACAAAATCTTGCACTGCTATATTTGATGGAAACTTTCATTACCTGCCTCTCCTCTACTCTCCCCTCTGCCCCTCTTATAACATTTTGATAGTTTGAATATGTCCCTCTTTACATGTAGGACCTTTCAGAAATGCACAGCTTGATGGATGTTACAAACTGAACAGCCAGTGCCTCATACTTGCACACCTTGTATATGAGATTTTCTCCTTCCCACACCTTGTAGAATTTTGCTTCTGGGGGTGAAACTCTCCCATGCTCTCATCAGTGTTGGGTACATCCAGCTGATAACAGTTGCAGAGCTCAGGCTGCAACAAAAGTGACAAAGCTGCCGTAAGGAAGAGGAATGGAAAGAATTAAGCTTGTGCTGACTCCGTTGTGGGTTTCTCTTAGCATGAGGTAGCAGTGGAGAACAATGTTTATTCATTAAGAAATAATTGCATGCATTTCTGCCTTCCATGCTGGTTTGCTTTGAATGCCTTGTGTTTGGATTTTTCTTTCTCCTCACTGTAATTTGCTGTGCGCTGATGGGGATAAATGTCATCAAAGGTCTGAAGCTTTTGATGTTTCTCATATAAGATGCAAATGTTGAACAGATGAAAATTATTTGCTAATAAATAAATAAATATCAAAAGCAGCAGTACAAATAAAACCCCCATGTGTAATAGTGTCTAAAAATTCAAGTGACTTATTTAAACACTGGTCAGGCCCTTCTTTGATGTATGTGAATATTTTCAGGCAGAGGATTCCTTGTATTGTTAGAGCATAACTGCTATTTTCATTTTCTTTTAGACCTCACTTGAAGCATTCTGGGGAAGCATAGAACCAGTGAATCTTTCTAGATGTATTGGAGCTGAGGGACAGAGGCAGGATGGAGCCTTTCAAATGTCAGTGATTCCCATCCACTTATCTGTTCAGCTTGGAAGACTCTTCCTGTCTTACAGATCTGGCAGAAATCTGAGTGTTCTGTACAGAGCCCTACAAACTTCTTGTGTTTAATATCAAGCTTATGGGGTCCTCATGCATGTCTGAAGCTTCTGCAGGCTGCTGTAATAAATACTGGGCAGCTGAAAACTGTCTAAAATCAGGATTTCAAATTGAAAGGTGAACTTGTCTTGACCATGTCACTGGAAGACCTATTTTGTTGCTAATCATTGCAGCCGACTCAGAGCAAGCCAGAAGAGCTGCTTGGCTATTTTTTATCATGACAGCCTGAATCTTTGTAGTACTCCAGCTGAAATCTGGGAAAGGATGTTGGGCTGGACATGTTCTATCTTGACTGGTTTTTGGCTGATCGCTGTTTAGAGGTCAAGGTGCTTTGCCCTTTGGGTTTATTCACTTGCAGCTTGGAATGGCTGAAGTATTAAAACCCTTAAGTGCATTTCTTGTCAAGGACCTCTTAAATCAAACACAGTTTAAACGAGTTACTGAAAAGAAACAGTTTCCACTTCTCCCTTAATCTGTCTCCCATGCTCAGTAATTGATGTCTCGTTTCATGAGTCACATTAGCTCGCCTCAGGTTAAATCTCTTACAGCCTAATCCTGCACATCCTTCCGTAGTCAATGTCTGTGCTGGGAGATGGGGAAGGTTTTGCATGAGTGAAGACTGCCAGATGGGTTTCTGCAGGAACTTGTGTTGTTTTTACCTAGAAGGGAAAGAAACTTCAGGAAAAAAACAGCGTCTGTAATTCTTTGCCTCTTGGGTGACTGGAGAGGTGCCCTGGGTTGGTCTGGGGATTCCTGTGGAATGAGGGGTTCTGTTGTATGAACATGCAAGGTATGGAAGCGTTTGGGATCTGGTGTTATGGCACCTAGGAAGCAGCTAAAAACACATCTGAGGCAGGTATCCCAAGCAGAGATTTCAGCAGGGCTGGAGTTAAAAACAGGCATGGCAGCCAGGACTTGCTCATCCCTGCAAGCGAGTGTGGACTTCCCTATTTAGGAAGATGGAGCTGGGAATGTGTGAGTTACGTTACTTTGGTTTCTGTCACTTCTGCAAAGAGGCTCTTCTGAGCTGGGAAGGATATGCTCAGAATTTTTCAAAAGACCTAACAGCCATTCTCTTCCCTGATTTCTTCTGTATTAGTATTTTGTATAGTATATACTATTTGTATACTTCTGTCTAGTATTTTGTAATGGAAAAGGGAGAAAAAAGCAGGAAAAAAAAGCATCTAGTAATGAGAATTTGTAGTTTCGTTTGATGTGAAGGAAAATGTGACTAGTGCCCATTTTCATTACACACTAAACTTTCAACAACAAAAATTTGTCATATCATGGGTGTTTTCGTTAATGTTTCTGCTCAAGAAACAAAATATATTGGAAGACAAAAGAGCATCAACATTTTCCTGAATGCTGCCAATCACTCTAATTAACAAAGAGGAAGAAAGTTGTGCTCTTGTCTTCACTTGGTTTGCTGCCTCAGTGCTATACATAGTAGAGAATCTGTGAGTGTCTTGCCCCTTTTGTTTGTTTTATTTTTTTTCTCTTGTCCCTGTGATTGTTTTCTTTCATAATCAGACCAATTAACATGTTGACAGAAGAGAACCACTTGTGGAATTTTTTTCTTTCCCCTCTGAGTCTGGAGCAAAGTTGAGCAGATAAATAGACTTGTGTGTGGTGCAAGGGGGGGAAGCTGTGGAGGGGGATTTCACCAGACACGTGTCATTAGTTACTCCCACAAGCCTTACAGGTGTGACATTAATCAGGCTGTGTGCCATGTTCCTGGAGTCTCACAGGGATCTGACACCATCTGCGTGGCTCCTGTGTTCGGGGTCACTAACTGGGGATGCAGAACAAGATCACTTCCTGAGGCATCTGTGCCTTTGAACAGGCCCCTTCCATCCCGGGATGGATTCCTCCAACAGCAGCACCTGAAGGGCATCGCTTTTCCAGCTCTGACACTGATGGATGTGCCCACAGCTCAGTGAGCACTCCCTCCTCTCCTGAAACTCTGTCCTGTCAGTGTGGGCACTCTGGAGTGCTGGGTTAGTGTGGCAGGATCCAAGGAAATCAAGCAGGATGGCAATGGTCATATCTAGAGACTTCTCACTTTTCCTACTTTCTTAGAGAGTTTTGAAAGACTGTTATAAAGGGGCAGCAAATACCAGTTTGGGACTTGGTCCTCAGGTTTGCCATGCCTTAGCAAGGCTTGGAAAAGAAATACCTTTGAAAAAGCCTTGCAGTGCTTGGTTGTAAAGAAATTTCTCCATGTCACATCACCTGGGGTATCAGAGCTGGGAACAGGCAAATATTTCCTGCTACCCTGTTCCACCAGCTTTGTGGAATATCCGTTGTAGGGTAGATAAGTAATTAATTCTTTGCATTCTCTCTCTTCCTTGCATATCTGACTCTGTAGTCATCACTTGAATTTGGCTGCTTAGTTGGTGGGGATTTTAAATCAAGCACCTGCTTGTCAGGCATGTCACATTCTCCCTCACATCCAAGGTGATAGAGAGGGTCCATCTCTTGGACCATGATTCCCATCAGTTCTACCAAAGTGAGATCCTTTGGGGAATCACGTGCATCCAGCTCCAGACTGCACTGTGGGGAGAAAGGCACCTTCGAGGTAGTTATCTGTATTTTAATTCAATAAAATAACTTGCTGTATTTCTTCCCTTGGGAAAATATCCACTGATACAGATGTAGTTCCAGTCAAACCTTACAGTGTCAGTATCTAAGAGACAGACCTAGTTTCCTTTAGGCTTAGGAGTCTAACAACTTGGGAACTGTTTCTGTCCCTCCCTTCCCCCCAAGAGATCATGCTTGCTAGACGGGCTTTCCCAAATTCTCACAGCTCTAATCTGGATACCATTTAGTGTGACAGCCTTCTTCCCGGGTTCCCACAGCTGGTTAGTGTTTTGAATTCCAGCCTCGTGAACTCATATCAGGCTACATGGGCTAATGCTCCGAGCACAACCTAGAGCAGATATCTCTGATGACAGAGTAATGGAGAAACTGCGGTGCTTTCTGCTTCTTTATTAATGCACAGTCATTTGTGGTGTTCTTCAATTTCTGTGGAGAGGAGCTGCCTGCAATGCCTCACAGAGGCGTTTAAATGGTAATGGAGGTGAAAGTAAAATCATTCAAGTATGCTGCTCGCAAGAGCAGTAAACCAACCTGCTGCAATGGGAAAAGTTTATCAAATCCCAAGGGTCACAAATATGGCTAAAAATATCGCTTAAATAATTACTGTCATATCCAGCCAAATTCTTAGAAAGGAAAACCTCAGGAAAAGTATGTCCTATTTTCTCTCATAACATTCAGACTTCACCTTGGCTAAACAGTGTTTCAAATAGCAGAAGGCAAGAGTTGTCAGTGCAATGCAGAGCACTCCCTGTTCAAGCCTGGTGCAGAAAATGCCATTGGATTCAGTGCCCTGGATTTGTTTAGGGCTGGTTTCAGAAGCAGCATCTGGTTCAGGGGTTTGCTGCTCATTTTGGGCACCGCCAGCATATGCTTGAATTTGGGGAGATATTTGGACCCTCTTTGGGAAAGTCAGTTCTGAGGTACAACTGGGTAGAGATGTGGAAGAAGAAATTGTATGGAGCTGGCTAATTCCTCACATCACCCAGAATGGCTCTGTTCCAGGAGGGTTTGACAGTCCATACCGGGGCAAGATCTAATACACGTTGTCCACACTTTGAGCCTTCAGTCATTTTTTCTTTAAATTAAATGACAACAACAACAACAAAATAAACCCCTCCTTTAGAATGAAAAGCAACTGCAGATCAAAATGGAAATGATTGGTGGCACGTGTTGAGAGTATGGGAAGCAGTGGGTGGAAGTCAAGCATTTTGCCTGCAATTACACTGTTCAGAATGCTGTTAGGGAGCTGTTTTACTTAAAATTTGGAGGGGGTGAAGTTACATTCAGGGCACATGAGAAATGGGACTTCACTCTGAAGCATTTTCAAAACACTTGGATGTTTGGTTTCCTTTGATGTTGACACAACTGCATCTTATGACTTGCACATCCTAATCCAGTGAGTAGCAGTCAGGAATTTGAGTACTGTGTGAAGTAGCTTTCTTCCATGGAGAGGATGTAAAGAAGAAAGTTTACTGGGAATTTGCAGATGGATCTCCCTATTTACCATCCAAGCCCACTCTGGGAAAAGGTCAGATACCTCGAGTGTTGTTCAGTTTGTGGCCAGCTCCTGGACTGGACCTTTGCTGGGCAGAAAGTCAGCAAAGATGATGTGGCCCAATGGAAAATATTGTGTTAGTCAGAACTTCAGAGTCTGACCAGGTATAATAAACCCCCAAAATTACAGCAAGAAAGTAGACCTTTGTGCCTTAAAATAAAATCTGCTTCTTTTGCTGTGTTTCTGTAGTTAAGTAGAGGCTTTTCCATATCACATCCTCTTGTGTAATCAGGTGGTTCATCTTCAATGATTTTGGATGTGAAAAATATGACTTATATATGGTTGAAGGCAGGTCTAGTAGGGATTTGTCCACAAAAAGGAATAACTGTCAGTAAATGACCTGCTCTACGATCCCATTTGTACATTTACCAGGCTGTTTAAATTTGGATGTTTGCCATCTATTGAGGGGCAGTTTCAGAACCTTGCTCCTCTGATACTTCAAAAATCTCATTTCCCCTCTAAATGTGGTAGCACTCAACCTTTTCCAGGTGACAGGATCATCCTGTGAAAACAGGGTTGTTTAACCTGGATATCCTCTAAAATGTGATACATCTCCCCAGCATTTGCATCAGAGAGGAAGAAGGTGGCTGGTCCCACTGCTGAATTCTAACCAGGAATTATTCAGACCTTTAGGAAACATGGGAGAGCAAATGTTTACTGACCGTGTAATTAGCACGATGACTTGCTCTGTCTATTGGCCCTTAGCACCATATTTCCTGTCTGAGCAGTGGAAAGCAAAAATATTAGTTGCTGTTTTACTAGAGGAACAAGTGTCTTCCAAATGAACAAATGATCTATTGCCAGTCCTGCAGACTCTTCCCATGGGAATAGGCATTTTGCTTCTTTTTCTACAGCTAATTTCTTTCATACAGCAGGTTCCCAGACACATCAAATGCCTCGCATGTTGAGCTGTTAGTTAAGATTTATAGTCTCTGTGTTATCAGAGTGAATTAAACTATGGCTGGCAGTCAGGCTTCTTCTCATGGACTCCTGTAAAAATGTATAGATAAATTAATAAACTGGGGTTTGATATTTAATGTCTTTCTAAAACACAAGGCATTCCAAAGACCACTCTTCAGCTCAGAAGTTTCTTCATTGCTGGGCAGCCAATAATCAGTCAATACTGATCCTTTGCTCGTTAAAAGAATAAAATATAGGCGGAGTTTTGGTGGGTCTTCTGGAGCCAGATGAAAGCTGGTGAAGTTTGGAGTGAAATTCAGTGGCTGCACATTACTTTGGTGTTAATAGAGCTCAGCTGGAGTCTTGAGAAGAAAACACAGACTTAGCAGTTTGAAGAAGAAACACTTTGTACATTAGTTTTTAAGTCTAGATCTTCATTACACAGTGGCAGTGTTGGAAGGATGTGAGTGCTTTAATATTAAACTAGGTCATATGAGCCTTCATCTAGTACTTTTCATTTTCATTTCTAGTTGTTAGTATGTCATGGAAACTTCTTTGTGGTAACATAAAACATAGAGATTAAAAGCAAAATTTGCTGTTTGAAAAGTGAAATGATTTTTTTGGGAAGGTCAAATGAGCTCTTTTAATGTTTCTGGGAAATTTTCTTTAAACTGATTTGCTAATTTAGGTTTAATTTTGTGGGACAGCTTGGAGTTGAATGGGATGTCACTTCTAAATGTGAGAATCAAGAATTGCATGTGGAGGTGTAAGCAAATTGTTAGTTGGGGGGAAATGGAGAGTGGAATCCATGAGACTTTGCAGTTCCTCAAGCTCTGCAGCTTTTTACTAGCTGTGTGATAAAACAAAAGCAATAAACTTTTTTAAAATAAGGGAAGCTAAGCCTGCACTTCTTTCCCCTCGTGTGTCCTTCATCACTCTCTGCTCTAAATATTGAATTCTTTAACCTTAGTTAAATATGGTCTTATGAAAACAAAATCCCCCTCCCAAAAAAAACTCCAAACCCGAACCACACAAAATTTCAATATTGACAAATTTTTTCAAGGGATTGATGAGAAAAGGGGACACACTTTCAAACCAGAAATGTTCTGCAAACTGCGACCAACAAAACCCGGTCACAGCTGACAGCTTGGCTCTGCTTTTATCCATTTCAGACGAAGGAAGGAACATTTCTCATTAATGCTGTTCAGGCAGCCCCGTGGTACCACATCACATCTGCTTCTGCTCTGAGACACCTCTGCTTTCAGAAGTGGGACCACGAGATCGATTAGACCTGATAGGTAACCTCAGGCCTGAGCTGGTCCAGACCAACAGGGCTTAAGTGCTGATACTTTGGCCACTCATCTGCACTGCCCAGGTGTTTGCTGCCTTTCTCTCAGGGGAGATTTCACACTTGTTTGGTTTCTAAGAATTATACTGTTCACGTAGCTCAGGGCTATTACATAGTTCTGCACATTTATGTAACTCCAAGTTACAACAAGAGTCCAACAGTGGTTCCACAGCATATTCTACAAAGCTTTACTGCTGTACGCTGGGTTAGTTCAATTCTTTTTAATCCTGGAGACCAGATACTGCTTTAAGTAACAGGTCAAAATCGAGTCTGTTTCATTCTAGTCTCTAGAAGCCATGAATCTGGATCCCAAATGCCATTCCCTGCCTGCACTTCACCCAGTGGATGATTCCAGCCAAAGAGAGGGCTGGAGGTTGTAGGTGGGACCATTTGACATCTGCCTGGTTCTTGCTTGCCTGCCCTCTAATTGGAGGCCCTGATGTGACAAAGCATTAAAGCACCTTTCCAGATGGGATAATCCAGGTAGCTGTGTTGAAAGCCAGACTGTCACCAGTGATGTGACAGCTGATCTGGTGCTGCTGTGTTGGTTTTTTTTGGTTTTTTCTTTTAGAGATCGCATGCATTCTAATCTTTCTGCTACCCTGACCTTTAGAGTAATAATAATTTTTATTTATTCATTTTTATGCTTTTTTTCCCCCCACAGTTAATATTGTATTTCAGGATACCCTTCTTAAAGTGAATATAGTTTGAGAACTTATTTTCTTATATTGGAGACAAAATAGGATTTTAGACTAGTATTGTCTGCACATGGATTTAAATTTTAATGAGTAAGAGACCCCTTGTAAAAATGATCAAATTGTGTTATATAAGTACAGTGGAGTTTTTAGGTTTGCTTAAAACATATTCTAAACAAATATTTTATGTTGCTGAAGCCTCATAGCACTGCAGAAATAATTCTGCAATAGAAGAACAAAAAAAGAAAGAGAAATTAACCAATACAGCATTTATATTTGGGTAGGCTGTGTTTATTCGGATACTTGTTTATCTGTATTCTGCAGTAGCAAAAGCTCTGATTTGTACTTTGTTATTGCCTGTAATATTTTGCAGCTTGGTGGCATAATGTAAATGCAGCAAAATTTGAGAGTTTCATATACCCTTTTTTAAGCAACAAAAATATATATCTTAGTCTAGCAAAGCAAAGGAGAAAAAAAACAAGCAGAAAAGCAGTATTTTTGTTATTGAAATCTCCCTAGAGTAATAGTTTAAAAACACAATAGATAAAAATTATGTTACAGTATTCTTCTGAGATGTGGCTGCAGGATTTTAAGGGGGAGAGGAATGAAAAGGCAAAAATGTCTGCATGACTGTCCAAAAGGTGCATCAGCCCCCTCCCTTCTGAATTTCTCTCTAGAGTTTGGGAATTTATCTGTGGAAAGCCTTGTGCTGTAGAGAAGCAGTTCTTCCTTGCTTCTGGGAGGGTTAGAACGTGGATTTTCAAAAGCAGCTCAATATGTGAGATTCGAGGATTAGCCCAAGGTTTGTGGAAGTCTGTGGCATAACCCAAACCCAAGTATTGAAACCACGGCCAGAGGCCAAATTTCTGGGTATCTTTACTGGGCCTTCACTGAGAGTCGTCCCTGCCTTCCCTGAGCACTTTTGCTGTGTCATGGAGCTTGACAAGTTCATTAGCAACCTTAGAGGAGTCTGATGGGGAGAAGAGAGTTGGGCAATCCTGATGACACCTCCTGGAGAGGTAACACATGCAGGGCTGTGTTCTGTCCCAGGGTGGTGGGATTTAATTGATGCAAGAGGGTGACTGAAAGAGTGGAGAGGGAGAAAGTAACTGAATGGAGGGAAGGTATCCGTGAAAAGGTATTTCATGGACAGAGCATCCAAGCAATATGAGGACAAGGGCAACAGAAGGAAAGGACCTCAAGTCTCTCTCTGGTGTGAATGTAGTGGTAGAACCTCTGGCAGCAGCAGAGGTGCTGCTCTCTTCTAATTCACCCTTTACTTTGCAATGGTCGGCTGCTGGTACAGGAGAGTGTCGGCATTAGTGCGATATTTCTCTTCCTCAGAAATAATTACACTGATCAGTTTAGGCAAGGAAGTGTGCAAAATGGGATCCCCTAGCAATTTTCCAGTTCACAGAAGCCTGTGCCAGGTTTACCTCAGTATCAGATGAGATAAACTGTGGGAGAGAAAGCAAGGAGCAGCCACTTTTTCTCGTCAGGCAGTTTCTCCAGCAGATTCGCTGGAGTGGGATTCTTCCCTCGCAGCAAACACACACGTCATGTGCCAGGCTCTTTCCAGAGGGTGGGAACCTTTCTGCCCCCCCTCCTGCTTGGTTCCCAAACAAGTCAGACACCCAGAGAGCACTTTACACATGTAGTTAGTTGGTGGTCTGCCCGCTGCCTTGCACATGGGGCTCTTCCCAGGGGGGTGTGCTCGCATGTGGTTTCCATCTCGGAGCTCTCAAAGCCTTCTCACAGTGCCACACGAGCCCATTGGAACAGCTTGGGAAGAGGGCAGCATCTTTCAGGTGCTGGGGCTTTGGTAGCCCCCCCTTGCCTGGCTGCACCCCTGCAAGTGATGTTCACAAAAGGAGTGTAAGGCATTTTGATTCTCCTTTTGAGAATCTCTTACGAGAGAGAATGCTCTTAGCTGGGACTGGTGAGCAGTTTTAATCTGTAGCATCTGGTCTGCAGTCTCCTGAGTGCACTCTTGCACTACCAGGCTGTTCTGACATCCTTTTAACATCTAGATTGCTGAGCCTCCTCTTCTTTTTATATTTTTAAATTTTTTTAAATTATTTTATTCTGAGGTGATGTGGTTCACTGGGCAAGGGTTTTGTCCTATAGATAACTTGAGAATATCACTTACTTCCTTTTCGTCTCTGCCACCTTCCCTTCTGTGTGTGGATAGGATAAACCCATGCCTAACCCAATATGAACAAAATATTCACTAAATATTCATCTGTTAAGAGGTGTCTTCTCATCCTCCCATTATGTGGAAAGAAGTCTGATAAATGTTCTTGGTCCAGATTTAATCCTGGACAGACCCTTGACAGAGGATGGTTGACCCCAAGCCAGGGGCGCTGCTTTGCAGAACTTCTGCTTCCAGTTCTTGGCTCTGCCATTGTCAGTCTGGTCCTGATGGAGAATCTCTGCTCTCACTGCTCCTCTTTGAGAGATGAATAATGGTTTTTCCTCTCTCCCACCTGTGGTTGCTCACGTCTGCCTTGACTTGCTGCTTGTTTACTTGTGTAATGCCAACCACTGCCTGTCCGTCACTGCATGTAATCTAGGTAATTGCTCTGATACAAAAATTATCTTTTTGGGGAACGCTTCTCCATATGAGAAACTGCAGCCCTGAGAAAAGGTTAGGCTTGCAGAATCAGCCCTTGGAAACCCTTGATGTGCAGCCTGAATGATACAGATTTTTGCAGTCTTAGTCAAGATGTCTCAGAGCTTCTGCCGTACTCTGAAATTACAATTTTTTTTTTCTCTCCTGCCTCCCCACCCCCATCTTGCAGCTAAATCTTGTTGCGTCTCTCTGGTTTTATGAATGGAATGTCATGATCTGCAATTGCATAAAAGTCCTTTCATTAGATGCTCCCTCTGTTCTTAAGACATTTATGGAGGTTAATTTGGGGGAAAAATTCTTTGCGATACGTGACATTTTCCTTCCATTATACTTCAGCTGTCCCAGATTTATGTGAAAAGTTTGCACAAAACGTCGTATTTATAAGAATATGTACACTCATCATTCACACAGACAAAACTGTTACAATGTATTCTTTCTACAGAGGAAGAGCTCTGGCCAGCCAGCCCAAATTACATCATGGGACTAAACAGTTTGTATCAAAATCCGGAATTGACATAACTAATTTGCAACACTTCTCATGTGCTTTCCCAATCAACATTACCAAAAGACCAGATGCACAGCTCAAATCATTGCTGACTTTGCCACTGTCTTTTGCCTTCACCCCAGTGTTTTTGGTAACAAACATTTGCTGCCCAAACCTAGAAAGTCTTGTGGGAAATTGAACCAACTTTTTTATTTCTTTCAGCAGGAGTTTGCTCATCCTTTTTTTTTTTTCTCTGTTCCCAACATGTTAACAGATGTAAATATGAATCATATTTCATTCTCAGACTCCTTATAAAAATACACTCAGAACCAAAGTTTCTGAGTAATAAAACATTCTGGATGCATCTCCAAACCACAATGAAACACCCTCTCCCCAAACGAGTCAAGGCTTGGCTTGCACACCTCTGTCTGAAAAGGAGAGGAGAAACCTTTCCAATAGCATTGCTGTTTATTTTGCTTTTACAGACAAGCAGCACTGACAAACTGGTGCATGTGTGTAGCTTCGTGCTTCTGTGTGTGTTTAGGTGTGTGGTTTCCTGCCCTCCTTATCTCCCCTGTCTGTTCTGGATGACTGATCTGCACTGTAGACATTTTTGTGGTTTTGATGGCTAAAATGAGCTGATGTTCATTGTTTTCAGTCAGCCTCCTTCCCTCTTCTCTTCCATGTACTTCAAGTGAGGTTCAGAGCTTCTACACCAGGAAAATCAGGATATATTAGTGGTCTGGGATTACATTTAGGATACAGAGTCTGCTATGAGTTAGTATATCACCCATTGTGCAGGGACTGGTGCTGGGAGTTGGGTGTGAGGCTTGTTTGAATTACTGGAAGGAATCTTGCTGGCTTTGGGCTCGCTGTAATGACCTCTAAGACAAAACCCTTCTTTAAGCTCAAAAGAAACTATTTGCTTTGGTTAATGATCTCGGGATGGATGAGCTACATACCATCCCAATAAATTGAAAAAGGCTGGGATGTGAGTCTCAGGCCAGGCTCGTGTTGGTTTCTCAGAGTGTTTAATTGTTCTACAGCTGAGCAGAACTCCTGGCACATTTTTAACTTTCAGCAAGTATCAGTCACCCGAGTGACTTCTGGCCATCCTTTGGGAATTTAAAGTGGCCAAGGTCTGGTGCCAGTGGGTAACATGAATGAGACAACATTCTGGGGAGGAAAAAAGGATTCAGCTTACGTGGATGTGAATTGGACTGTGCATTCATTTGGCCTGAGGGGCAGAGATCAGGCCCAGCCCACTGTATTTGGTGGCATAGGCACAGCTATTGATGTTTTGAATTGAATCTTTGTATTCTGAATATTCCAGTTCTGGGCTCAACATCCCGTTTTCCATGTCAGCAATACACAGAGCATGGACACCCACGTTTAAGGGTTTAGATTTGATACTCTGAGCTGGCAAGCTTCAGTCTCACCTGCTGAAAATATCAGCTGCTTTGAACAGAAAACTCTTAGAGTGGGCTTAATTAAGCATGGACTGTTTGACTTAACTGGGTTTTGATTGTAATGGGTTATTTTTTCTGGCAATAAGCCAGTGTAACAGAGGTTGTTCTTTAAGTGTAAGTGTTCACTTTCATCCTCCCTCACCAATTCACAAGCATCTTGCTATTGTGTGTAACCCCGTGGCACTGAAAGGTTCTTGCTTTCTCTGTGGGGTTTGCACTGGCTAAATGCGTGCCTCGAGTCCCCAGAGCTCCAGGAATCCAAGTCAATAGTGGGAACAAACCACAGTCATGGGAGGCTGGGGTGTGTAGAGGCATTTTTGAGGTGAGAACTATTCCTCTGCAGTGCTTCCTTACATAATCTAAGCCTTCAGTCTTTGTTTGGAACTGAACCTTTAATTGCAATGGGATTCAATGAAAACTCTTCCAGGAAGAAAAGGATATTGCTATCACTTGGCTGTAAATGCTCTTGAGGGATTTCTAGCACATATATCTTAACCAAGAAAATACCCACCCTGCTTCCCAATGAAACTCCCTCCCCCAAACTAAAAAACCTCTGCAAATCCCTCCCCTGAATTTGCACAGTCGGGAACAATGAAAAATGTTCTCTGCTTCATTATGCTCTTTGCATGGCCAAGGCAAATCCATAGATACTGTCTCTATCCATGAGATAAAGTTGTTTTGTTTTTTTAAAAGAAGAGACAAGGCAATCAGCAATGATTCACTTCTGTGAGAAATACGCTTCTTTGCTTATTTAGGGATTTCATGTTACTTATATGTGTGTTTGCAGAAAGAAATAAGGAGATAGAGAGGTTTTAGTCTTAAAAACTTGGTTTTCTAGACATGAGGCCCAGATGTGAGGTATAGCAGTGTGTCATGTCTGCTGGCAAAACAAACTGGAGTAGAGCAAATGTGTCCTGCTGGTTTTCTTTTCATATCAAATCAGTATTCTGGGAATGCTTAGGGTATCCCAGGCTTTATGTAATAAACTGAGTCATTTGAGGATTTTGCTGCTGTAACTGTAGAGCATTCATAAAGATCTCTTGAAAGTGTTTGTTTTGGGCTTACCATGAACAAACAAGCCAGAGGAGTATGTGGTCAGCATGATGAGGAGGATTTGGAGTAAAGAGAAAAGCCAAAATGAGTGTAGACATGATCAAAGCTTTATGCTAAACATGCTCACTAAAAGCACTTTCCCAGTGTTTATGGGAAAAGTATTTAGGACCCTGTGTTAACGGGAAAAGTGTTTAGTCCAGAGCCATGTTAAATCTGTCCTTATGCTAAATAAGAATCTGGAAGTGAGGCCACCATTACTCCTTTGCTTTTCTCAATTCATTTTTGAATGCATGTTCCTGCAAAATTGTAGTTTTCTGGCTATGGATTTGATTTTTTTTTTCATGTCTTTTTATTAGTGCGTGGGGATTGAGCAAGAAGGGAAAGCAGTTGGAGATTCCCTTCTGAAGTAGTGCTGGGCTGAGCGGCCTGGGCTCAAAAGCTGTCACGAATTCTTCCTACAGGGAAACAGCAATTATTTATTTCACTGTGAACTGGAAGAAATAGCACCTCAGCAGTGTGATTCTTAGTCATCATGTTTTGTAAGACAATTTTTATAGAGCTTTTGTAACAGCTCTGTCTATATCCAAAATGAAAATCTAGTGTTACTCTCATTTTTGCCTGTGAGTGGGTCAATGTGATGATGAATTGACTTCTCCTCCAAGGAAAAGATTTCTCTTTTGATTTTTTTCTTTCCTCTTCACTTGCTGACTTTAAAACAATGATCTTCCTATCTATAGTGAGCAGAGAGGGTGTCAAAATTAGGGCTGAACGTTTTCCTCTCAGCACCACCCAACATCCGAGCACGGAACGCTTTGATATGAACAAGGTTACAATGTTTCCAGAGCAGAGAGTCATCGACTTATTTTGCAATGAGGCAAAACTTCCTTTGGGACTGGTTTTCTCCAGGGCAATGAACCTCTGGAAAGCGTCTTCATTAATGATACAGTCAGGAGGATTTTACGTATAACCCTCTTCATCACCTCCCAAGCTCGTCAGCAGATCAATTCATGTACTAGAGGCAATAAGGGTTAGGGAAAGATTGCAATCTTGGGAAGAAATCTGAGCGTAGCAGCCAGCCCAATAGTTTTTCCCCTTTCCACCATGCAAGATAAAGCAGTTTTGTGCACCTTGGAGTCTGGTGTTTGGGAGAATTGGTGCTCTGTGCTGCTGGCCTGGGCCTGTGCAGGAGGGAGAAGAGAGAAGACATGGTGACATGTTTCCTGTTTGGCCTTTCAATTGCTTCTCCAGCAGAATTTGTGGAGTAAAAAGTGTCCCACAAATTCTATTTTCCATTTATTGACTATTTTCCCTCCACCATTTAACCTGTCAGAATATACCACCTCGGGAAAAGCAGGAGTTTTTCTCTCCTCAAAGAGCTTTATAAAGTCTTTGTTTTTTGTACTGGGGATCTTTCGCTATTACAGAAAACAACACCTGGTGATGTAACAGAGCTTAGCATTCACTGTAGTCATGAAATACGGATTGTATACCTTGGGACAGAATTTAGCGTGGCGCTTATTGAAATTTCTGTCTGGAAAATCTTGCTCAGCATCAGTTTGAGGCTCCTGTAACTCTACAACCCCATGTGGAAGAGGGATCTCATGAGGGTGCCTTCCTTTCCAGAGCTGAAACCTGCCTTGATTCTGCTTTGTTTTTTCAAAGACCACAGGAGAGCAGCTCCCTGCAGCTCCTCTGCTTCACCTCTGTGATGTCCTTCCATTGAACGTCCCTGTCTGCAGGTGATACCCCCCTGTACCTGAGATGTGACATCAGCCACCCACTTCCCCTGGTGCTGGGGCTTCCCAGCTCCACCGACCTCTCTGACTGCACAGAGGCTCCCTCAGTGTGGATTTCACTGTTCTTACACTGTGGTCTACAAGCTGGGATAACTCAAACGTTCTCTGCAGAATCCCAGGAAATGCGCTGTTGGGAAAACCTCTGCCCTGGCTCGGGGTCTTCCTGACCTAGAAGGCCTTTCCATCCCTAATTACTGCAATTCTGTTATTTGCATGCTTTAAATTAAATAGCCTGAGGGAAGTTGTGCAAAACCCCTTGCCATTCTCTGGGGTTGCTAATTAAGACATCCATCGTCTTCATCATGAAGCTGCAGGACAGAAATTAATGGGGGAAAAATACTGGAGGGAGGAAAACTGTATCCTCACTAGAGTTATGTATAATTTTCCACCAACTTTCTTTTGCGCTTAGAAATGCAAATTTAAGCCAATCAAAACTTTGGACTCCTTTTAAATTCCCTACATTGTTCCACATAAACAGAAAATAAAATATTAAGAGAATATTTCTTTTTTAATGCCAAAAATATCTCTGGCAGTTTTTCTCTGACAATATTCAATAGCTAAATTTCCATTGTACAGCAGTGTCCCTTTTGTGTGACAGTGATCTTCTAGTAAATTCTGTGAAAGCAACCCTTATTTACTCGTTGCAAGATTATGCCCCAGCTGCTCTTTTGAGAAAAATATTGGAACATAAACTCACAAATCTGTCTCTTCTGCAATTGTGAAAAATCTGTTATTGTATGTGCAAAATAATTGCACAAAATCCTTCTGCCCTGAAGTGTGCAATAAACACACCAACCTCTTTGTCCCAGAGGGGAATGCACAAATAGTCATAAACAGAGAGTCTTTCTTTGAACCTGAGTAAGCAGTCTGAAAATACAGTCAATAATTCAGATAAAGCCAAATATTCACAGGAAGAAAAAATAGCTGAGCACATAGGAATCTATCTTGACAGGAGGCAAAACTTTTTACGGGAATAGAAATGCTTCAAATAAAAAATTCTTCACTTCCACCCTCCTCAAACCAAAAAGCATTCTCTGAACCTATATGTCTGGGTACAGACATTATCTAATTTCCATCATTACATGGAACAATCGAGACAAATACGTATTTCATGTCGGGGGGAGGGAGCAGAATTGTGAGGAAAGAAGAATTTGAGGAAGTTTTGTTGAACACACACGAATTCCATTAAACCTGTGGAGGGCACCAGCAAAGTCCTGCTGTGCCAGGTGAAAACGTTCATTGTAATGTAGAAAGTCTTCAACAGGTGTGAGAGTGTGAAAACTCCTGCAGGTTGATCCCTCCTGCACCTGAGCATCTGCCTTGTTGATTTAATTGATCAATTTAATTGTGATAATGTATTTATACTTTGCTCCCTAGGATATTATCAAAGCTGTTTAAATCTGCACCTGATCCATGAGAGCTCCCCAGTTTCCGGCTGGCTCATTTTAACAGTGCTTGCCAGGTCAGGTTTTGAAGGCTTTGTCAAAATGTAGAAAAAAGGACACTTGCAGTATCTGCTCTTGTTAATTTGTCTCTTGTGTGGGTGTGATGGACAAGGGGAGACAGCGCTGACCCAGGAGATGGTTGCAGGTGTCCAGGTTGCTGTAAGGAAGCAACTGATCCACCTGGAATGCAGCTGCTCTGGGATCTGCTCCAGGGATATTGGGATTCAAAGGCCCTGAGACCATCTCAGCCCCCAGACGTGATGTGGCAGCTGAGGGCAGCCTGCTACTAAATTTATCCTGGGCCACTGGTCCCATGCAAAGGATGAGCAAATCCTGTGGATCTTGAGGTTTTCTGCTGCATGACTTGAGTTGTTTATCAGAACAGTAAAGACCAGTTTGAGATCAGAGACCTTATTTTTCCTATAATTCAAACCCATGGCTGCCTTAATTTCCTTTTCCTTGACCTTAAAAGCAATTCAACTTCAAAACAGGAGTGTAAGTTTGATGTGTCATGGGTTAGGGTTAGAAAGGTCTGCACAAAGGTGGGCTGAGAATATGCTTCTATATATGTGACCACCTACCTACCAACAGTTTATTTTCCACTGAATTTATCTGTCTTTCTGTGTCCATCTCCTACAGTTACTCCTTCCTGCCTCTCTTCCCTCTCAATTCTATTTTTAATTAATTTATATGTGGCTTAGACCATGCGATGTGGTACAAAATCAGTGAAATAAAGAGGACTTCCCCTTTTTATTTTGTAGTGATCCTTAGTTGTGCTGCAGTTACACTTTTTTTTTTCATTTTGAGAAGCAGTTATTCATTATAACTTTTCTTTTTATTTTGTGACTGTGTGTGAAAAGGATGACCGTCTCCTTGGTTATTTTCCTCAGAAGGCTCATATGAGAAACTCACATGGAAAATCTAAGTAAACTGTAATTCCAAGTTCATCCATATTTATACTTTGATTTTTTTTTTTTTCTTAAGAGAGCTTTAATATATTAGAAAGCAAAGGTTTGCAGGATTTGTGCTAGCTGGGAATTTAGATGTTGCACAGCCCCATTCCTAGAAAAAAAACCTCTGGTTCGCCTGAACTCATAACATCTGAGTTTTTACAGTGGTCTTTTTTTCTTCCTCAAGCTCCTTTCTTCGGGAAACTTTCCACTCTTCAACAGTATCAGCTCTTTTCAATTAATTTTGCTCCTTATTTATTTGATGGTTTGGTGGTCCTTAGAGGAATGTCTGATATGTTTACATTTCTAATATTGCCTGTGATTTCTTCAAAGCCACTTCATTTTTCTGAAAAAATGATGGTTTCTAACTGATTATTCTATGGGAAAATTCTCTGTGGAATATGAATTTTTTCTAAGATGTTTTACAAGTGCAGAAGTTGTACCTCATATCATTCTTAATTGGCTTTTGAGACTATTAATTCAGAATTTTGGAAGGAGTGGAGGCTGATCCTCTGGAAATCTAGAAGTGACCTCTTTGCTTCTTGTTGCTTTAAGATTTTTGTGCCATCTGTCTTGGTGTCCTGGGACAGTTGTTCTTCAGGTTCTCTGAGGCATCTGGCTACCTTGTTTTTCTCCTTTCCCATGAACTCGGCAATATTTGTGTCACATGCTACTTAAACTCTTCAGGCATGATTGCCATTTTGTATTTAGCTGTGAATGCATTTGTGTTCTTTATCAGCCAACCAGATTGGGTTTATTTTTTCAGCCTCTCCTTTGTGGCAGGGGCCAGGGGATGTCTGGAAAGAGGGCAAGGGAACATTTGTGTTCTGCAGGGCAGAAAACAGGAACCCAACCACCAGGTGCCAGTTCAGCCTCTGCAGATGTGACCACAGAGGGATATTCACCCCCGTCTTCATGGAGCACTCTGACATTTGGGGATAGGAGGAAATACAAGATGAAAGTGTAATATAAGTGCTGATCACCCTATTAGGTACTACTTTATCATCAGTGATGTTGAGGGTGATGTTTACCTTCCATTGAAAGCTCTGCTTGACTTGTTTTCCCAGGGGCTGGAAAATAATAGCAGATTTGACTACTTACCTACACTACAAGTACATTCACCTGGATATAGAGCCTTGAAGTCCTTGCAGCTGAAACGCAGAATGTCTGGCTGATCTTCAGTTTCTTGCAATGAGATTTGGACTAATTTGTGTGTTAAACACAGTTTTAGATCACAGCACTTGCCTGCCATACACTGATTCCAAGTGCTGGTAGCAGTAATCCCAGTGATTTGCTTTCTGATGTTGATATTGGCTATCAACATTTAATGCTTTGGTTGTTACCTGCGGCTCTAAGAAAGAACATCTTGTCTATCCCAACTGGATTTGGTAAAACAATGGATAAAATATTGTACCTACCCGTTAAATAGTTACTGGTAACTGTTCTGTCAAGATTACTTTTGGTAATTCTCACCTGCTTTTTAAAAAATGTTTCTGCTTCACATCCTTTATTTTACTTGTTAGGAAAGACACCTTCTAACTTGATAATATTACAACATTCAACTGAAAAAAAGCCTTGGTCCTCACTGATATTTCTGCAATACCTTGGGTGACATTCCATTTATCTTCTTCCCCCACCCTCCAAAAATATTTGAAGATCCAAAGGCTCCCTTTGGCATGCGCCTCACTGAGAGAATCCATACAAAAAAGCTTTCATGCCTCGTGATCCAGCCACAAAAACTGTAGACTTTCCAGTCTCCTTTGCTTCCAGCTATGTTCTGGCAATATATTCTGGTAATTACTAGCACAATATTGTGTTTGCCAGGGTTTGTAGCACTGGTTGGGCTGTCAGAACCTCCTGACTGCAAAACAGCAGGCCTAGCAATGACATCAGGTGAGCAGGACCAGTGCAGAGCCTTCTGTTTTAGGAAGCTCTTTAGGAACCTGAAAGATGCCAGAGTTTGCTGTAGTCAGAAGTGTCTCTTGATTTCCAGGAGAACTTAATTAGAATATACCTGAAGGAAGAGTATATCCCTAAAGGAATTTGGTTTCGGGACCCTATGTGCTTATTATGCAATTTCATCTTGGTTTTTGATCACAAGGATGTCTTCAGCTAGATCAGGTTGCTCAGAGCTCCAGCCATGAGTATTTCCAGGGATGAGACACCCACAGCTTCTCTGGGCAAACTGTTCCAGTTTCTCACCACCCTTACAGTAAAGAATTTCTTCCTAATGTCTAATCTAAACCCCACTGTTGTGTCAGTCTGAAGCCATTCCCCCCTGTCCTATCACTCCATGCCCTTGTAAAAAGTCCCTTTCCATCTCTCTTATATCCTTTTTTAGGTACTGGAAGGTGCTCTAAGCTTTCTCCGGCGCCTTCCCTTCTCCAGGCTGAACATCTCCAACTCTCTTAGCCTGTCCTGGTAGGAGAGGTCCTCATTCTTCTGAAGGTCTCAGATGAAAATAAAGTGTTCTCCAAGTGGGAGTACATGGAGTAGGTATTTTTGCAACCACATTCTGTGTTTAGGAAGTGTAAGACAAGTGTGAAAACATTTCAAAAGTCTGTGGTTTTCATATCTCTGAAGTGATTCTAGCAAGTTTTTGTGTGTCATAACTGCTAGAGGCTCCCACCTCAGCTGTTATCGGGCTGATAGCAGCCTAGGTAAAAACCATGTCCTAATGCTCAAATAAACCAGAGATTCTCGGTGCATGAGATAACAACAAACTGACTTGCAAGTCTGCCAGCAAAGCAAATCCTTTTTTTCTCTACCCCTTCCCCACTCATCTGCTCATATCCTCATTATTCAAACTGATAGGAGCTTTAGCTGTGGATCTCCTCACACCAGTCATCAGTCATCTTCCATGGCAAGAGAGCTCCTTGGGGACAAACAGTCAGCCTGCCTTTCTATCATCTCTCTTATGGGCTTGTTGATCCTTGTCAACTTTCAGCTGATTGGAGGCAAGCAGACCAGATCCTCAGCTGATATGGAGGAGCTAACCCCCAGCTCACTTTCTCTTCTTGGGTTTCTCCATGTTTTTATTTGAGTATGGTGCTCTTCTTAAGTGCTTTAAACTTTTGGATAGTGGATATTTCAACTGCCAAATAGGTAACACATTTCAAAACTGAGTGCTCACCAGGTTAACAGGTTTCTGGCAGACTCTCTAAAGGTCTTGTTAGCTCTTGCTGGTGAGTTGAATAAAAGATTGTGATTAACAGGAAAGGAACACCCATGCTTAGTATGGGCAGTGACCTTGAGATGCTTTTTACTTCATGTGACATTAAACATCTGAAACATCTGGAGACGCATCTGACCTTGGCCCTGCTGAAAGCCCAAGAGACAAAACCCTACCAAAATGAGAACTTCGACTGCCTGGACCTTACAACAGGTGCCAAGCTTTTTCTCAGTCCCTGAACTGTATCTCCTTGAAGATCTGTTTTATCTGCTGTGGTCACCAACGAGCCACCCTAAATACGATGCAGTTGTTATTTCACATTCTTGGTGATAAGTTCTAGTACAACATGTCCTAAAATACTTTCTGGAGCTTGGAAACTCTGCTTTTAGGGTCTGATCCAATACTCACTGAAGTCAATAAGTCTCCCTATTGATTTCAGTTGACTTTGGATTAGATCCTTATTTAGGGGCTATAAATACATCACTGGAGGGGAAAATCGCATCCCAGACATCTTGATAGATTTTTTTTCTCCAATCTTCTTCTTTCTCACTCTCCTGTGTTTTGGTCAGATGAAATCTGTCAAGCTCTGTTGCATTTCCTAATCTTCGCTGTTCTGACAGACTTCAGGCCAGCAGAAAGACAAGCTTAAAATTATGGAAATTAAGTGCAATTTTTTATTATGCTGTCTAAGATGTTTTCAATAAAGCAGAGAGAGATCACTTTGCCAGATTGGTGTCATGGCGTTCCAAAGGTTTTGGCTAGTTAACAGACTTCCAGTAAAAATACATGTTGCTCTTCAGACCTCTTGTGGGTGATCCACACCTCTCTTGGAGCCTCCTCTTATTGTCTTGTGGCTTCAAATGGAAGAGAGCCTGAATTATTTTGGACCTGTACTAAGAGTTCTCAGTATTATTAATAGCATGCTGAGTGAACTTACTATGTAAAATGCTCTGATTGCCCCTCCTGCCTTTCATATACCAAGTACTTAGAAACCAAATAATATTGGAGAAGACATGACTTGATGAACCAGCTTCACACGGAGCCAGAAAGTAGGGGAGTATCTGGAAGAGCAGGCATTTGTGAGAGGAATAAAGAGCACGTGCTGTTCCTGAACTGTGGCAAGCAGGCTGAAGCCCCTTTCAACCTGACATCCAACATATATTGGCATTGGAATAATGCTGCACACAACTGTCCACGTGATTCTTACTCCTTTTTCTTGGAGAAAGGGACTTCTCTATGTTGTTTCGCTTTCAACCTCCCCAAAATGTTATTTTTTTGGGTTCTACCCATTCAATTTTCATATTTTTATGATACAGAAATTAATTACCAGAAGCTTTGTAACCAGTGAATTATTATTTTTGGTGCTATTATAGATGACCAAAATACCAGTTAGACAGGGCTTATTTTAAGTATTCATAACACAGATGCTAATTTTGTCTGTATTTAGTTATTCTGATAAACATTATTATCAGTATGTCTAAAACTTCTGAGTTTTTGTGCATGTGACCCATAATCATGTGAATCTTGATACATACTTTAAAAAGGGGAAGGTGAAAGCAGAGGAATGTAACAGTCAGAATTAAAAAGGAGCACAAAACAAAAACCCGGACATTCCTCTGTCTAACTGCTGTGTTGGATGGATTTAAAACAGAATTTTCCACCATTATCCAGGGAAAAGAATCTGAAATGTAATAATACTTCTGGCACCACCTTTCACAAATAAGGCAACTGCATTCACTTAGTAGGCATTTAAAATTCTGCAATAAGATACTTGTAGCACACTTCAGAGACTGCAGCTGACTTCAGAGACATCCTCACTGGAGTCTGGGAAGCAGCCAGGATCACTGGAAAACATTTATGAAGAAAGCAGTATTAGTATGACTTGTTAAAAAGCCCTAAACAGCCAAAACAAAATGCTCAGCCCAGTGCTGCTCCCGCCATCCCTGCCCAGAGGTTCAGCCAGGTCCTGCGTGGCCTGGAGAGGTTTCAGTGTGTCCAGTGGGCATTGAGGAACCTCAGCACAAGCTCAGCTCCTTCATGTTGAAGGCTGGATCTGATTTTGGGCAGTGTTTGTAGCCTTCAGTACGAATGATAGGAAGGAAAGTTGATTCTGTATACTTTGATGCATCCCTGGATTCCAGGAGTCATCCCTGTGCAGGTGTGGGAGAGACACAGAACATCAATTTAAATGATAGGGATTGAAAACACTGAAGCTTAAGGGACTGTCAAATATCACTTTCTGCACAATTTTCAAACTACAGAATCATAGAATGGTTTGGGTTGAAAGTTTCCTTGAAGACCATCTCATTCAAACCCACTCTGTCATGGACAGGGACACCTCTTCCTGTCCCAGGTCACTCAGAGCCCCATCCAGCCTGACCTTGGACACTTCCAGGGATGGGGCATCCACAGCTTCTCTGGGCAGCCTGTGCCAGGGCCTCACCACCCTCACAGTGAAGAATTTCTTCCCAATATCTAATCTACATCTGCACTGTGTCAGTTTGAACCCGCTCCCCTTGTCCCATCACTACAGCTCCTGGTGAAGGATTCATCTCCAGCTTCCTGGCAGGACCCCGCGAGGTGCTGGAAGGGGCAGTGAGGTCTGCACACAACCTTCTCTTCTCCAGGTTGAACAGCCCCGACTGCCTCAGCCTGTTTTCTGATAACTACGCTCGAGAAAAGTGAGGGTTAATTGCAGCTTCAGATCCAGAGATGATACATTTATTAAAGGCTTGAGAGCAGAGGGAATACAAAGCCACATTGACAAAAAAAGGGCTCGGTGACATCACAAACACTTGTGACATCAGCAAAGCCTCCGGAGTGAATTGCCATCTTTGTCTGCATGGCAGCAGCATTGCTGTGAGCACAATGCTTTGTATGAGAGAATGTTTTGCTGGTAGCCTGAAATGGAGAATGAGGATTAATCCTGGCTCAGCCAATGCTCACTTTGCTGGATTTGGGGTTTTTCACTAAGTCTGTGGAAGATACAGGTTGCATTTTATTGAGTTCAAGTGGGATATTGAGGGGTCTTTACAGAACTGTACAGTGAAGTTCTGGGGTTCAAATATCTTTCTCAGCTATACTGGAACTCAATTATTGTGCTGTATGAAAGTACTGAGCTATTTACTGCCTCCTAATGATTAATTTTTTATAACTATGTAAAATAGACATTAAGAGACCACATTAATTGTTCATGAGGGAGACAAAAGAGAAGCCTGTAGGCTAGATTATTCTAAGTGAAGCAAAATGACTTCTATTTATCATCAATCACCCTGTAATCTGCCCAGCACTCAGAGAACAGCAAGGACATAGGAGAAGAGAAATATTTTAGTACTTCAGGAAATCTGGAATGCATTCAAAACATGGGAGAGAATGATGGCAGTGCAAACAAAATACAAATAGTGTTTTGAATAACTTCTTGCTGCTTCTTTGTGGACACCTTCAAGGGTCTTCCTTCCATTAGAACTGGTTTTTTTCCCTGTAACGCTCATGTTACATATATTTCAAACAAATTCAGTGTATTGTGATTCCAGGAAATTCTGAGTCATGAATGTGCTCACAAATATTAAGCCCTTCATGTACAAAACTTTAAACCCTCCTAAAAGAATTTATCATTAAGCAGGAGCTAGAATGAAACTATGTAGTTACCAGAGACAAATATCAAACATTTAAAGATTAAGGTCTTTATGTACAGATTAATCAGAAGCCACACCAAAATAACAATATTAGTACCACAACAACTACTACTAATTGATGTATAGATCACATTGCACATGTCTCAAGGTGCTTTGAAACACAGCTGTAAAAATGACACAAAGCCACAAAGGCATAATAAAATATAATTAGGACAAACAATAAAAACAAAAGTTGTTAGGACAGTCACATGGAAAATAGCTGTAGTTTTGGGAATTACCTTCAAACAGTGATGGGGCAATGGGAGCTGAATTTGCTCCAGCTCTCTTTATTTCTGATGCTGACTGGCAATATTACAGTCTTTGGGTCTTCCTGTCAGAAAGTCAAAAAGGACCAGAATCAAAGCATCTCAGATTCATTCCTGTTCATTTTCACATTTCGCAGTTGGAGGCTTGGTTTTCAAGAAAACTTCCCCTGAAATTAGGTAACTAATTTCCACTGCTCAGGGTCACGGGAGGTGTATCCTACACCTTGGGTATAGTGTGCAATGTTGGCTCTTTTTATGTTTGAAGCCTCTGTTTTCTAAGCATGGGTTCTATTTCTCCTCTCTTATGTTTGTTTCCTGTTGTGACAGGTAAAATGCATGAACCAGAGTGGAATTTTTTGTCTTAATTATCTATGAAAATGTTGAGTACTTTCATTTTTCTTGTTTCATCAAAAGTTCATTTTTGTTTATTGAAACCTCCCAACAGTCTTTTACTACTGAAAGTAAAAATACTTACATTTCCCACTTGTTGGTTTTTGGGTTTGTTTTTCTTTTTTTTCCTTTTGAAGAACACCGCAAAAGTGTGGTAAGGTTTGCAACAATATCTTCATAAAAGAGTTCATCCAAATACCTTTCTAGCGTATCTTGTGATACTCTTTTGCACCTACACATCACATATTTCTCAGAAGAGCCCTATTCTTCCATTCAATATTCTCAGATTAATTTTTATCACTTTAAATATTTCAGGGCTTCATGTCAGCACTGAGATCATATTATTGTAGTTAGAGTTTTGTCCCTAAGCTATCCATGTCTGCAGGCTGTGTTTTATGCAGCTCTGCTTGCTCTTTCCACAGCCCTGATGTTGTTTGCCAATGTTGTTGTTTGTGGGGCAGGATGATCCTCTTCCCCTGCCCAGTCTAGCTGGGGAAAATTCCTGTATTGAATCACCTCGGAGAAAAAGTGCTAAGGAGCAAGATGGATGGAGGGAAGAGCCAAGACCCTGAGCTTTTAGATTCATTTCTGGGTTTTGATTTGTTGTTTTTAATATTTTGCCTGCCTTTAGGTTTTATTTTAATCCATCTGATAATTCTAATCTTGGATGTTGAATCTGAACGTTTCCAGGGGAATAGAGGAAGAATTAGGATTCAAGTTCATCTGTGCTGTCACAGTAGTGAGCTGACAAAGCCAAACTTTAAATACTGTGAAATTTTATCATAAGCTTTCCTGGACCCAAGTCCAAAGCTGGCATTTGTGTACAGATTTCCAGCAAGAGAAGAATAATGTGCACCAGTGGTTGAAATGGAGAAAATATATCAAAGCAAAAATAATACTTATTCTGCAATAGCTCTTGCTTAATCTGAGCATCACTATCTCTGAACTGGCAGTGTACCTCAGGAATGGAATGAAATTCTTGAATAACTAAAGACCACAGTAAACTTATTTCTGGTACAAATGCAAAGCTTTTTTTTTTAAATATTATTATTATTATTTCTTTAATCTATGTAATCATAGTTACATGCACTTAAAATTTAAGTAACTGGGACAGTAGTGTGTTGGAGTATTTCATCAGACACACAACTGTTCCCATAAATAATAAATTTTCTTTAGTCTATATAAATCATAGTGTATGCACTCAAAGTTCAAATAAAACTGGGACAGAGTAGTGTGATGGAGTAGCTCATCAGGCCCACAACCATCCCCATAAATTAAAAAAAAGGGCAGCATCAATGATGGAATTTGAGATATTCTTGTCAGACAATGTCACTTCATGTATTTTGGGAAAGGCCATGGCCGTGGTACAAATGCAAATAGAATTGAAGAGTCTTTACAAAATCCTGATGTAGCAATGAATTAATTTCTTTAAAATGGAAAAAAAATCAAAATAAAATTATAAAAAATTCCATGATTTCTAAGTACTGTATAAAGGCAAAAACGGTTCTTGGTTTTGCTCTGCTGCTGCTAATGCCACGTAAATTTTTAACCGTGTTTGAGAAAGTGCAGACATTGCAAAATCCAGGGAGGGTTATCATCTCACACTACATTCTTCCAAGCTGGTGAAGAAAACGCTGGGGTAATAAAGGTTTATGATTCAAGTCAGAGACATGACAGCAAATGTATGATTGCAAAATGCCCCGGCTCTTGTTCTGTACTGATTCTCTATTAACAGACTCAATATATCTGTCATGAGTATCTGCTCAAGCAACACTGCCCAGGACAGGTCTGAAACACTTGGAAATCCATGGAAAAATTCCTATCTGCTCTCTTGAATCTGAGCCCAGCAGGCTGAGGCTTCATCTGTATTTTATGGGCCTGCTTTTGCTACCCCTATCGAAGGGCTGTAATTAGATGCTCAAATGAACACATCGAATAAGGCATTTGATGTTCACAGAATCACAGAATCAACCAGGTTGGAAAAGACCCACGTCTGAGAGTGTTGAGGTGGCCCCTGAGGTCCCCATGAAGTCATCCAGGTATAATCTGTATGTGCTTTGTGTGCCAGCAAACGAGCTTGAAACTGTATTAGAAATGGCCTCCTCATTCTGTGATGACTGTGCTTCATTTTATTCATTAATTAATTTTTCTATAGAGGGCAAATAAACCTTTCACTGTCACTGAAGAAATAAATCCCTCTGGCAAAGGCAAAATGGTTTAAAAAAATCAGAACAACCTCAAAACAACAAAACAAGCAATCCTGCCCAGTGGGAGGTCAGCTGCTGGGATGGAGCTGTGTCATCTACAGGCTGGGCAAGAGATGCAGACTAATCTACCCTAATGCCATAGCTGTGAAAATTCAGTGATCCTCCATGGCAAAAACATTCCTTCAGATCAGGGAAGCTGATAAAAATAGCTGCTGGTGGGAATCAAGTGTCACGGTGCCTTTTCCTGGGATGTTGTGGGTGCCACTAAGCTGGGAGAGGACAGAGGTTCTGAAACATTGCATTAGCTGAGCTGACTCGTGAGAGTGTGAGCAAGTTCTCTGCTGCTCTGTGGTCAAGATCTTCAGTTTTGAACTAATATCTAAAATTTGGAGTCTTTTTTCTTACAGCCTTTTGACCCGTGCAGGGTTTTGTGTGTCGTGATTTTTAAAAATTTTTTTAAGCTCCACCAGTTTGGGTCCTGTAAAATGTCAAGTGAAAAATCTGGTGATTGATTAGAACTAAACCTGTTTGCCTTTAGGCCTTTGCTGAAGGGTTTGAGATCATTCGTGTAGTTCAATGTTAGCACATGCTGAAATACTTCCTGAATCAGGATGGCATCAGGGTGTGAGGAAGAACAAGAAAAGGATTAAATCAGAGCAACTGATTCATGGGGATTTTTTTCCCCAAATGTGGAGCTGACCATAAAGATACATACCAGAGTTTCTGGAAGAAAGTCAGACTTCACTAAAACCACTTTTTTTACAGAGAATAAGGTGGTTCTGAGAGATATTTTGACAAGAATCTATCAAGGCAAACACTCAGAGCATTCTCGTTTCATTCTGTAACATTGGCAATTATAAAAATAAGTTGAGAAGAAACTAATTTTGACATATCTATAAATTTTGTGTCAGCTTGTAAAAAGTATGTTTTCTACTGCTTTACGTATTTCATTTATGCTTTGGATTTCCTTGTAGAAATTTAAATGCTACCATAGTGCTACTGCATTATCCTGTCCTTTTCCTAGTCAATTCTATTCCCTTATTTCACTTGTTTAACACTAGGGATTCTAAGTAAAATATTCTGATGTCAAACAACTGATAGAACACATTGGAATAATTGACTCTAGGCTGGTATTTTCTAGAACAATGCAGAAAAATGTTTTGGTCTTAATATTTCTGGGATAATTTCCATTTTTTTCCAACCCCAAAATCTTATATCCTCATAATTCTCCAATCACTGTATTTTCTATTAGCTGTAAAGAGAAAACATGCCTGAATTTCTCTTTGTATGGGTATGTGTCTAGAACTAGAATCAGATGTTGTGCTTTCACTCCAAACTTGTACATGGTACCCTTGCAACATAATACTGCACCCCTTTCATGTCAAGATGTCAAAACTCTCTCTATTTTTACTTTCACCTACATGAAAATGTCATCAGGGCTAAAACTGAGCTGTTTTTCACACCCCATGCCCTATAAAACACAGAAACATTACACTCATTAAATTTTACGGAAGGAATTCTTCTTTCTTATTCCATGGCAAGGAACGTTTTGTGGAGTGTTTTTGGTGGTTAAAGGGCAACAGCAGTTTGAGGGCTAACACCCCATTCTTGCCTTACTAAATCAGGGATATTCCACTTGTTTTGAGTTACAACTTTGTTTTACACTTCAAGATTGCCTTGGAGAATACTTGACTCGAGGAACATGGAGAATGTGTGTACATGTATGTATGCATTGAAAGAGAGTAAGACCATGATGAAACATGTGGGACAGAATTTTTACTGCATAAATAATAGCAAGTTCAGATAACCAAGATTTAAGAAACTGGAAAAAATAGTCAATATACTTTGTGAAGAAAACAAAGGAATATCACTGCAGTCTTATGAGACTTCATTGGAATGCAGTTATGTCAGCTTTCTGTGATGTGGAATAGCAGGAAAGTTTGAATAGTTATTGCTTGCATGTTTCTGAACACACCATATTATTTTTACTGTTATAAAATAAAAATACCTGGTGATATAAATATAATATCCATTTTAGGATAAAACATATTGAAAATTATTACTCATTCTTAATATTTCGCTTATTCTGCTGCCAAGTTTGAAAAATGTAATAAATACTATGGCCTAATCTCGGTAGGCATTTTGGGAATAGTAAGCAACAGAAGCCAGCTCTATCCAGTGTATTCTTTTCCATTAGAGGGTAAGGAAGAGCAGTGTTATCCTGGACCCCGAATTATCCAGTGTGCTCCCTACAATTCTCCTCAAGCGAAGCAGCAGCTTTGTCACTCTGATAGTCCAGACTTCTGTGCTCTGACTCCTGAACATGTCCAGGACTTTGGGGTTTATTACTGGTACTGTGGAGTCTGGATTTATTCCAGCTCCAGATACTAGAATGTTGAGAATCTCTACTTGCAGTTATGACTTGAAATAAAAACATTGTTTCTCAAGGAAAATTGCAAAACAAAGTGTAGATGAATCTAAAAGATCCAAAACCTGAAAGGGGAAGAATACTTCAGGACACTTGACTTCTGCAATTGTCAGATGTGCTTAGGCTTGATTAATGCTGTTCCAGGGCTTCATTTCAACAATTCCAATTAGACTCTGCCTTTTGCTAGAAAATGTAAAGATCTTAGAGAAGCGAGTGCTTCGCCTCCTGCATTTGGCTGTGAATCTGCTAATTTAAGAAAAGTATTTCTAGGACTTTAAGAAGTTGCTATTAATACCTGATTCTTTAAAATTAACTCGGTGATGAGGGCATTTTCAAGAGTCATTAGAACCCATTGTATATAGAGTCTGTTTGTTATTTTGGAACACTTTAAATTGCGTGTTAGTGACCTGGGGGACTCTATTGGGCGCCACTGTAATGTTTTATATTACCTCATCAACCTTGTTTTATATAGTTAAAATGTTATTTGCTCACAGCTAAATGCCAGGAGCTTGCCGACGTGGCAACTGGAAAATATTACCCCTCTGTAACCAGCACAAGGAATTGTTGGCTTCCCCAGGCATCACTGACAAGGATCCTACTGCTAGGGGAGTAAAAGGCCAAGGATCAGTGGGACTGGTTTGGGCAAGTTTAGGGTGCAACTGTGTGAAACACGTGAGCAGGGTGCAGTTATTGCTGCCCAGCTGGGCTGAGACACTTAACTCCATGAAGGGATGGGGTAGATTAGTGAAAAAACATTGTGCAGTCATACATAATCTCTGCTTTTGTGATACATGGACATACATTATAGACCATGCACATTTTGAACACACATGTACTGCTTTGAAGTACTGCTCTCAGAGTTTTCTGAAGCTGATTTAGAACACTTCCTTTAAAATCAAATTGCCGTGTTGCAATTTCTAGAGATCTCTGTGAGTGGAAGCAGAAATATGAGCTGGACATATGTCACATAGAAAAATAACATGCCTATGTTTTCAGTTCTCCAGTATGGATTTGGCTTGTGAGGATGATAAAAGGGCCACAGTAACTGCAGAAGGTAAAGACCCCTGTTGGTGTCAGTAGGAGAAAGAACACCAACAGCTTAGAAATAATTCCCCTCCTTAGTCTGCCAAACAAAGCTCGTGTAACCTTTCATCTTTTTGTGCTCTCTCAGAACTTAATGAGAGATTTAGTGAGAGTCCCTCTACTGACTCCAGTGATCTTTGGATCACCACAGCTTCACGTAATGCAAATTTATGCAGCAAGAGCAAGATTCATGTGAAAAATTACGCTCTGTTCTAACATTCAGTTGTTGGATTTTATGTCATTTAGTGATGTATTTATGCGAAATGCCAGACTGTCTGATATAATTATTTTTTGGACCTGGAACTCTGAGAAGAAACAGGGATAAAGAGAATACCCAGGCTTAGTTTCTTGCAGCAAAGGTATCCTAAAGCAAATAAGAACACTTCTGCTTTGTGACTAGCTGAATGATTCTATTGTAAATTCAGCTTTCAGATATTTATTTTAAAAGCTTCTGCTGCTTAAATGATTTTCAGTCTGTGCTGATGCATTGTTGCTTTATCTCCATAGTTTATACAGCTGACAGATACCTGTGGAGGGTCCCTTATAAATCAATTCCCCAGTAGTAATGTGCAATTGGCCTGAAGGGAGGCTCAGATCACTTAATCTGAGAGGTGCAAAGAGGCATCTTATGTATTGTTTGGTTTTATTTATTTTTGTAAGACTTAAAGCTACTTGAAGCTTTTGTGAAATAAAAAGGGAGGCTTTAGCCTGAAGGAAATACTATGAACTGTCACTAAATCATTTTGCATTTTCTCAAGACATACCTTTCTTTATTTTGAAGTTCTCCACTTTTACTCTGGTCACGTGTCTGTCCCTGCCAGCTGCTGTAGTCGGGCCTGGGAAAAGGATCTGGATCCTGACTAGGATTGTCTCAGAAAAGCACAGTGTTTAAGGAATCACATGAAGAAAATGCTGCAGCAACATAATTTTATAAGTGTCTGAGAAAAGGAGATTTGGTGTCTTTATTTCCTAAATAACTTTGTTTGTATGTCTGTCTATACAAGCACATATGTGCAAGCAAAAAGAATTGAAAGGAGGAGAGGTAGAAAGACTCGCTGGAAAATTAAGATCTGACTTTCCAGCATTTGTTTTCCTTTTTATGATAGCATATTTTATTTTATTTTGTTTGGCACAGTATTTGCTTGAGAGCTGCTGGTCTGAGGCAGCATTTGGCTTTAGTGGTGCCATGTGTGTGTGTGGGACCATTTTACCAATGGAAAAACGGAGGCACAGGAAGATGAAGACCTGCACAGGGTCCTGTGGTGAATCACTGGCTCAGCCAAAATTAGGGTCTTCCTTCTTACTCTTAATGCTTGTTAGATCCACTTCAGCCCCTCCTGTCAAACTCAACTGCTCAGCAGGTTTTTAAATTGAGAAATGGAGGCCCAGGTTTAAAGAATGCAACCAGACTTTTATATAATTTCTGGTTGGACTTGTCAGTTCTGTACTTGAGGAAGTCGTATGTGTGTGTAAAACAATATGGATGTGCTGCAGAGCCTGCTGCAAAGCTCAGTGAGGTAGTGGGAATCTTCCCATGGAGTTCTCTGGGATTTGGACCAGACCTCAGAGTCATATATAAAAATTATTTCAAAGGGAGAACCATGATGCAAACACAAATCATTTCACATCCATGTGTCACAGGAACCTTAATGTGCTATGAACTTGAATATCTATTGTTCAAACCTCTCAATGTTTTTCCTTTGTTTCTATGGGTATTGTTTGTACTTTGGAGACTGTATGTGTGGCTGCAGCATCACCAGTGAAATGTGTGCCTTTTAGGAACTGAATCCCATCAGAAGACCACAACTTGTGTTAATTTGGCCTCATAAATGTCACCCTGATACATAAAAAAGACTGTAAAAATAGGAAAACATATGTACTAAACATTAACATGAATTGACATACAAATACTAGAATCCATTCCCACACACTGTACAGAAGATTTTATTTTTATCACAGTTTTCTTTTAGGAGTACTAAATCCAATGGTGATGAAAATAGGTTCCAAATTCCATGTTATAAATAAATTCACATCCACTGGCAGAATAAGTTTCTGCTTTGTGACAGGAGAGGGTTTAGCCCTTGGTGTTAAAGTCTGATTGCCCTTTTGCCACACTCTATCAAACGGGACCAGTTGTTACTTGTGATGTTGACATATGAGAGAAAACTGGGCTGACCCAGTATTGGTCAGGTATTGGTAAGAAGAGGAATAAATAAGGTTTTCCATCCTTCAGCATGTTGCAAACACACACTACTCACTGTCCACCTTAGTGACCTTTGTTCCTTGAGTAATGCTGTAGACTTAGATTATGACATACATTTAAATACACGAGCATGTTTTAATAGGCATTAAATAACATGTGGTATTAGTTCTGCAATTTTTATTGTATGAATTGATCTAGCAAAATATCTGAACTGAGCTCTAAGTATGTGAAGTCAATTAAGCTGCACACACACTTGTACTTGAGAGCACACGTGTTCTGGTAAATTAGAAACACAATGGGAGGCAAGAAGGCAGATCTGGAGTTTGAAGCAACTTTTTTTCTGACTAGTGTTGCAAAACATCCATTATTTTTTCTTCCCTCCTTTCTTGAGGTGCTCTTGGTCCTGCTCTACTGAAATTTCCATTTAACAAATTTTCGGGCACAAAGGAAGGTCAGTGTGGGAGGGCACCTGCCTCATAGCCCTGAATAGGTGAAGTCAGCAGGATTCAGTGGAGATGCTGGAGATGGACTTCTTGCTGCTGTTGTGAACATCCTGTGATTCCCCACAGATGTAAAGATATTTTCAAATAACAACTTCATAGAAAATACACGCGAGTAAATTCAGAGCTGTTTGTAAAAGTCTATTTTGATCCCTGTTAGAAACCGTTTCCAAACTTTCCCAGTCAAGGTCTGGGATTTTCAGCTGATTTAGTTTCTAGGTATTTCAAATACTCCAAAAATATTACAGCAAACGAATTCTTTCTGACCTCTGGGGAAGGAGTAGAGATGATTAATTCCACAATGACCTTTGGTAGTGAGTCAGCAAGTTTCTTACTCATTTGGTTTTCATATATGCTTTTTTTTAGTGAATGGGAATTTCCTCTTTTAGCCCTTCTCACACCTAGTGAACAACCCCACAGCTGGGCAGGATTCTCTAAATACCTTGACCAGTCCTAAAAACCCCATATTAAGTCATCTTTTCCTAGCTGAATCGCCTAGTCCTAAGGACTATCAAACTGTCCAAATTCCAAGAAAGTGCTCACACATTGAGTCCATTGCTCTCTTCATTTTTACTTCATTTTTTCTTGAATTTAGAGGTCAGCCAAGGAAAATGGCCAATACTTCTTTGAATGTATTCAGTCTTTTCCTGAAGTAATAGTTTTGCTATGGGCAGTTATTTCCATTCTCACTTTGTAGATTTCAGTTCTTGATATCTCCCTGTATATTATTTTCTTGAAGGGAATTAATAATCCTCCATAATGCTCCTTGCTGAGGTTGTTTGTGCTTTGAAACAATTAATGTGAATAGTGAAAAGTCTTTGACCTTCATCAGGGGTTCTTCATGCATGCTCTGAAAGAAGCACTGACTGCAGGAAATGTGGTGATAGTTGCAGTTACCTTGACAAATTAAATTTTTTGACACTTGATAAATCATGGCTGACGTGTCTAACAATGTTAAAAATGAAAATACTGTGTTTTCCCAAAAACTGTACAAAGAAATGTAGGCACTGGATATACTCACTAGAATTCCTTTGTAAATGTGGGTTGATGCTCTTAATTTCCCACTAACTCTAAAGCAAAATGGCAAATGAAACTATAAATTGGGTTAGAAATTTGCTGCTTTTTAGATTTATTTTCAACGTGATGATGTAAATTCTTATTTTCCCCAAGCAGATGTTTGAATACACGTTAGATTGAAAAAGGCATTTATGTGATTGACAGTTTTATTAAGCCATGTAACAGCTTTTTTATGTGAACTATTATTTACCCCTCTTTCTGTATCTATTTTAGCACAGGCTTCTCATAGTTACTGCTTTTACCCAAGTTAACTGGTGTAAGATTTTGTTAGTAAATGGCTTTTTTCCCTGCCCATTTGGACCCATTCCACAGGGCAAACGATGATGATGATGATTATGATGATATCATTATCATTATCATTATTATTGCTTGACAATAAGCTACACAAAATCTAATTCTAGGAGAAATTCTACCCCATTTTAAACCTCTTCAGGTTCAGTCTTGTCCATGGAGCAGGGTTTCTATATGTCCTAGATGATCTATAGATTTGTTTGGGGCTTGAACTTTTCATCAGAATTTGGGATTCCTTCTGGATTCACTGTTAAAGGTTTCTCTATGTACTTTTGAGGTGAGAAAGGAAAAGTCCCCTCTGTTTTCAGCTTGGTTGTTTCACTCTAAATTAAGCATAAATATTGAGATTAAAAATGCCTTGCTTCTGTGTCCATGACACCCCTGGACTGGTGTTTGAAAAGTGAAAGATATTCTACTCCCTCTATTACAGTCACATCTAGAAGTATGAGAAGGGGATTTCTACAAGAATGCAGAAGTGGTGTAGCTTATTAACACCTTTCTAGTTAGAATGAGGAAAGGGAAAAAGGGAGAAATGATAAAATGCTGAAATTGAGGGAAGGGAGATTTCTCTAGTGGTAGACACAATAAATATGTTTGTTTAAGAGAAGAAAGAAGCCAAGAGGACACGCATGCCTGATGCCAGAGAACAGCCAGTGTGCCTGACACACTGGAGAAATTGTTTCAGAACAATCCATCCATGGCAAAATATGACCCTTAAAATATTACCAAGGTCACTGAAACCTACAGTGATTTGCTGAGTAAGGGGTTCACTGGGCAAGTGAGAGGTGCCTGGGGTGGGAACCTGTCCCAGGACCTGCTTTATGTAAGATTTTCAGAATTAAAAATACAGGGATGAATTTATAATTCATAGTTTTCTCTTAGTTCTCTCTTGCAAAATCCCGCTGAATATCTATAGGAAAAAATAAATCCAGAGGGAAGAAGGAATTGTTACATATGTACTGAATAAAAGGAGCACTGGGGGAAATATCTCCTCAGTAGTTTTTAAGTTAATTTCATATTAATTAAAACTTTTGTAAATTCGCCTTGAAGAAGTTTGGCTGAAGCAAAATCTAGAATTAGGATGAGTCATGGAATCATTTCAGGCAACGAAAAGAAAATCTTCATTTTTATAAAAGAAGAAAGACCTTTCAATGGAAAACCTCATGATGAGAAGCCTGTTAGATTAGAAAATTTACATAAATGGACTTTTGCATGCAATATAGAGGATGCAGCTGAACAGAAAGAAAACAAAAACAAAAAAACCCCCTTGCAGAGTCTATTGTAGTGAAGGGTGATTTGTAAGGATTTTTGGCCTCATGCTTTCTAAGACTTTGTGCAAATTTGCTTTGTGGCTCTTTGCTGTGACCTGCAGCCCGTACAGATCTATCAGAACATTAGAGAAGAACATGAGCTTCTTCTATCACATAGAAGAAACCCAGAATTCCATGGCAAAAGCAAAGAATCCAAATCAAAAGAAAACAAATGAAAAACCTCAGCATCTGCAAAGAGCAGGATTTCACTCAAGGGAACTGTGTGAAAAGTGCACTATTATCTATTGTGAAAGTTGCCACAGGGATGGCTACACTGAATAATTAAAGCCTTGCAGTTTTAATCTACTTTAATTATTAAATATCTTTAGCTGCCTGCAATTCAGTTTAAGCCCAGAAATGTAAGTGTTTGGGTGTATTTAGCCTATACTGGCACTTTGGTCAAGAGATAAAATGTTGTCATCAGTTGCCAGAGTACAAGTTGGATTTTTGGTGGCGCTTGTATGGTTTTTCCGAGCTCTGGAATCGCAGAAGTTTAGATTGACCTGAGGTTGTTATTCAGATTCCTGTGATGAGCATCCCACCTTGCTCCTTAGTGGAGGTATGCTGGCATTATAATGAGGATATTAAAGCTGGTCTGAGGGTGGCAGAGTCTGGCCCAGCAGGCACAGGGCAGGAATTTGGGAAGTTCTTCCCTTTCCAAGTGAGCCATTGTGGTGGCAGGTCCATGTAGGTCAAGTAGCACCAGTCTCCAAGGATTCCTGTTTAAATCAACAGCTTGCCCATGTGTTAGCATGAGCAGTGTGGGAAAGAGGGCTGGAATCTGCCTTGTAATAACTAGGGCTGCTGGGAATGGTATCCACACACTCAGTGGGAGAATTCATCTGGTGCAGTAAAGCTTTTTCCATTATTTGGGCCATAATTAGATCTATGAATATTTTAGCATGTTCTTTGCAACAGTTTGAGTGTAAAGCACGTGTCTGTGTATTCAAATCCCAGGGATATTTGAGTATTTTCTTCTCTTTTGAGTAGCGCTGCTTCAAATACAGAATGTCTGCTCATTTCAACAAAGGGGTTTTGGGGTTTAAATTAAAACTGAACAAAAAATCGGACCTACACTCTTCCACTTTTTGTTTTTCAAGAAAGTTCCTTCTAAAAAAAAAAAAATGACTTTTTGTAGTGGTGTAAATTCAAGCTTCAAGTATTTTCCTTTAGGAGGCTGGTGCAGTCACTGCCCATCAACCCTCTGTTATCACCAAGACCCACTGCTAAATTCTTTTTAGACACTTCCATTTTTACAGAAGTTTCCTTGCTCTACTTTATCAGGAAAAGGTCTTGGCTTGAAACCAAGAGGGCCATTTGGATTTAAAATTTGACAGGTTTTTAAAAAAAAATCTCATTTTGAAATACACAAAACCATAAATAAAAGATTAAGTTGTATTTTGGATAGCACTTTTGCTCCAGCTGAGGTAGAGGAGCTGGAGCAGTGTACTGAGCTGTGGAGATTCTGCAGCTGCAGGGATGGAAATCACAAAATGTCCTGGAAGAACTCTGCAGTGGCATTAAAATGAAAAGGAGTGGGAAGTACTTGTGCACCACTGGACTAAGAGCTGATGTGAAATGCTGGTGCCATGAGAAAGCTGCCAAGTTATCTTGCCATTAAGAAACTTTTTTGTGAGACATTGGTGTCAGCCCACTGATAAGGTATCACAAAATAAATGCCATCTCCACCCTTTGCATCAGCAGCTCTGGCTCAGTGGCCTGAGAGAAGGCAGAAGGGGAGGTCGGTGAGCTGGGAGGGAAAGGTGTGTTACACGCAGAGTGATATTTGATAAAGGAAGTGAGAGAGAAAGCCATGAGAAGATGTAGTTCTGGCCTTGGGATGCCAGGGTTCACAGAGCTGAAATGTGTGAAGCTCCCGCTAGGAAATGAGTGTTTACACCTCCCCAGGCTCAGAAAACTGGACGGATAAGATGCCTTCCTTTTGACGTGAAAAAGGCTGAAAGGGGAGTTGCTACTTTAGACAATGAGCAGCTGTTCACTACAGCCCAAAAAGGGCAGGGAAGAAAACACGAAGTCATAGGTTGTGCTGTAGTTTCCCTCCAGGTTTTCTGCATGAATCATATAAAATTTTCTTCTAATTTTTAAAGCTAGGAGGGTGAAGGAATATCACATTAACCAGAGCAGCTTAACTGACACAAGCATTCATTCATTTGGAGAGTTTCTTTTTCATCATTCTGTATGCAAACAGATTGACATTGTTTTAATGCTAAGTGTTTTCTTTGCTAATCTGGGTGAGATTGATGCATGAAATGCAGAGCTTTCTAGCCAAGTGCTCTTAAAGGAAAGAACCACGGTCCATGAATAATAAATTTTAGGCAAGACTAAAGATATAAGATGCTGTTCAATCCTGGGCCAAATGGTTTCTCCACTCTGAACAACAGCTGTAAACATAAATTGTGGCTTCACTCACAGATTAAGGAGATTTAAATTACACGATTTATGCCTGGGAATTTTGGAGCCATGGTATTTATATCTACCTTTCCCTCCTCCTCAGTAAAATCCTACCTTTTATCTTTGGAATTTGAAAATTATGACTTCCTAATAATGCATAAAATTCAAAGAACAAAATCTTGCCCTTGCAGAGCAGTTGTTTTGAAAATAAATATGAAGACTATGTTAACTAAATGGTCTGTGAATGCACAGCCCTGTGTTCGTTTTTCTCAGAGTCTTACCAGGAACATTTTTGGAAGTCTTCTCTTTTAGCTCATGCCTGGGACAGCCAGAGCTGTGTCTCTGTGAGCTACAGGCTCTGAGTCCAAGGAACTAGTAGCAATAATTACCCAGGATTTTCTATTAATTAAATATGAAACATTTTGGTGGTCTTTCCGACGAGGTCCCCATCAGAGCTACTGGGTGCTGCACTCTTAGCTTGGTCCTCGCTTTGGATCCAGACAGAAATTCCATCGTGTTGGCATTTGCTTATCTAAAGAGTTTATGTGCATATTCTGTGCTCCATTCCTTTTTCTTTTCGTGTTGGGAATTTTTGAATAATCAAATTTAATATCCAATTAAAGGGCATTTTGTGGCCTTTTTAAAGTTTCTCCTAGGGTGCCCACTAGAAAAGGTATCGTTGGCTTTTCTAAATTGTTGAAATAAGAAATTCGAAATCCTTTCTATTATGCTTTATTAGGGTCTCTGTGGTTTTGGTTAATTGTCACAGTCTCGTTTACTGTAGGTGGAGGAATTTTAATGTATAGAGCAAGATGGTTTATTAAATCAAAAATATTTTATGGGAAGTTGCTATGAGCTGAAGGAAGTAGTGTAAAACGCACTCTTGGGGGCCCAGCTTTCTCAGCCTCATGTAAGAAACAAAGAAAGAACATCTATAAACTAAGAGTAGAAAACTCTGGGTCACAAACCAGGACTTCTCCTTTTTTGGGTTGCTCGTGTACCAAAACTCCTAATTTTCAGCATTGCCTACAAGAGCAGTGCTGAGCTGCAGCAGACCATCCCAGAGTGATGCCTGGCACACCAAGGAATTGCCCTGTCTACTCCAAAGGCAGGATTCAACCAGAATCAGCCAGAGTACAACCAAAGTTTCCCTGAAGTCAGACCTGGAGATTGGTGGTGGTGAATTCACAGTGCCTATGGAAAAGGGCCTGAGAGCAGGGTCTGGTGTTTCCCTGGAATCTCCTGGTAGGACCTTGGCCACAAACACCTTGGCTGCAGTTTGCCATTCCAGGTTTTCAAATCAGCTGCTGCTGATAGGAAGAAGTTTGTTTTATCCGGCTTTTCGAGGGCAGAGAGGAAGGAAGGAAGAAAACGATTTAGTTTTTGGTTTTCTGCTTAAATTAAGGCTGTCAGGTGGCTTTAACTGAGAGTGGGGAAATCCCCACTGTGGGTGCACATGGTCCCACTTGACCCATTTTTCCTAATGCACTTAAAAGGGGGTTATGTTTGTTTTTAATGCATCCCTTCAGAATAAAGGAAAACTGAGGGGGTTTTGTGACAGCCTGATAATTGAAGTGCACTCTCCTACAGCAGTGGCTTTTCAAGGAGAGTGCAGGTGGGGCCTACATTTCCAGGCAAAGCAATTTGTCCTTTCTTTTATTTCTAAAGGAGTAATTATTCCTGGCTGCTTATGCTTTCCTACATCTTTCTTTCACGTGGTTTTTGCTTTGTAACCCTGTAGGTATTTATAGAGCCTTCACTGCTGTCCTCTGTGAACACCTCTGAGTGAGCCTTAAGTTTTATCCTAGAGACTTCCTATGGAGTAATGAAGAATTACGAGAGATATGATTTCTTTTAGGTTGTATGGGAAATCTATGTCCAACCTTGGAAGCCAGTGCTGTTCTCTGATCCCAGGCTAGTACTTGCTGCAGTGAAGTATCTTTCTGTTCCACAGTGTGTGTCATTTCTTCTTGATATTTTTCCACTCAGTAGCTGATGTCATCTGCTTTTTTCCTCTTCAATTATGCTCCTAGCATAGAAAATAATTGCAGGGAGCAAGAGATAAAAAGCTTCTGAGAATTCCCATGGATTCTCTTCTGCTTCAGACAAGTAAAGATCCCTCTGGCATCATTGGAATTCTCTTGCCTGCTGCTATTGAGAAGTCCTGAGGACTGTGTACAAAGAAATAGAAAGGCTGCATTTTAGTAGTGGGAATTTTAACAGTACAGTCTGACTGGAGTCAGAGACACTATCTCATCTGGGGCCCGATCCTGCTGTCAGTACAATCGAGAGGGATAAGATCAAGCCTTGAGCTGGTGGTGCAGTGACAACAGCCCTCACACAAAACCTTTGAAGGGACTCTTTGTGCTCAGCAGGCCCTGGCAAATTGAGTCCCAGTTGTAAGCACAGAGGGAAGACAGAGTTGGTGAAGTTGCCAGGGTCTGTGATAAACCCAAGGAAAAACACAGCAAGCTTCTCGGAAATCTGTGAAGTGCAGTAAAAAGGACGAAAAGGATATAAATGTGTTGAAGATGATGTTTTAGATAGGAATGGGGCCCACTGTGTCCCTGACAAGGCACCTGGAAGGCTTGATCCTAAAGCTCTGGTGACTTGAACTGAACCCTTGTGCTCTGCCTGTGGGAGCACCCTGGATGGCATTTTTCACCTTCCTGAGGGTAAGACACTGCTGTAGGGGAAACAGGACCACACAGCTTTGCAACAGGATGAGCTGAGAGGAGAAACAGCACAAAACTGAGGGGGTTTATTTGCCTTACCCAGGTTTGAAGCTGGAACAAATCACTGATTTCACTTGCAGGTGAAAACTGAAGGCCGTGGCTTTTCTTTCCTTTTTTTTCATTTCTTTGCATTTGTATGTAGGTGGCTTCAAAAGTCTCTTCTAATAGTGTAGATCAGATCTCCAGACTGTTGTAATGAAAACACTGAAAACCTTTCCTATACCTTGCAACAAAAAATGTCTTATTTACAAATTGGCTGCTTTGTGCTGGAAAGCCTCACATAAAATATTAAATCCCCATACTTACTGTCATCTTGGCTTTGCATTTTGCTTCCCTATCCTCTTGCAAACATTACTGATAAATTTCTGTATCAAGTATAGGGAACATAACTCCACATATCTCTAAAAAACACCAAACAAAAACACTAAGGCAATTCAAATATGCAAATTAATCTCTAATTACTTTGTTTGCAGACAGTTAGAATTGGGTAGTAATATCCATTAAATCAGTTTGGGAATGTTGGCCCTATACAATTTACAGACACATCAGAGCAAGGACTTGCTCTGAAATCAGTCACACTGCAGACACAGCAGGCAGGGCTCCATCCATCTTCTGGAAATTGTGATCCTGTGTGCAAATTTTTTATGTAAATTTTGCTTGAATTGTTAATCAAATAAGATACTCACCAGCTGCTGCTCTTCATGGTATAATCAGCAGCCTTTAAAGGGAATTCCATAAAAGAGAAAGGCCAAAACTGTAATTATCTCATAGAAGCAGAATTTTTCTCTCATGAGAACAGATTTTTTTTTTCCATTGAAAATGAATCCATTTGCAAACATAATGATTGTAATTCACATGAAGAAATTAATTTGCAATTACATACTCAGCTGTACCTGTCACTGCCCTTTAATTCTGTTCCCAGGTCTCTAATGAGCCTGGTGATATATTTTATGTGAAAAAAAGATTCTCAGCAGGGATGGAAAATTTAAAATTAGCTCCGAGAGCTGGACATCAAACACCTAGCTGGAGTTCCACTGAACCCTCCTCTGGTTCTTAGAAATAAGCAATTTACAATTGTAATGAACATCCTAGACGAAATTACAGGACAGAGGAGTGGCAGTGATTTTTTAGAAGGAACAAGGTTTTTCTCTGTTATTTTGAGCTCAGACTGTGTATGTGAGTGCACACTTTATAAATAATATTCTGCCTACATGTCAAAGCCAGGCTGATTCTCCTATGTACATCATACACACATATACAGCAATTTAATTCATCATGTGCAAAGGGATAGTTGAGAACTGAAAACATAGAGCAAGGTGAATTCTGCTATCAATTCCTTCTGTGAGTGTCAGATAACCCCCATTCATTATTTGATAAGGATAAAATTCATATATTCTTGCACAGCTCAGGTTTCTATGCAGTTGCTATGTAAAGCCTCAACCTGATGAGAGCAAAACGCCAACTGAGGTAAAACCAACTATGTTTTGTCTTGAAGAGGTTTTCTTCAAGTTCTGTCTTCCCACACAAGTTCTTAAGCTCAGCAATACTCATCAGATTGCTCTCTAGATTAGTTTAACCCACATTATCTGTGGCAAAATAACCCACATTACAAATGGCAGAACCCAACTCTTGCTTCAATTGGGTTCTGCCCTGGAGTCCAGCTCCTCTCATGCTGTAAAGGTGAATATCTGTCACCCTGGGGAAAGAAGCAGACATTTGTCACCTCTTCCATTTTCAAGTTCATTCTTTGCTGGTATTTTGTTGTGGGATTTTTTCTCCCCCTTTGAGGTCTGTTATTCTCCAGCTTGTGTCTGGTGTTTGGTTTGTACCATTTGCCCCCTGTGCCATTCCCAGGGAAAAGGGACATGCTGGTGGGACACATCTGCACCATGTTTGTTCTTTCTATATTTTATATTTTTTATTCTTGCTGAGAATAATAAAAACACAAAATGGCTTGGATTGGAGAGAACCTTGAAGATCATCCAGTTCCAACCCCCCTGCCATGTGCAGGGACACCTTCCACTATCCCAGGTTGCTCAGAGCTGCATCCAACCTGGCCTTGAGCACTCCCAGGGATGGGGCAGCCTGGAACTGAGGGGTGATGGATGTTTCAACTTTCTGAAAAGAGACATAAATAAGTTTGTTGGTTTTACATCCTTATTTCATAATTGGAATTAATGACTTTTCCTGGAAGATAATCAGGCATTGAGCAATGATTATCTTGGCCTGTGCTTAGGACTCTTGCACATGCTGATAATGAGCATCATTTCATTTTACTTGCTGAAAAATTCCTTTTTCAATTTTTAAAAAACTAAAATCCAAAAAAGAAACAAAGCAAATGACATATGTCACACTCACAAACCCCCACATCTCTCCATATTGTAAGTTTTGTTCTCTTGGACTGTTTTTTTTTTGCAGATTTGTTTTCAAAATATAAACTATCGCTCAGGCTAAAAAATTAAAAAAGAGCAAGTAATTTTAATTTAGGCTACTGAAAAACACTATTTTTATCATAATTCTCATAAATAATGAGATGAGAAGTGGTAATTCCAAAAATAAACATTTTGAAAAATTAGTTTTTGGAAAGGAAATATTTATCCCCAGTTGTCCATAGGTTTTGCTGGAACACAGATGTATTTTGATGTAGTATGTGATGAATGCAAAGAACCAGAGAGAATTGTGTGCTATTTATCTTGGGGAGAAAAAGAAATATTCAGTATCTAGCAATGCAGCAATAATGGTAGATTATAAAAACATCTCGTAAAATAAAAAGTCATATGTGTTCTATAGGTTTTTTCTTCTTTCACAAGTTGTGTGAAGCTTTTCATAGTTGTGACACAGTGTATAAGCCACTTACACCAGATTTCTTGCCTTTGCCCTATGAGACTTCCACCACGGAGAGTCGGGTTTTACATGGTTTTTCAAAAAACCTGAAAAGGTGTCACTGGAGGATGATAGAAAATACCTTTTGTTACTGAAAGGATATGGCTTATTCTCTGAGTGTATGACAGTGAGAAATCTATGCAGATAAATATGAATGAAACTTGCAGTCAAAGAGTGTTTCCAGACAAAATTTTCAGCACTATTTTGTGGAAAAATTAATCTTAGAATTGTTTGCACTAGTGGTAGTTTAATCCAATTTTCCTGCGAGTTCTTTAGATATACATTTCTGTGAACCAGTCCTATCCATAAGCATTTTCTCCTAAATTGCTGAAGGAATGTGTTTTAAAAATGCTAAGAGCAATTAAAGCAGGAGGAATTTTTCTCTTCATTCTTGGAACCCCTTATAGGTAATGTCAAAGAGGTTTATTTTTCCTGAATCTAATGATTAACAATAAACCTATAGAAACAGCAAGTCCTACCTAAGGGGTCAACAATTAGTGAACTGCACATAGGTTTAGACAGATGGAAGCAGTTACAGCTCAACCATGGGGCAGGAGAAACTGAACTCAATGGCTGCACTTCCAAAAAGACTGCAAGATATAAAATACTCCACCTATAAAATATGTAATAAAATATTTACAGAATTCCTCAAGATCATTCAAATCTCAATATAAAAAACCAAAAAAAAAAAAAAAAGGGTGTGGGAGGGGAAATAAAACCTGCCTCTTGCAAAACTTGCTGCTGATACCATGGAAGAGAACTCCATTTTCCTTTTCATTTCCAGGAGGGAATGTGCTCTGAGTCACAGGGTGCTACAGGGCAAATGTCCTCATGGAACAAAGACTGTTCCTGATACAAGTGAGAGCAGTTGCCAAGGAAAAATGCTACACAAAGACTCACCTGGTTCCATTGTGTAAAATAATGTTGAAGCAACCTTTACGCATTAACTTGCTATCAAAAAAATATGAAGTCTAAAAAAGAAGATTGTCTTAAAGCCTGTGGAAATGTAACCAGTGAGCTAACACTGAGTAATCCTCCTGCCTCTGCCAAACTAAGCATTTCCTATCTGATAGATTAAATTCTAAAGATAAATGCTAAACATCAAGTGCAGCAGCCTAAAAATATCAGGTGCTGATTTGAACAAAACACTCAATTGTTTGTTCACACGTTCAAAGGGGTGTTTCTCAAAGTGTTCTAGGAGCACTAGTCCCTTCCCTAACGATGAAATCCATAATGATAAATTATCTTCCTTCTTGCACATGTGCAAAGTGAGCTTCAATTCTGTCCACAGGGTACACAGTGCATGCTGTGAGGGTCACTGCTGAGGGTGTAAGGTGCAGAGTAGCATCCATGAGCTGTGTTCTGGTGTGAGCTGGGGTGTTCAGGTGGAAAAGCCTGCAGGATCAGGATACCTCGTGAAAGAATGGTGTGGCAGCTGTCTTGTAGCTTCCTGAGAAGTTCAGCATCACTCTTAACCAAGAGCATTAGTAAGAGTAACAAAGGTGAGTGTGGAGGAGTGGCCAACAGGAACGGCTCCCCGGCAGGTTATGGCATGATCCTACTTGGTTTTAATCCTTCCTATGTGTTCAAGTGTTTTCAGAGCTAGATAAGCTATAGGGTGATGACAGCTGGAATATGATCCCAGGGCAATGATTCTGCACACCTCCCTCAAGTCTTGTGATGAGATTTAAACTTTGTTCCCTTCTTCTTCTGGAGAAGAGAAGGTTGTGTGGAGACCCCATAGCAGCCTTCCAGGGTCCCCCTTGTGAAGAGGTCCTACAAGGAAGCTGGAGAAGGACTCTTCATTCAGGAACTGGAGTGACAGGACAAGAGGGAAGTCCTGGGACAAGGGACAGCCTGAGAGTAAGTTTAGAGTGGATGTCAGGAAGAAAAGCTTGACTCTGAGGGGAGTGAAGCACTGGCACAGGTTGCCCAGAGAAGCTGTGGCTGCCCCATCCCTGGAAGAGCACAAGGCCAGGCTGGGTGGGGCTTTGAGCAACCATTGCTGGGTCTAAAGGAAGGTGTCCCTGCCCACAGCAGAGGGATTGTAACCAGATGATCTTTAAGGTCCCTTCCAGCCCAAACCATTCTATGATCCTAAATTTAACAAGAATTTGAAATGGAATCTTAATGGCCAAACGGAACCATAAGCAGAATTGCCTCCTTAATTATGAGACTTTATCTTGATTTTCAAATACACTAGTACTCAAAACTACAAGATGGTGAAACCCAGACCCACAGGGTGTTTGGATACCTACTTTGCTTTAAGTAAACAGGAGTGAACCTAACTCTGGGAATCTTGTTCCGAATGTGCTCTGTCAAGGAATTAATTGAAAAGCTACGGATTACCTTCAACTCAATAATGCTTTTCTATCAGAAGAAGCAGCAGGACTGAACAATAATTGAAATAGTAATTCCATGAGGTGTTTAGTTCTGTTTAGTTCTGTACAATGTTTAGTTCTGTTTCTAAGGCACTGTACAGGCTGTGGCAGGGAATTCCCACCGTTTCTCTGGACAGATGGATAACAGCTCCAAACAAATCCAGTGGTCTCATTTTCAGTGTGTCACAGCCACCACCCCTTGCCCCAAGTGAGTGCACTGAGCTGAGCAGCACAGGGCTACAGCCCAGTCAACTTTTAGGCCCAATCCCACAGTCAATGGGAGTGTTGTCTGTTTAAGGACTGCAGAATCTGGCCCGTCTCCAAGTTTTTACAGGTCAAATAACATAAGGGAATATTTTAGTCTGAACCACTTCCTGAATTCCCGATGAAGAATGTAGAGTCAAAATATAATGAATGGTGACTGCATTCTACTCTAAACAATAGCTGCTATTTACCAAACAGTGTGTAGTGTGTAAATTAAATGTGAGATTTCCCCCCGGTCTTTTGACTTCTTAGAAACTTTTCCTTCTTAACACTTGGGATTTGGACTGACTACAGAATTTCCTAGAGATGCATATGGATACAGTACTGAAGGATTTCAGGGATGTTAGGCTTCCTTGCAAGGCAGATTTCTGCGTGATTTGAGTACCACACATACAGAGCATACACTGACATAACCCATTCTCTGTTACTCAAAATTAGTCTTCTAAATTAAAACAAAACACTCCATCACACCTTGTTGCATTTCTGTTAACACCCTCACGATCATTGCTTCCTCAATGGCTTTTTTCCTCAGGGAGAAAACAACTGGCATGGAGGGACAGCACTTTGATTTGCGTGGAAGTCCATTACATCTCCATGGCATCGAAGTTATGTTTACCAGCTTTGGTTACAACACTGAAAACTGTGATATCCGTTTTGTGGAGGTAATGAGGGAGTGCCCTAAGTACCTTACAGAAAGATTTGTGTGGCCTCCTTCACTTCAAGATGGTATCAAGACTGGAGATGCTCTAATGGACTCTGAGATTTCGGTTAAATCATGTCTGATTAGTTTTCTTCAGGGATTTTTAACTGTTAGGGGCTTGCAGGTTGTATGAAAATGGACAATATATTTTTAGATTTAACAGAGCTCTGTGAGTCACTACACACTGGTAAAAAATTTAAGAATTAGTGGAAATGACTACACAAACCTTTTACAGAGTGAACAGGCAGAGCTTCAGGCCAGCTTTGCACAACTCATGAAAAAAAGTGTAATTACTTATTTACTGAATGTGTGTTTCAAAATATTACACAAAAGCATGTAAGTGCCAGGCTAGCAGTTGCTTCGTTTCATGAAATGAATGAAGATTGCGTGAATGGGGGACTCGTGCACTTGAAGGTGAGCATTTGTTTAAGTACCTTGCCAAATCAGAAACAGTCATTAATTTTAGCTGCCAAACTATTTTTGTGGTTTTGGACAGCAAATTGGAATACCCAAAGAGATCAGATATCAGGATCCCATGGGAACAAATTAATACATAGGAATATCAATGTCTTCTTGGACTTAACACAGGGGGAAAAAATGAGCTGTAGATCCAACATCTTAGGTCACTGTAAAGGGCTTTGGAATAGAGAACATGCAGGAGACATGCTTTGCCTGTAATGGTGTAAGGCTGACACCACCCATAACCTTTCTGCAACAAATCCAATTCAATTAGCATGAACTAATATGGGATTCTAATATAGAGTTCATCCCTGGAAGTGTCCAAAGCCAGGCTGGATGGGTCATTGAGCAACCTGGCCTAGTGGGAGGTGTCCCTGCCCATGGCAGGGCCGTTGGAAGTGATGCATTGGTGGGGCTACCTAAAAACAGAGGCTAGATAAAATTTAGAGAATAAAAGCAGGTATTTATTGAAGGGCCTTTGATAAGGTACACTATGGGCAGACAGATCCCTAGGGCTACACCCAAAATGGATGCTGGGTCACGAGTTTCTCACACTTTTATGAGTTTGGTCCATTTGCATATCAGGGTTAATTTTCCAATTACAATTTCAGGTAATGAAGTAATTTACCCCCAGTTTGTTTCCCCCTTTCAGAGGCTTAGTTTACATATTTTGAGGCCTGAGACAGCAAGGTGTCCTTGAATCCAGACCTAGAGAGGATTTGTTTTGTCTGACCAGAATGGGAGAACAGTAGCTAATAGGCTATATGGAGTTTTAGAGTTACACACCAAAACAGTACAGGATCTGAAAAATACAAAAGCTAAATCCTAAGTCATCAGAAGGAGATGAGCTTTAAAGTCCCTTCTGACCCAAACCCTTCCATGGGCCTAAGGTGAGTCAGTAAATATTCATTTTCCTCTCGATGTGTTTTCTTAGTAGTGATTAATTAATTTTACAAAGCCTTCAGGATTTACCATCAAGTCAGGAGGTGCAATTTTTTGCTAGAGAAGGCTGGAACCTTCTGTTCAGTTTTTGCAGTTGCCTCCTGGCAGTCCCATGGATTGTAGTCCCTGTAGTCATTATTCACATGATCAATCCCAATGGCTTCAAAGACCTTACTTATAGTAAGAAATGCTCTGCACCCTCTGGAAATGTCCCGTGCCTGGGTGGATACGGATCTGCAAGTGCTATTTCAGAGGCACCACGTGAGTGATGCAGCTGAACTAGCTGTGGCTGGCACAGGCTCATGTGTCCCTGAAAAGCCATTCTTTGGAGTTTAAGACCAATATTTGTATACAGAGTGCGCAATTTCATGTATAAACCTAGTTTATAAACATATGCTGCTACCTCCAGACTGCAGCACAAGTTTCTCCAGCGTAGGTTGACTTTGAACTGTAATTTCATTTTTGTGACTGGTTTCCAGCTGCAGTGTACAGCTTTAAAAGACCACTGTGTTATTGCTGAGCTGCTCAGGAAATATTTTAATATCTGCATTAGAGGGTAAAACAGCAAATTAAGGGACAATTTTAATTGGAAAGTCAAAACCCATGACTGTTTCTTCAGTTTACAGCAAGTAAATGCATTTTCAGGTGAGAAGTGCCAAAACCTGTAAAAGATTGGAGGAACAACACTTGAAGCAAAAAGAGATACATAACAATAGCAAACACCTTTAATCAAAAGATTAATGACTTGTTTGGGAGGCAATCAGGCTCTTTCTGCAATGCACAGCAAAAGAAAAATAAAAATATCAGTTTGAAACCCCAATTTTCTGACACATGAAAGTTTAGATTTTCTAAGCAGCTTAGTAACAACTCCAAATGCTGCTAATCCCCAGACACTCCAAAGGCAGTTTGGGATGGATGGCAAGCAGAGTAATTAAAGAGCAGCTCTATGGGCATCCCAACTTTACGGAGCTGCCAAATGCATTGGCAGGGAGACAAATCCCTCTCCCACCCTTTTTGTGATCTCTCATCTCTTTTTCCTCAATGATGGAGAAGTAGGGCCTGAACATCTTCCTCAATCTTCTGTTTCAGAGCTTTTCAACAAGGTCAGGCTTTTATTAACACTTGCCATGATACCAGAGATGTGGTTTACCCATAAAATGGTATCCAGGAAGGTCCTGTGCTTCTTTCTGACAACTTTGCCTAAAATACATTAAGAATAAGAATGATGGTAAATTCTAATGAAAATCTAGCATTTCAATGGCAAATCCAGTGTTTCCTGGAAGATTGCATCTCCTTCACAGACCATAATGGAGTTCACAGACTTCAAATGGGATTCTCGAGTTTGTTTCTCAGTACTTTGGGTGAAATTGGTTTGTAGGTAGATAGATCTCATGTTGAATATTTTAGGGTGAGATGGCAGCTTTCCCCTGAAGCCGTGTGTGTGAGTGCTCAGCAAACACAACTCCAAAACAGGGGTGCAGGGTGGTCTTTGTAAGGGCACACAGGTACCAAACTGCTGCTTCCCTGATGATCCACATCAGCCACAGGGATGTGAAAACAGAGCTCTTTAAAAGTTTCCCTGTAGGTCTGGGTATAGGCACCCAGAGATTTGGCAGAGACCTTTGAGGGACCACATTGATGCACATCCATTGGGCAGGCACAGATCCGTGATGATTTGTCTGACATAATAGACATGGTAGAGGATTTGTCTGACATAGCTGAGTTATAAGGAACATATGAATGTAAACAGGAACATTATTCTTCTTTCATATGATTCTTTTAACATACAGCCAGCTAAATATGTAATAAAATACCCAGCTTTGAAAGTTGCTTGTTTTCCTTTCCTCCTCACATTAGGCTTCATCTGTTCGGGCAGCTAATTCTTTGGGAAGGATTCTCCCCCACATTAAATTTTATAGGTCATTTGGTGCAGACTTGCTACATCAGAGACATATAACAACATGAAAAAACTTGGTGTTTTGGAACTGTTTTCTTATTTAGAGATACTTTTTTGCTTTGTTCTCACGCAGCAGATTACAAACAGAGGTTTTATTCCTTTATATTCCAAACAGTGGCAGATCTATATTGGCATGGTCTCCACGCCAATTTTCTGTCTGCTGAGCTCAGCTAACTTTTCTAAAGTGCCCATCAACCAATTTATCCAAAGAACAGAATATTCAATATATGCAACACTACTTAAGATCTTTGATGCCTAATCAGCACAAGTAGCTCTAAACCATTTCTATGATATTGCCTTCTAAGCTCCTGGTTCGCTGCAGCAATGGTTTCAATTAATCTGCAGTTATCCATTAACATGTCATGTGTCTCTGATTAACTGTAGGCTTGGTTTTCTTTCCTAAGGACTGTAGTTCATTGTCCCATCAGTACACTTGGTGTGGTGTGGGTTATGGTGTGGGAGCAGGAGTTGAAGCAGGCTCGATTGCCAGAATCTGCCCTTGAATTCAGCACAGTTAGATCAGGATTTTGCTTGAGTTGTCCTCATCTTCTCATGGACACCCATAATCAGTGCTGCTGCCAGCTGTTGGTGTAGTTGGGGCTGGGAGGGACTGCAACCTGTGTCCTGCTGTCCCTCTGGTCTCTGCTGCATGGCAGTGGTGCAAGCTAAAGCACTCAGATGCTGCTAGTGCTCCACTGGCTTTCCACACTCCCACCACTGGAGCAATAAAGGAATTCCAGACTTCCCTCAGCCACTGAGGAGGAAAAAATCTCAGACCAGGCCAGGCCACTGCACCACATGAGTGATGGGAGTGTATATTTCTACATGCCTTCAGGTGCTGGGACTTGGGAGTGTTTTGCAGGAAAGATGTGTCTTTAATTAATTCAGATTTCCTATTTGAGCCCTCTTCAAATACTTGTAAACGAATCTTGGAATGAAAAAGCAGTTTTTCACATCCCTACTGAACCTACAGGTGGCACGTTTAGAGGCCTTATGTGGCTTTTTAGTAGAACATTTCAAGTGTATTGTTCTGGCTTTAGGTTTGCTGAGGATTATCATTAATGGTTTTCAGACACTTTTTTGAGGGGATATGTTCCACAGAAGAACAGAGATATTTAATTATTAGAGTAATAATAGCACTGTATTTCCTCCTTCCACAGACTCCATTCAATAAAGGAAATGGCTCTCTTGGTCTGCTGGCATCAGCACTCGTTCTTTCCTCTCTCTTTTACTCCAGAACATCACTGTTTTTACAAAAGATTGTTATTCTGTTGAAGCCTAACCTAAAACCTGTTACTGACCAGTTATGTCTCTTTGGACAGAGGGTTTTCCAGAGAGATGGACATTGCTATTTGAAAATGTAATTGTCAGTTCTATTACACAATAGATTTAGGAAAAAGAATTATCTTGATTCAAATGATACCTGGATGTTGTCCTGTAACCTTTATGCTCTAGCCTGCTGTGATCACTACTTTGTACTGCTTTGCCTCTAGATCCTCATGGGAATGCATCAATCAATCTTGTCTCACAGCTAGCTGGATCACCCCCAAAATATCACTGCCACCAAACTCCTCTTCCTGCCTTCCTGTAATCCGTACAACTCAGCTCTCCTTCTGTGTTGTCAAGATCTTTGAGCTTCACACTTGGCACACTGCTCTGTAGAATTGGAAATAATCTCAGTTCATATTCCAGACTTCACAAATTACAAACACGTTATTATGTGGGCAGTTTTTTCTAGCAACTGCAAAAAGTTATTGTGGCAGTGGCCTGTATGGAGTGTGACAGAGCAGTAATGTGCCTATATGGGTGTCTACTTTAGAAAAAATAAGGGTGCAGAGACTGAAAGGCCCCTGGACATTCACAAGAGGGATGTTCAACAAATCATTAAATCACATCCTGCTCCTCAGACTAGGAATAATTCTTGTCTCACACAAGTGGAAATTGAAGAAGATTAAATGAGCTTCCCAAAGCCATTCTGGGGATAGGTGTTACGCTGAATGTTCTGCTTTAAGGGTACAAAGTTCTGCCAGAGGACCAGACATTTGGAAGTTTGCCCTGAATTATTCCACTTTCCTGTTATCCACTTTGTTGTAGTCAGTGCCAGGCTTTAGATTCATTGAGTCTCTCTCATAGAAATGGTGGCCAACACAGAGACAGCTCAGGTCCTTTGATCGAATAGTCCATCTAATATAAAATTCAGATTTAATTCTATAATAAATGACATCCACTTTTAGAACAGTAGCAGGACTGAGAAACAGAATAGTGATTTGAGTTGCTGTCTGCTTTCCAGGATCTTGCTTCAGAAAAGAAGCAACAAATGGATCTCCATAAATGGAGTTTAGACATAAATTTCTGAACACAGTCTTCAGGGTAGCCATATGTGTTTCACGTGGCTTCACATGAGAAATGTTGTCATAGAAAGTCCAAATGGGTAGTCCATACACATAATGTCCATTTGGAAAGGCATGTCTGGGAACATCACCTTGATGTATTCCGCTGCACAGCAGCTGATTTTTGTTTGAAAATGACCTTTCATAACACCTGGGGGTCTTTAGTTGCCTGGAAGTGTAAAACTGGTTCTTGGCTAGGTGTTTTGACATGTGGCAAAAATGAAGAATAATGCTTTATAATCTCCCTGGAATTTGAAATCTTGTTAACTGGAAGCCCTTAGTATTTTCAGGTCCTTGGACGGCAGCCACTGCAGTTACATAAATGCAAAATATTATTGGAATAGGTAGTAGGTGTCCTTCCTTCCTTAGGAATTACCCCACTTAAAACCTCAGTTCCTGTCCCGTCCCAAAAGTTCTTTTTAATCTTGTTTTTTTAAGCTATGACTCAGTTCCCCTGCCTTCTCCTCTTCTAGGTTGAATCCAAGGTTGTCCAATTCTTTTCCCTACATGGTCTGGAGCAGTGGATATGATGTATTCTTGTTTATAGTATGCTAAAGGAGAATATTTCTGAGATGTTTACAGGTAGTTCCTGCCCCAGAGGAAGAATATAGGATTTCCATCCTCCTCAGCAGCAGAGCCTTGGCCTTGCTGGAGCCAAGGAACTCAAGCTGTGTGATCTCTCCCTTCCTGTTTCTTTTACTTGACGCAACGTGGCTGAGTTGTTTGATGTCTACAGCGAAGGATACAGAAACTCCAGCTTGCTAAATTCACCACTTATTTCCTTTATTATGTTCCCTACTAGGAAGTTGTGAGGATTAACCTTTTTTCTTTGCAAGTTAAATGAGGTCCAAGATACACTTGAAATACTTAGCAGCTTTTCTCTTTCGTATCAGGAAAGCTGGACTCTTCAGGCTGCCTGTCTTCACTTTATGCAAGTTTGGGGGATAGCTAAACATTTTCAAACACTTTTGCATATCATCCTTCAGGGGACTTTAACTCTTGTTGGAGAGTGCTAGGTGGAACTGGCAGCTTAAATACTTAAATACTCTGTTTGGAATTTCACCTCATATTTACTTTCTGCTTAACTTCTTTGCAGAAGGAGGTTTCTGCGTCCATCATTTGTAGGAAGCTTTTTGAGCCTTTCTCAGACGCTAAATTATTCTGTCTACTGTTATTGTGTAGTGCTCTGGGTCACTATTTCTCACTGTAGAGTTTCCCATACTGGTAAATATGGCATTTGACTGATCCTGCCCCACCCATCAAATCCTGCATCTCAGCCAAAGAACCCAAGGATGCAAACAGCAGGATGTGGCTTTCTAAATACTGAGACTCTGTGTCAAATTGTTCCATGCTAATAGCAAATATTTTCATTATCGCTGCTGTAATCATTTGCCATCTGTGGCCATCGTCATCCTTGTGGTAGCCCAACACCATTCCTGCCTTAAAAGGAGGGTTCAAACTTCAGGTTTGAGCAAGAGAGTGGATGTATGGAATTGAAGAATCAGTGTATGAGTTGGCTTATGCATTTTTCATCCCATCCTGCAACAGTGAAGGGATCAGTCCATGGACTCCAAACCCATTTTATTCCTGGTGTTTGACATTCTTGTACATGTAACAAGAAGACCAACATAAAGCTCCAGATTTATCTCCATGTTCCTCCCCTTGGAGCTGCAGTGCTGCTGCCTTCAGGGTGAACATCTCTCAGGGGAGTATCCTGAGAGGTATCCTATTAAACCTGGGCAGTACCAAATGCATCACTACTTCAGCAAAATCTCAGCTCATGTTTTTGTATCCGTATCTACATCAGCTTTAGGAATGGGATGCTCTGACTAGCACTGCTGCAAAAAAAATTGCACATTCATGAGTTGTGGCTGTGTGGTACAGAAACAGTGTATTAAACACAACTCTGTGGAAGAAGGGTTGGTTTCTTGCACCCCAGCAACGTGGCACTTGCATGACACATCAACTGCTTTTATTGCAGGAATAATATATTAAGCTGACTTGTTTCTGCCTCAGCCATGCTTTACCTTGTGGTAAATTTGGGTCAAGCCTTTGATAGTGTTTCCATTATAGTTAAGGAGTCCAAATAGGGTCCTGAAACATTGTGCTGCGTGTTTTCTGATTGTTTTTTCTTATCTCTAGTGTAAAATAGATTGCTTTGACATTTCCAGAAAGTCTTTCTAAAGCCAGACAGAAAAATAATAGAGAATATTTGATTCTGTTTTTTGGACAGAGATCTAAATGTGTGAGCTTGAATACTTATATGGGTGTGATTTTGGTTCAGATTCTTTTGGCATTAATACTGAAATATTTGGATTGTTCTAGTCAGAACATTCTAAACGATGCATCCTTTTCTTCAAGTCTGTTTGCTTAATGCCTTTTTTTGTTTTCATAGATCTGACCTTTTATCCAAGCTAGTTCATGTTCCCTCTTGATACTGAAGGAGACTTTTTGAGCACATTTGAAGGCAACTAGGAAGAAGTTGATAGTGATTACATCTGATGTTAAGAAAACAGCAAGGCCTTTAGCTTGCTGCCTGTAGTCCTGTATTAGTTTGCCTTACTGTACTGCTCTGGAGTCCATATTGTAAGTTGTTCAACCCACTTCCAGATTTTATTTCCATCAACTTCCTTAATGGCTAGCATGGTGTTTGTATAGGAGTACCAGGGTGATGGGTAACCTGGAACTAATTTGGAAGCTATTTTTTTGACTGAGCCTTAAATCAGGCCTGTTAGTGCAGCCCAACTTCCCTGCGTGATGGCAACAAACATCCTCGGTAGGCACAGGTTTAGGTCCTAAGATTCTGCTGCTGTTGGAGCAAGGTCTCAGCAAAAACTTTTCAATGCTTCAGTTGGTAGAATTCAGCTGAATTTTGCAACAGCACTTAAGTGAATCCTGATGTTCTGTTGGACTTACCTCTGGCGCATTTTCCATTTTGGAAACTTAGAGGAAAAAACACCATTGACAGAGCACAAGCCTTGGCATGGGTTGTGCAGAGTAAAAGGTGAAGGATGCAAAGGAAATCCCAGTTGTGAGGGCTTTCCAATACAAAAGGAAAAGGAAGATCCATTTCAGAGTCTAAAGCAAACGACAGGGTCCTTTTTGGGTGTTTTAGAGGAGTGTAGGTGGGATGGCTCTCAGAGCAGCATGGTGTCTTGCACAAATACACAGAGAACTTCAAACGCTCCCAAACCTGCTGGGTCTGTGCAGAGGGCCTGTGTGCAGGAATATTTGGTGTTTGTGATGAAAACAGAGTGTCATCATAACTCAGGTGAAGAGCCATAGCCTTGATGAGACAGTTCTGACTGTTAGCAAACCATGTTGGCTTTTATGACTTTCTTCCTCATTGCCACTGGGACATGGTTTGGCTCAGTGACACTCAACACCACACCACACAGAGATGGTTCAGGGGTAGAAGAGGATGTATAATAGAGGAGAGGCAGATGGAGGCAGTGGAAACAGCCTCTGTGCAGAGGGGCCTTGGGGCATAATGATACAGAACAGGTTTCAGTCATAGGCAAATTAAATATGTTCTGAATTAACCAAATACCTTCAATAGTGTTTGCTTGATACAATATCAACAAAAAGCATAATCTCTCTTATCTGGTAGATTTTTTTCTTTGTCTTTTCACATTCTTTGTGGCTAGCAAGCACTTCAGGATGGCTTCTGATTTGGCAAGATTTCATTACTGCAGCAATGGCCAAAAAAGTCAGCTTTCCATCACTTAATTACAAAATACATCACAAAATCTTTAATTCTTCAATTAAAACTGGAGACTCTTTATACTGTTGTTCCCATTAGTTCCCTACAAAGGGGGTGAGGTCTTGGCAATGTAATTCTCCATCTGTTTCTTACATGTAAATGCAGTGGTTTCAAAATCCATGACATGCGGGACTTGCTTTACATTCTGCTCACAAATGCCTGAGTAATGCTATAAAAATGATGTGGAAAAAAAAAAAGCTCCTTTTCATGCTGATGCACTGTAAGTCAAACATTTGGATAGATTCTGAGGTCAGAAAGGACCATTATGGTTATGGTGCCAGACCTACAGGCCATAGCATTTCACCTAGTGATTTCCATATGGAGCCTAAGAACTAGGAAATACTTATTTAAAGGAAAATCCACTCTAGTCTTGACATGTACAAATGCAGTTCTCCAAAAAGGGATTTCTTGAGTGTGCTTTTATAAAAAAGTACAAACTGGGAGCTTTTAATGTGAATTGAACAATATCAAATTTAATAAATCATTGTTAGGTATATTTTATGCTGCATAATAAGATGGTGACATAAAAAACAGGACAGAAAAGAAAGCTTTAAAATCAGAAAGCTCCAAGCTTCAAAATATTGATATAAATCCATATCACAACCACTTGAAATAAGAATGAAGGGTGACTGGGAGTGATCAGCACCTTCTTTGTCATGGTAGAAATGGCTCTGAGCTAATGAGGCAGCTGACATATGATTAAAAACTGAAAGAGATTCAACCTGTCCTTAAGTAACATAACCAGGATTCAGATGTGTGTATATTTTCAGAAATGCTATCTCCTGCTCAGTGGCAATACTCTCAAGTGTGATCAGTGATTATCAAGCATGATTTATCAATATATTCACATTCTATGGCTCATAGAGGTGTAGATGAAATCCCTTAAAATTCACCAGCAGCTTTGTCCTGAAGTGAGGCTCTTATCACAAACAGGTAGCTGTATTCAAAGACTAAATCTTAAATTTTATACTGCCATGAGGGATTTCTGTGATTCCCTGGTCTGATAGTTGCTATTGAACAATGATAGACACAAATGCAGTGTCATAGATTTTCAGTTTTTATTTTCATACACGTTTGAGTCCTTCTTGAATAATAGGTCTGTCATTTACAACTTATTTAATGAATAAAGAGTGAATTGGAAATTAGTGTTAGTAGAAACTCAGAGCAAGAAGTACATTCTAATCCAAAATGATAATGATGCTAGAGCTCCATGTTTCCTGTGAAATTCAGCTGAAGAGATGACAAAATACAAATGGCTTCCTTATAACACCCCCAAAACCACCCAGCTTTTCTCCCTTGCAGGATGTGCACATTTCTGAAGAAACTTGGGCATTGCTAGACTTTGTACAATCCCTCCAGATCCATAGAAGATGCAATAAGGCTTTTGGACAGAGGAGCACCCAACTTCTGTTCCGATTTCTGCGTGGTAGATGTTGCTGTCTCCGCTAATGTGACTCCAAAGTTACTCTTCAAGCACTTTATCTAGAAGTTTTAAGGCCAAGTGTACCCAGCTTCTAACCTTCTGCAGAGTCAACATAGCAGAACACTTTGTCATTCCTGGAAAACCTCTGTGAGCCCACATGGGATAACTTCCTGCTGGTCTTTGACCGAGCGATCTAATTGTAGGTTATGGCTTTGGACTCTGGTCTGTTTTTTCCCATCCTCATCCATCTTGGACAGAAACAGGGACTGGCCTTTCCTTAGGACATTCCTGAGTAACAGAACTTCTAAGAGAGATACCTGAAGACTCCAACATGCCAATGATTATATTTATGTGCGATAATTGGGAGAGGCTTTTTGGACTGTTTTAACTCAGCCGCACAAGATTGGTCACTGAGGAGGGTGACACTGAAGGAATCTTGCAGGAACTTTCCATCTTTGCTTCTGCTAAACAAATTGTCCCTCTTCTGCCCTGGAGGACATGGCCCTTTCTTTGGGGACAGCTATGAATCTTATTAAGCTCATCGCTGTAACCTTTTCTGGTGGAGCCCACAGGCTAAATATAAGTTACCTAAATATATGTTGTGTAATTACACACTGTGTTAAGATAGACAGAAAGGAAAAAGGCTTGTTTTCTCCCCTCCCCATTTTAAATGTTTAAACACGAAATGTTGTGATGCCTTTTTGGATTTCCTACAAAGTTGTTGGGTATTTTCTTTCCCCTCTTTGCTTAGAGAGCTCCCTTATGTCCTAGGGCAGGTTTAGGAGTCTAGATGTCTTTTTATTAATAAAGAGGCTTCCCCCTCTAAGGCTTCCTGGGAATTGCAAGGCATTTTCTCATGAATTTTTGTGTCATGACATTTGACAACATTAAAAAAAAAATCATATATATAAAAACAGCCGTGTGTTCCTTGGCTTCACCCACCATGGCTGGTTGCCATATTTGTTTGCTGGCTTGAAGAGCTGCTTGAAGGACATGACAAGATCATAGAAATCCCCTTTCTGTCACGCTTCCTCTGGGAAGCAGTTCTTTCAGAGCTAAACCCCCCAGAATAATTCAAAAAAGAAATTCTTTCAGAGATCCACCCTTTTAAATGGAACTCACTGTTTTTTCTTGGGAAGGAAAAGTGATAGTCCCCTAATATCTCCATCTTCATTGCAAATACATGTGATACACGTCTTTTTTATAGTTGGACTAACCCTGATACTTTTTCATACTCTTCTTCCTCTAATTGCCAGGAAACCTTTTACAGCTCTGTAAGAGTCAAGCAGTAGGGTTTTCCCAAACAGCATTGTGCCAAGATATTTACCCTAATTCCCCCCACATTACACAACTGTTAATTGGGAAAGATCAGCAGCAGAACAGCTCGGTATGGGAGATTCAATTCCCACTTCTTGCAGCAGCACGTATAATCTTTGGGAAATGGTTCATGGACTCTCTGCTTGCAGTACTTGGCAGTTTCCAAGCAGTTGCTGGGCTGGGAAGAAGTATCACTGATTGTCAACCTCAAGGGTTTAAGCAAATATGCCTGAAACGTCTATTTGTGGAAAGAAAAACTCTCGGCATTCTAACAGCATCAGGTCCTGGGAACGAGCACGGATTTCAGAGATCTATACCAGCATGACCCTGTGCATCACAGGATGTTTCTGCAGTTTGTGTTAGGCAGAAATCTGGAATCTGTGACTTTTGTGTACTACTGTTACCAAAAGATCCTTGTCCGGGTGACTGTGGTTGTACAGCTGAAAGAACCAAGAGGGTAATCTGAAAGAAACAGATGGCTGAGAGGGGATCCCATCTATGCCTGTCAGTGCCCGAAGGGAGGTGTCAGAGGATGCATCCAGGCTCTGCTCCATGGTGCCAAGCAGGAGGACAAGAGGCAACGGGCAGGAACTGAGGCACAGCAAGTTCCACCTGGACATGAGGAAGATGTTCCTCACTGTGCAGAGACCAAGCATGGGAACAGATCACCCAGAGAGGCTGTGGGGTCTCCCTCACTGGAGATACTCCTGAACCAGCTGGACACAATCCTGTGCCATGTGCTCTGGCATGACCTGGCTTAAGCCAGGAGGTGGGACCAGATGATCCACCCTGTGATTCCTTCCAAACTGACCCATTCTACGAAAGAGAAGTCCTCATTGGTAAGCTGCAGGGGTAGCAGGTTATGCTGGTACTGCAGATGTAGAGGAAAAGGAAACAGAACAAGACAAAGCCAATTTTCCTGGTGAATGAGGTTTGATACATCACTGTTCTATCTAGACAAATGTAAAAATGAAGCTTGGTTATTCTGCAACCAAGTGAACCTGCAGTGTCCTCCAAGATCAGATCTCTAAGTGTCCATCTATGACTTAGAGTAATCTTCAGCTTTCTAGATGGCCTAGACCAGTAGATTACTGGAATAATAGAGAACGTGAAAAATGATAAATCTTCCAGAAAATGTGCATGTGTTTTGGGATAAATTCTCTCCCATTTTTGCTTCAGCTCTTCAGGTTTACATGTCCATCAGCACCCACTCCCACATCCCCTCCTGTGACTGACATTTTCAGAGCCTTTGCAGTATTACCACAGTAGCTGGCACAGAATATTGTGAATCCTACCCTCACCAACTCCTTCACAGTCCTAGTGGCCCTGTTCTCACTAGAGGGATCATCTACATGGTTCCATTAACAGGAGAGTGGAATCAAGCTCCTTAACGTGAATGCAATTGTAAATATGCTCATTTTACTTTCCCCTTACTTACCAGTGATGTAAAATGTAAATGGAATCAGGTCTGTGGTAACCACCTGAAAGTTAGAAAAAAGTTATTTTTCTAAATTGTTGTCTTATTTGTCTGTATTGCTACAAAAGGGAGTCTTTGAGAGCTGATTAACTTCTATTTAATTACTTGCCTCCTAGGTTCAAATAACTAAGTGGAATTGAATAAAAAACAAGGAGGATAATTAATAATAATAAAAAAAATCTTTCCATGTCTTGCTAACTGAAAAGAAAAAAAAATCACAAGGAGCGGTGGCCTGAGGGATCCAGCTTCAAAACCAGTTTCTGATGTGACACAACCTTCCCTAAGCACATTTAGCTCTGCTGCTGCTAATAGCATCAAAATTGTTAAAATAGGTTTAAGGGCTTAAACGGTTGTTGCTACAGAAATAACAGTAAGCAAGTAATTAAAATGCACAACTTTCTTAGGGGAATGGAAAGCATTGCAAGATACATATGTAAGTCATTCCTCCTAAGTGCAATAGTCCGTGTTTAAAACAGATTTTGGACTTAAAATTCATCAATCTTCTGTAATAAAATGAGAGTGGGCTTTGGTATTGAGAGCCTAAGCTATTCCTTAGGCTTCACTGACAGAAGCCAAATGAAAACCAGGCAAAAACTCCTTGCTAAAAGTGAGTCCATCTGGGGCTGGGAGGTAACAAGCATAGCCTACATCGTGGGGAAAAGCTGAAGGCCAGCCAGGACATCAACAGGTAGATCATGTTTCCACAGCAAATTTTTGAGTCATCAAAACTCTTTCCTCTCCTAGGGAGAAGATTGGACAACAGTATCACCACTTGCTGTTCTTTGGAATTATGACCACAAGCTCTGGGGACTGGCATGTATCTGATACATAGGAGGGAAGTCTGTGCATATCAGCATCAGCCTACTTCCACCTCATTATTCCCTCAGAATGGTTGTTTCCATCCAAGCAATTATTTGAGATCTTTTGAGTGAAATGTGGGCACACAGGTCTTTCCTCCCAAGCTTACATTACATTTCCAGGACACTCTTTATAACCATGGTCTGGAATTTGTTATCGGTAAGTGCAGGATAAAATTGCACAGAATTAATTTTTTTTAACGTTGACCTTGATCTTTTTTCTCTCTGTTACCCTTGATTGCCTGTTGGTTGTCTTCCATTATTCTTGTTGAAATGACAGAAGAAGAGGGAACAGCTATTAATATTAATATGTGAAGTAAGGGTCAGGTTGCAGAGGATGAGGAGGTGGGAGGGAGGCAATAGTGTTGGAAAGAAGCAAAAAAGACATTATTTTGGTACAGTGCATAATCAATTTCTGGCTTGCATTTCCCTCATACTTATGAGGTCTGAAATTTGGTAGGATTCCATTTCTAAGGCTAATGAGATTGTTCACAATTAAAAGATCAGGGATGAAAGAAAACCATGTTTATAAAGTCAGGGTAGAAGCCAAATGTTTTTTTTCAGGCAGCATAAGGAGGAATGTGGCTCTCTCTCAAATATTTTTAAGTGCTTGTCTCCTCTGGAATATCTTGCACCTTCCTCTGAAGGGCTTGTGTTGGTCCTGGTGTGATCATGCCAGACACATCACTGGTCCAATTTGGGTTCCTGTAATTGTCTATTTATTTAGGGCTTGGTTTCAGTTGCAGTGATTTGGAACAGAGCTGTTATTTTGGTTTCAGAATTAAAGATTCTGAATAAATTAATTTGATCTGTCTGCTTGACTTAATCTGTTGGACTGCCCATAACTAGGCAGTCTGGAAAGCAGAGAAATGGCAATACCCACACTGCTCCCTACCCTTCTGGAGAGGGAGCCCCTTTTCCATGGGTAACTTCACACCAGAGGCCAATTTATCGAGAAAAGGAGAGGATTCTGGTTCTCTCTTGCACACAGAGTTCATTTAACTACGTGCACAGCCTACATCCTTCCAGGAAACAATTGTGGAACCTGGAACTGTCCTAAGCAAACCAGGAGACCTGGTCATATTGAACTCTAATACTGAATTTTTCCACTGTAACTCAATTCCACTCTGACTTGCCAGAAGTTTCAATCACTGGTTTCTTGTTTTCATGCATTTATTCTGCAGTGCTCTTGACTGTAGTAAAGCGTAATTTAAAAATACATGAATATGAAAGAGCAGAGGATTATAAACCAGGGTAATATTTGTTCAAAAATTGCATAATATGTCGAGGGATTTGAACCTATTTTACAGCCATTAGTGAACTCTGCCTGACAATGAATTGATAGGGTGATTTTAAAGATCTACTACAGTGGTTAGCTGCTAGGTGAGAATAAATACCACTTTACTTCTTGGTAAAGGCAGACGAATAAACTAAATCTATTACACATACAGAGTATTTTAAAATCTCTCTGCCTGGTAGCCAGTGAGAGGTCAAAATCAGGTTTCCTATCTGCTAGTGCTTGGTCAAAGAAGTGCACAGGGTGTTAATTTAGCTCAAAGATGTCTGGGTAAATCTATAGGAAGGAAGTTTGCAGACAGGAAGGAGGGGTGTGGATGGGAAAGGCTTGCCCTGTGCTGGGCTGCATTGAATGCAGTCTCAAATCACAGCACATGGATAAGAAAGAATTTAGAAATTAATGTGCAATCTTAAGAATTAAATTCTCTATCAAGCGACCTTAGAGTCTGGCAGCTGTTCTGGAGCTGATAAGGAGGGGACCGGCTGAAACGTTCCCATGGAAGGCTCTGGTCCCTGGCTGGCATTACACGAGCTACAGAGCATGAATCAGAATCTAATTCTGTCAGCCAGTGATAGGGCCTGCGAGGCGCTGGCCTGTGCCTCAGCTCAACAATATGCTCCCTTGAGTTATGGGAATCGTACAGTCCCTTTTGCTTTCTGCTTTTTTTTTTCTTTTTTTTCCCCCCTTCAGCCTGTTTTTCCCACACTGCCTCCTGTCCTTTTCATTCCAGAGCATGCAGTGCATAAATACATGTGTGCATTAGCTCATGTGTATAGTATATCAAAGTGCATTTGGGAATGACTTAGCACAACACTGTTATCGTACCAAGTGGAAGCAGCCCAATGCCACAGGACATATTGACTGTGTTTTTGACAGCCGGGCTCCAAGGATAACAAAATCATGTGCCTTGGTTTATGGGTGGGCAAATCTTAAAAAGCTCCGTTTGCACAGACAGTGAGTTCGAAGTGAATCTCCTCCCTCCTCCCCCTTTTCCTTATTTTTCCAATCGACCCAGGTTCGGTGTCATCGAGCCAGCCAGGCTTTTATCGCGTGTGACAAAGTAAACATCAGTGTGGTGACAGCGAGTAAAAATGCTGTGGGAGAAACAATTATTTACTTTAACCTCACAGAAACTGAACTGTATGAAACTGAAAATGTTCAATTTACTCTGCCTGAAGCCAAATGCCAGAGACACATTAAAACATCTGTTTGCGTTTATAACCTGATTGACTTTGCCAATGATAAAATGGATTTTAATATGATAATTTGAGTGCCCAGAGAAGTGGTATTAAATAGTTTGCTATTTTTGCCCCAGGTTACTAATCATTTGAGTCCTAATCCAAAGCTCCCTGAAGTCAAAGGGTATTTTCTTGCTGTCAGGCTTTGGGTGAGGTACATTTCTTCCCGGGGGCCATATAAATGTGCTCAAACACATCGTTGGTAGCACAGCAGCTCTGCTGGGTAAGAATTCATGCTGAACAGAATATCTGGTGAGGTTTCAACACTTCTGACTTCCTCTGTTTTAAAAGAATCAAAATACACAAAGCAGAAGCTATGGCATGTTATCTTACTTTACTGAATGTTTACGTGTCTACTTACTTTACTGAAAAGCACTGACTTGGGGAAAATGTAACTGAAACATCATTTTAGTTTGCTTCAAAGCTGGATGAAGGTCAGTAATTAACACACAACCAATTATCTAATCCTCTTTCCATAAGAAACCAGGCTGAAAAACCCACCAAAAAGGCCTTTCTCTAAATATGCTTGCTTCAACCTGTTGTTCTTATCTGCATCTAAGAAGATGAATGAATTGTACCACATCTTGGGCCTAGCTCTGAAGGTATTTTGGATTACCAGTGAATCATTAATATAACGAAAATAGAGGCTTAATGTCAGGTTCTTGGGACAGGTTTTTGGTTAGCATAGTCTTGTACAGGTGCTGTTCTTTAAGGGTAACCTCATCCCCAAATGCTGCACCAAAGAAACCCCCACCTCTCCTCACCAGCTGTCCCCACCAAAACCATCTGTAGTTTGTTTCCCAAATTCTGATAGGATGGTTGAGTGTGAGAATGTGTGATGCTGCAAATTCAATGAAGGCCTTGCAGAGCAGAGTGCCACAGGTATTTTGTTGGTTTTCCTTGGCAGCAGTGTGTCTGCTTAGAATGCGGGATTAATGAAAGCCACCAGCTCAGAGCGATGGGCTCTATCTGTCATTCAAAGGTGACGGTATTCAAAGATTCATGGGTTTGAATGGCACAGGGGAGATTTGGGACTATTCTCATCTCAAGTCTGAGCACAGTGCAGAGATTGAAATTCTGATGATTTAGGACGGGGCTGTAACTTCAGCTTGAGCTAAAATGTCAGCATCAGAAATGAATCAAACTTTCTGGTCAAGAAATCTCTAGGCAGGTTGTTACTCTCTAGTAAAACACTGTGTGTTAATTTTGCCTCTCTTTCATCTTCTCTTGTTTAGGAACAAGTTAAGTTTTACAGTACATGCTGTTAGCTAATGGTGCTGATGAAACTTCTGATTAATGTATAGTGCTAAACTTCTAACTTCTTTAGATCATTCATCAACAGAATTAATATGAATGTGAATTTCATGCACGAATATTTGCCAAGTAGTTCAGAGCATTTATTTTCAATGAATGAATTATTTGCAACCTACTCATTTTGATTTTGATGTATGATTTTAATAGGCTAAAGTCTTCTATTTTATTAATACTTTCTAAATAATTATTCCCTGCTATAAAATGAAAGAGAAAAATGAATAATAGTTACTCTGAAAAGAAAAATGAGTATTGATCGGAGTAAGTAGTTTAGGATGACTCATTATTTGTGAGGCACATAAACACAAATAAAGAATGCCTCTGAAACACAATAATGCAAACCCAAAGGAAATCAAGGCAAGTCAGGTAACTGAATCAGTTCTCTAATAAAGATATATAATGATGAATAATATGCCATTAAAAAATCTGGTCAGTTTAGTGTCCTTGCTAATCAATATGTTTGCATACTTGTGAGTCACCTCTCCTAACCAATGTCTGTGGCCACTTTTAACATGAGCTGGAATCACAGGTCACTGCAGCCCAGCTTCCAGGCCCTTCATGTGGACAAGTTTTTCTCCTGCCAGCGAGGCCTTTAGTCCTACTTTAGCAGACCTGGTGCCAAGCATGTTTTTGGTATGAGTGTGAAAGGATCTTTACTGGACCCAGGTTGGGGAAATCCCATACAAGCTCTGCAGCAAAACCCATGGAAATCAGATTTGATCAGACTAAGACTTTAAAAGGAAACAATCTGGACATAAATAGTTTTCATTTTTTCCCCTTCCCCCTTTCTAACATGAGGCATCCCTTCTTTATTCCCTGCATAGTTGGAGGGAAATATCTCAGTAAGCAATTACAGGATTTTCTCCGGCGAGCAGGGATCTCGCAGTGTGATGTTTTTCATCTGGCATGTCTTTGTTACTCTCATTGTGGGCCGTTCTGCTGAATAGAAGGCAGACATTACTCAGAATGAGAGCGGAGACTGTCTGTTTCTGAGTACTGAGGCTTTATTTGAAATGCATGCTTTGCCAGTGAGGCCTGCGTGTGCCTCTCTTTTATACTGCAGCCCCAGCCCCTCAGATGTGTGTTACAGGGCTGGAAGAGTGCACAGATCCTTTGCCTTCTAACAGCCACTAACATTACACTTTTTACTGAGTACACCACCAACAAGTGAAAGAGGGAAGTGCTCACAACTGAATCCACTTACCTGCTGCTCCTACAACGCATGAAATTGAGGTTTCTGCCAAATGTTCAGCAGAACAAGAGGTACGCTTTCTTTTTTTGAGCCGAAGCGGTTCTTGTTCCAATAGAAAATACATAAATGAGAAAGGCGTAACTAAATAAGCCTTGAAACACTTGCACAGCACTTACACATGTGTCAGTGTGCATGGATTCTGGCCTTAGCTGCACAGCTGGGTTAGCACAGGCTATGCTCACACTGAGGACTCTGAGTGGTAAAACGTGCACTGTTTTCTAGAAATATGCAAAAATAAATCCAAATAATAAATCCAAAATGTCTTGCTCAGTCTTGTCACCTCTTGTCACCGGAGGGCACTCATACTTGATGCTCTTTTTTCCATCTCTGGCCATGATAATGTGTCATTCATAAAAATTACCGGCTTCATAAAATAAAACAGAACCAGGATGCATTTCAGGGAGAAATTGGACTTTGGTGCCATTGTTTGCTGGGACAGCCTGGCAATATAAAACAGCCTCAAAGGGGAAAGAACTTGCCATGATGGCCAAAGTCAAGTAATATATGGATGAAACTATTATCAGTCCCACCTCCCTTCCACTGGCTTTTTTCCATTAAAATTCTTATTTAAGGCAATTTTAAAATTAATCCCCAGTACATAGTATCGATACCCCTGGAACTTGTTTAAATCAAATTTGAGCATGCTGAGCTTTGCTCTTATTTCTTACAAAAGAGTTCCTCTGCATCCAATATTTATTTGCAGCTAGAACACGTGCAGCTCGTCAGAGGGTGTGCATAGCATAGCAAAAGAAAAAATACATAAAAATTGGCAGTTGTCAGAGTTAGAATCAGGCCAAATGCACGGAGCTGAAGCTCTGTCAGTGACCCAAGAGTGGGTGCAGCACACACGGAGGGGACGTGTGTCCGCAGCTGCCTCACTGGTGTAAGCAGCAGCAATTCCTGTGGCAGCAATGACAGTCACGCTGGGGTCTGCATTTAGTGCTTTGACTCTTTCTTAGGAGCAACGGGCAATGGAGTGAATCATGCTCTTGAAATATATATCTTTTTTTCTTATGTGCCTTACTGAACCACAGGTTTTATTTTGCTCGTGTCAGTGAATGGTGTCATGTTTTTAGTGAATCAGTTTAGGATAAACCTGAAGTTTTGGATCAATTGCAGTGTTTTAGAAGGCAGCTGTCATTCAGACATCTCTGAGCTGTCCATATTCTTTTCAGAATACCTGAACTTGATTCACCATTTGGCCTGAGCTATTTCTCAGATAAGTCACTTTATCTGTGTGACTCATTTCACTTGTGTGGAAGTGATGAACATAACCTATTTTCATAAAATGCTCTGAGACCTTACCAATGCTAACCAGGAGAAAAGTGTTACCTTAGGCAGCTTGAAATTCCGAAACTGAATTCACCGTAGAGAGGACACGTCTAATTCCTGGAGAGGCCATTGAAGCAGGCAATGTCTAATAAAAATCCCAAGTACAGGACTTGGATTTAGCTCAGGCTGCAGTGATTCATGGCTTAAGGTTCCTGGCTCAGTCCCTGGTGCTAGGCATGGTGAGAGACATCCTGCTGCTTAATAATCCTACAACCGAGCTGGATTTCGCTTGGCAAAATACAAGGCGTTGCAGATTATTTCATGTGCCCACCTTACTACTAAGTAAACAGATAAAGTATAGGTTAAAGGTTATTTAAAATTATATTTGAGAATGTCAGAGTGTTGCAGATGAAATGCAATGCTAATAGAGAGGCTTAGCCTGTATTTGTTAACTCTGAGATGGAAGGAGCTGTTTTTTACACTGAACTGGAGAATTTGAAGAACTAGCAGGAAGTGATGGCTACAGGATACAAAGGGGTGGGGGAAGCCATCAACTTTTATTGCTGTTCAGTAAAAATGATCACATTACTCCCAAGTGGCAGAGCTGCATATGTAGAATAGGTTTTCATCCAGCAAGCAACCATGGAAGTGCTGTACCTGACTGTACATGTTACATGTTTTGTCCACGTCTTGCATCTGTGGTACCTCAGTGCCTTTACTCTTTTCTTTCCTTTTTTTCCTTTTCCTTTATTATGCAGACATTATTACTGGATGAATATGGTTATTGCTGCACGAATTCAATTTATTTTAAGATTTTATTTTAAGGTTTTATAATAGAGATATTTATGTGCTGATTATTCTCATATTGCGTATTCTTTTTGTTAGAGATGGGGCTGAAATAAGCTTATGATGTTAATATTTCTGAACTTTGCATTTTTTATTTCTGTGATGTCCTTTTTAGAATTACTTGTGTGTGTCTCCATGTTAAGAGCTTAAAAAGCCCCCCAAATGACTTTTCCTGTGAAGCCAACTGTACTTGGACTCCAGGCACGAGGTTTACAAAGAATTCCCTTTCCCCGTGCAGGCTGTGTAATCAGGGCTGTGCTAAGCACTGTGCAGTTTAGCATCACAGAATCACACAAATTTAGCATTAACACAGCCTGGGAAACCCAGCAGACCGGTCCACCTCATGGTTTTAGTACTTTTTCCTCCTGCTCAGCTGCTCTTTTGCCAGAAAGCCAGCTTTCTTCAGCCTTCGCTGTGACCCAGGTCCCTTCCCTGTGGAGAGAGCTTTGGAAAACCCAGTCTGTTATTCTCCAACACCAGGTTTCTTCTTTACTAATGGAACACATGAACTTGATTTTGGCTGTTGGAAAACTTTACTTAGTTTCATTTTGGTTTGGCTGAAACCTTCCCCTCCTCCAATTAATGAACATGAGACTTTTCCTGGGATGTTTCCCTCCCGTCTCAGGAGGGGAGAGGTGTCTTGGGTCCGTTGTTAGTCACTGGTGTAGTAGAGGGGAAAGCTACGTACTGCAATTCTCTTTCCATTACAGGCTCGAAGGGTGTGAGTTGTTCCCTCTTTCTCTTCTGGAAACTGAAGTGTTCATCTCTTCTTTTCATTGGGGAAAGTGTCTTATGCTGAATATTTTAGAGCTGTTTCAGTGTTTCATGTTCAAACTTGGATAGATTAGAGCTTTTTGGGTTTCTTACCCATGCTTGACATCACTTTGGCAATGGGAACTCCTTGGGCCAGCCTGTGAGAGAGTCTGTAGAGAATTCAAGCTGGAATGTTGTGCTACTCTGCTCTCTACTTTGTGATTCTTCCCGGCAAGATGTGCACTAGGAAAAAAATGTGTTCCAGTTTCTTTGTAACTAGCAGTTTTATTATGTCTTGTTAAAAAAAAAAAAAAAAAAGGGAAAAGTTAAAGTAGAAAAATATCTTCTCTACTTTTATATGAGAATGCTGTAGTGCTTATGTCCCAGTTTCCTTAACATAGCAAGTGCTATTTTAACCAAAGAATCTCAATTTTAGGGAAAAGCTTTGTATCTAAAGAGGTAAAATACAGAAGGGGAATAAGAAAATCTTAAATGTGTATTCACTGGGGGATTTTGAGGCTTGGGTTTTTGGGGCTTTCAAGGTCAGCAGCACTAACACAGCTTAAAAGAACTCAGTAAGGTCCATGAAGCATAGATTTGATACTCCTTACATCTCCGACAGTTTTCTAACCTTATATCCCCAATCAGCAACCATTTTCAGAGATTTATGGGTAAAATAGTTTTGAAATGAAGCCAGGAAGTTACAGACTTTGACTGTTTTGGGCAAAAGAAGGGAGAAATTTTAGTGGCTGGTGGTCCATAGATAAAGCATTTTTCCAATAATCCTCTTTTATTCATCTGAACTTCAGTCCCACATGAGTCGTGGTCTCTAACACAGACAGTTTTCAGCTCAGAATCAACCTCTGATATTTAAACTTGAGTGCAAACTTTGTCAGAACATTGCAGAGATGAACATGTATTGCAAATCGCAACTATTAATTTTACAGCCATACCATCTTGGGTAGTATTTAAAAAGTCTAAAAGCTTAAAAGTGATGCATCAAAGAATGTTGTTGTGGAGGTTTCAGAGAACAGGAACCTCTTGCAAGAATACTAATAAAGTAATTTTGTGTCCTTTTAATCCTTTTTCATGATTTAATATGACTTTGGGACTACTTGGGTAGAATAAATTGTATCCATTTGGTGAGTTGAAAGAATTTGTTCTCTTGGGGGAAAAATAGATTTTCTGGCACGGTTTTCAAGATGCTGATTGTTGATAGTGGTGTGCCAAGTCAGGTTCTAGCACAGCGATGATCGCTGCCTGTCTCAAGGGAATTTTTTCTCAGGCTAAACTTCCAAGGCAGTTAGCTACTTGGACTTCAGCAGGAATTTTAATCCTCTCTGAACTCTACTGGAAATCAACAGGAACTCTGCCTGACTCTGTAAGAGCCTGAGCTGGTACTTTGGTGTGCTCCGGACACCTTTGGAAATGCAGCCATTCGCTGTTCCAAACTGACCAGAAGTTTTGGAGCACTGCCCCAAAGCAGATACCATGTTTTACCCAGGAGACTGCTCAATTTCCTTGGTGGGAGAAGGGATGCTTAGATAAATAGTCTGTCAATTTGTGAAGCATGAGGGATCCATAAAAATGAAAGTTACTATTGCAGCAGGAATTTTCCCACAGCAAAAACAAAACAGAAATGACTTTCATCCATAAAAATATTGCAAGTGAACCACTTGTTTGCTTCTCACCTCTGTTAGCCTGTTTTTTGTAAGCCGGCGTTCTCCTTTATGAGGACTCAGGCGCGGAGCAGAGGCATGTTGATCCTTGCATCCACAGAAGAATTCTATGAGCTAAACACATGTTCTGCCATTGGCACATTGCTGCTCTCCTGCCAAAACCCTCCTCCGTGCCTGGCTTCCGCAGCAATGAGCATGGGTGGAGGAAGGAAGGAACAGCTGGGAGGCGATTATGGTTTCCTGATGCCCTGCCCCACCCGTGGCACAGGTTAGCTCAGTTCTGAGTCTCAGGCAGCTGGCAGAAATCCCCAGGAGACCATCCATTCATCCCCTGCTTTATCTCCACCCAGTACCTGGCACACATCCTTGCAGCAGGCGGCTGCAGCTGCTGCTGCTGAAGGAATTGCTTTTCCCAATTCCATGCTCCCTCCTTCAGCTCTTTCTCTCTTTGGGATGTAGCTTGGAAGACGAACAGACTCAGTTGTGTCCTTTGGACTTCGGGACAAGTTTGATTTTAATAGGACTTGTGTGCCTGGAGTTTTATCTGGAAGCCCAGGGGGCCCCAGCTGATTTATTCTAGTTATTTGAAGGGTATGTTTCTGGAACAAATTCCAGTTAAAAAGTTGAGGTCCAGGAAGAGCAGAAAACTATTCACTGAGGAAGGAGAGAAAATGTGCTGGGACAAGCAGAATGAAATTTCCAAATTAGACTGTTTACCTCTGTCCTGTTGGAAAGTTCACCTTTCCCAATACAGAGGTTATCTTGATCATTGAATGACGGGTAAAATTCATGCCATTTAAAATATTCCTTGTGTTATCTGCCAGTAATACACCCTGCCACAGAATTGTTATCCATTTACAAGGCCAAATTCAGAATCAGTCAAATTAACAGTCTGTAATATCCCTTTGGTTGATAAATAAAGTATTTCAATACCGACAAAGTGGTGAGACAAGTTTCACAGACTAATGCTGAGCCATTTTACAGCCTAGCAGAAAGCAAAGGGAATTCTGGATCAAAGGGTGACCAATGCTAAATCCAGGACTATAAGCTGCAGTTATCTGATGTCCTGGTGAAGGCGAGCCACAAACAGAGCTATTGGCTGACACCCCTGGAAAGTAGTAGTAATAATAAACATCTGGAGGGTTTGACATACTCATGGTTGCCAGTAAATAATCCCTGGCTCCGAAGCAATTCCTTTGGAGAGGCAGTTTGAGATATGGAGAATCTAAAAAGTAATTGTGTAATGGAATGGTGGACAATATCCTGATAAACCAGGACCGCTTGTGTGTTAGCATAAATAACGAATGGGGTCATAGGAAAAGGGGGAAAAAGACCCTGATCAGGCTGCAGTGTTCAGGGATAGGGGTCAGCCAAGGAGGGAGGGAGAAGAACAGCCAAGTGGCAGCTCATCCCTCAGGAGCACCTATGGATGCAGCCCTTTGTTCCTCACAGGGACCAACAGTAAAACCTACGGAGTGGGCTTGTGCAGCCGAGAGGAGAAATGTTTGTATCCACTGAGGATATGATGCAGATTTGATTGAGTTCGGTATAAATCTCCCGGTGACTGCTGAGAGACTGGGATCTGGCCTGCAGAGCTGCCTGTTTACATCCCAACCTACAAACATGAGTCCACATGCCCAAAGCAGCACTTCACACTTTGGTGTTTACTCCCAGCCATTCTCAGAGACAGATTCCTTTTGATGAACGCCCCAAATTACCCGCTTGCTGCAGCTTTCATCTAATTTTCTCTGTCTCTCATGGCCGTTGGATATCCTGAACACACTGATAGTGTTGCTGTCATACACGGAGGACACCTTGGTCTGGTTTTCTCCTTTCTGTTCCCCCTGCAGCCCCATTTGAGACAATCAGGGCGTGTGTGCAGATGAGATGGTTCTCAGGCACCCGCTCCAGCGTTACTCTGCTGCATTCTAGCCTCATACCCCAGGTATTCATCACGTAACCAGGGCTGGTGGGAGCCCTGCTGTACCAGCCCATGGGGCTGCTTCCTTCAGGTGAGCCCTGTTGACAGGCAAAAGGTTACTGCTTGTAGAGGCAAGTTCCTTGCCCCAGCGCACATAGTGCTGCGGATACATCATCAGATTAGTCAAATGTCTGTGAAAAGGAGTCTGTCTCCAAGGTTCCAGTTGCTCCTTGCCTGCCTTTGATATTCCTGTGCTTGCACAAGGAGTTTGACCGTGTTAGCATTACGCAGGCCTCGCTCATAGGGAGCTCATTGTCTGTGTCCTTCTCCCAACAAAGCACTAAGGTGTGGGGCTTAAGCACAGGCGTGGGGTGTGCTTCCCATCCAAATAATAAATCAAAAGATATTTGCTGCCTTTTAGCTGCAGTATCGATAACCTGATAAGGCAGCTTTTACTGAAAGGAGAAACCAGCTCTATCCAGTGTTTGGGGCTACAGATGAAGCAGTTTAGAGCTGGACGGCCACTGCTCAAACAGTGCAGATCATTACAGCCATAGGGGTTTCCTGTAAGGAATCCTAGATGAATACACGCCCAAGTAGTCATTAAATGTCATGTAAGAATAAAAAAAAACCAAACCAAAAATGGTTTGATGACACCGATGGTGTTTTCTGCACTCGCAAAAAAGTGCCACGGAGAGGTTCCAAGGTGTCTTCATTATTGCAAACAGCACTTTGCTGTTTATAATTCAAAGTGTTAAGCACTTTGCTGCGATAATTCACACAGTCTGCTGCCTGGGCTTGTTTAAGAGACATATTTTTATTTATTTTGACATGGAATTTTGCTTATTTTCCTTTTTTTCCCATTTTGTTTGGCTTTTTATGGGTAATATTTAATACTAAATTGTATTGATAAAATTTAATACTCATACTGCATTTAGTATTCTATGTCTAGGTCATGCTCTAAGTAACATTATATTTAGAATTTAATGTTTTAAAGACAACTTTTTTGACGAAACCTTCATACTGAAAAAAGTTTTATTTGTTCCAAGTCGGAGCACAAAACATGTTTTGGAACACTGGAATTTCCCACGGGGCAGAGATCCTGTTTTCCAACCAACTCTGGTATATGGGCTATGAAAACTCCTTCTGATTTGCCCAAAGAGGACTTGGCTCATGATCCCTTCTGAAGTTTATTCAAGGGCAAAAGATGGGGTGATTATTGTGAAGAAATCTCATTTTGGTTCATTCCCAGAAGACCAAAGTAAAAGCCAGCAAAGAGCTTGACGCTGTCTCACCCACCAGCTGTCATTTCGAACCCAGATGCTCCACATCCCTTGCCAGCTTCTTGCTGGGGGAATGGGAGGAGGAAGGCTGGGCTCAAAAATAAAATAATTTTAAAAAGAAGAGAAGGAAAGCTGAATATTGTTTGCGCAAACTATGATTTGATGCAAAGTGGAACATAAACAGGAGCCCTTGGTATCCACATGAGTCACGTATTCCCAACCTTATGACAAACTGTGTCCAGCTTTGCATATTCATGGAAGTGCATAATGATAAATCCCTTCTAGCTCTCGGCTATGGGGATCTTTCCATTTCACATTTTGAGGAATTTCTATGTGTGGATGTGTTGTGATATGGATGTATATGTGGTTCCCATCAATTTGTTAACTAAACACAGATTAACAGAGTTGTCCTTGCAACACCTGGGTGGTAAAATGTTACCTCCACTTTATGGATGCAAACCCTGAGACACAGAGATTTTTAAAGGCCTCCACAGCCTGTAGGCATTAGTGGGAATCTTCTCCTTGATTTCAGTGGTTGTGGATCATGTCCTTAAGCAAGGGAACTGCTGTGGTGACTCAGTCAAACTGCTCATCCAGTATTCAATGGTTTTTGTAATTTTTTTTTTTGTACAGCACCGAAATATATCTTAGTACTTATTTTCTTCAGTGTATATAAAACTATGTTTTAAACTCACAGCTTTACTCTTAGTGCAATTCCTCTCACAAGAGCAGAGCAATAGCTCAGGTCGTTATCTTTCAAACTTTGTCAGTTATAACACAGCGCCTAAAAACGTTGAAATATTTCAAAAATTACTGGTCTTACAATAGCTGGCCTCAAAGGCGTGGGTATGTAAGGATAGCTCATGGTTAAGATAAAAATCAGTGTGTTCAGTCTTTATCTTTTTCTGCATATTACGGGTCAAGATACTTTTCCAAAACCCTTATTAGGTTTACTATAAATACTTGATCAAGGAATTTATATTAACATTATGGAATAAGACAAATATTTGTTGTCCCCAGCACTGGAAATTCAAATTACTTGCTTTACAAAATACTGTGCTACCAGTACAGCTTGCATTCCAGTTTTTAACAGAAGTCTAAAATGTGGTTCCTTGATGAAAGCTGGAGCAATCCTGATCTTTCCCTGGTCTTTGAGCTTTGCTGTGTTTAGATGGTTGTCAGCTCTAATGCAAGTGTGAAGTGATGCACAGCGAGCTGCCCACGAGTAATAACTGAATGCAAACACTCCACACTGAACGTATTTCACCTGATACAGAGGAGTTTTAATTAGAACTAATGGGGTAAAACTAAGAAAAAGGCATATTTAGACTGGATGTCAGGAAAATGTTCCTGGTGCTGAAAGCTGTTATGGTATGTTCTCCCAAGGGAAGCAGTAGTAGCTGTCTGTATAGGTTAAAACAAATCACAGAAAAATAGATTGTAAAGATGGAACTATTTTTGGACTGATGAGGACTGGTTGATTTGACTGCAAAGCTCATTACTAAACTTTTCCTCTTCAGAGTCCCACGATTCATTTTATCTTCCTGAACATACCATAGAATTATAGCTTGGTTTGGGACAATAAAACAAAATTGATAGGCCTGGAAAAAAAGTTATTTATCTGTTCCAGCATACCATGTTTATAATGTTTGTGTAGGTAACTTGAAAAGTAAATAAATCTCATATAACTTTTTTCATTATTATTTCAATTTTTCACGTGTATTAATTCATAAAGAAGAACAAACTCTTCTGTGACACTGAGACTTTGTGCCACGTGTGCTAAATGTTACAGACTTGATCAAAGAGAGACTGTGTTTCTTCAGCCTCATAGGAACTGTGGTAGAACCCCTTTCAGATGCTGACCTCAGCACCTGAACCATACATTTCCAGTGAGGTGACTGGTCCAGAGTGGGACAGAATGAAGCAGTAGTGACTAAGCTGTGTTGGTGCTCACCAGTTTCCTTCTTCCTTGCCCCAGATGCCTGAGGAGTGGTATAACCATGGCTCTGACTGTGACTGATGGTCACTGTCTCTACAGGGTGCAAAATGAAATGGGGCTGCTTTGTGAAGCTGCATTGTGAACTCCTGGCTGAGACCGTGAAGGAAACGCTTCCAGAGGAAAAAAGCCCCGTAGAAAAGAAATGCTAAAGATGTCTTCATTAACTGTGCAGATGAGTGAGTTTCCTTTTGGAAATGGAGAATCCCTGTTTTATTTCTCTTGCCATGGAAGTTAGGGACCAGTCATTCCAGCTGGAGTTACGAGACAGCTTTAGTGGGGGCAGATATTTATACAATACGTAGTTCAGTGATACTTGGAGTGAAGCATTTGGGGGTTGTGGAGAACAAATTATATGTAGGAGTAGCAGTTGATTTATTTGTGTGACATTTCAGTGCCACATGAGAGGCCTTTGTTCAAAATCACGCACTGAAAATTGTGTTTGTCATTCTACATTTCTAATAAGAAACACCTGATAGAGGGTAAACCCTGTTCTTTTGGAATTCCATAAAATGAACTTGTTCTATCTACCTCAATTTTTATGCCATTAATCTTATGCTTTCCATTAATATTTTCAGCCCTAATTTTCCCTTAGCTAGCACATCACCTTTTTGTCCTCCCCAGCAAATAGCAGAAGTTCAGTCATTTCTATACCAGGACTATAAAACAGACACAGTAACTTAATTTGAGAAGTCATGAAGCTGCTCATGTTGTAAGTCAAGGACTGAGATTTTTGGGCATGGCATTAGGATGTTCTGTTCTTCTCTGTTCTACCACAACCACCTCACAGAGCTTTTCTGTCTCATGGAATTAAAAAAAAAAAAAAAAAAAAAAAAAGGAAAAAAGGGAGGGAAACTCTGAGAGCTGGGATCCTGTTTGCATTTGCCCAGATTTGCTGAGGCATATGGGAACATACATTGACTGTGCAAGAACTGAATGTCCTTGTGACTCTGTCCCTGGGGGACCGTGGTGAGACTCCTGGTAACATTGCAAATCAGGATCTATGGAGCAAAATGCTGGATTTTGTCTTAGCACTATTAAAAGAAATAACATTTTAATGATATGTGCAATTGGCGTAATCCTTCCAAAATGGACAATGATTTATATATTTCATGTGAGGACAGGATTCCTTAGGGGATGACTCATTGTTTTAGTCTGGAATAATTCCAGTGGGAACCTTTTTCAGAATTGGTTGATACATACCTTACATGGTCTTAGTTTGGGATTTTTTTTTGTCTTTAATTTTGTCTGATATGTGTGCTTGGCCTATTAAAATTAAACTGTTTCTTTCCCTTCCGAGTCAAACCCAGTTCGTATTTACCAAGACCTTATATGGAGAGGGGAGTATGTGTGTATATATATATATATATAAGAAATGCATGTATACATAAATGTATTTATGTATGTACATATACAAATACAGGGAAGAAAAAAGAGCTGGATCTATTGCAAAGGCAGTGTTTGTTTTTTAGTAAAGGGGTGAATTTTGCTTTAAGCACATCTTTTCACATCTTAGTTTGACCCAAAGACAACAATTACCAGCATAACTGCTTCCATTTATAGAAATAATTCCGTACTGTAGATTGTGGGACTACACCGATGCTGTGGCCTCTGAACACTGAATTAAGAGCCAGTGGAAGCATTCCAGACTTGGATCATCTGATCAGGGAACAGACTGTCTTCACTCACACTCCTGGTCTTGGTGGCACGTTTTGTCCCCTTTTTAAATTGATATTGCCACTGTTACGGATCAGTGCAGCCAAGAAACTTCTGTAGCATGGACAATAAGGAACTGGGAAGCAGAGCTGCCCTGGGGAGTCCTCTAAAGTGTTCCAGTAAAGGGCCTACTACATCAAGGATTTGAGGTCATCTCCATTAGTTACTCTTTCTGAAAACGGGTCAAACATTTGCCTTTCTTCAGTCATTGGGGACCTCCCTTTGCCTCCATAACTTTCCATCAATGGTAAGCGAGTGTCCTTGCCATGCCACCAGTGGGCTCTGCACTCTTGCCCCCATCCCTTCTGGCAGCATGGACTTACAAGGGTCAGGATTTCTTAAGAGATCCCTGACTTTCACTGCTTAGAACTTCTTCTGTCCTTGAGCCCTATTTGGAGTGACAAGGTTGGATAGACTTTGCTGGTGAAACCTGAGGCATAGAAAACGTTGTGCACCTCAGGCTTTCCTGGTGTGCTGTTGTAAAGTTCACCCACCCCTTCTGACAGCAGAACCACATGCTTTTTTTCCTTCTGCTATTGAGGTGATTCTAGAAGTTCTTGTCGTTTTTAACATGCCAGCTTGGACTCTTTGACTGTCCTAAAAGCATCCTTTTGTGCCTGAGCAATGTTTCTGTGTTCGTCCTTTGTAGCCTGTCCTTGCCTCAATCATCTGTTTATGGCTTTTTGCACTGGAACTCTGTCAGGATTTCCCAGTTTAGCCAAGCTGCTCTGCTGATATGCACCTTTGTTTCCCTAAGCACAGGGGTGGAGCTTTCTTGTGCTGAGAAGAACATGACCCTGAAGACAACCTCAGTCTTTCAGAGCCCACAGGATGCCACCCACCAGTGCCCTATAACAGACATTATCTGCTTTCCTGAAGTTTAGGGTCTGTGCTCTTCTACTTGCCTTCCCTGTATTCCTTGGGATCTTGAACTCTGCTTTATGTTAGTGAAAGCCAAAGGTCATTCTTTTGCATGTGGGCCAAAATAGTTAAAGTTTGATTCAAATATTTTGAATATCGGTAGCGAATGTCAGGTTTTTGTACAAAGTTCTTCCTATGCACCACATTATACTGGTGGTGCTGGGTTAGGGATGGGACTTGATCTTAAAGGTCTCTTCCAACATTGATGATTCTATGATCATGGAAAACAGTGACTGAGGAAGAGGAATTTCAAGAATCCTTTCCAAAAGACACATAGAAAACAGCGGTGTCAGTCAACCAGTCCTAACTATACAGAAGATTTCCAGTCTTGGAAACCAAAGTCTCAAGACAACAGGTTACAAGATTTCACACTACATAATTCAAGTTTCATCATCATCAGGTCTGTATGAGAACCCCAGTCCTAATCTGGTCATGAAACCAAACCCCAAACCACTGGCTAAGCCTAATTTAGATCTGGATCTGAGCACCCACTTCCTTTTCTTCATTTCCAATCAAAACAGGTTTCAGTTTTGGTTGGTTTGAATTCTTGGTGAAATCTCTTGTTGGTTATTGTTAACTTTTTCTCCCATCACTATCTGTGATCTCAAAAAAACCCAAAACAAACAAACAAATAAAAATATCAGACCCGAAAACAATCCCCCCTCCTCTTCACAGGCCACATGTTTCTATTAACCAAAACCACTGTCAACAAATGAAAGTATGACAAAACAGTGGTGGTTGCCTAGCCCTTGTTTTTATAGTTATTAATTATATTTGGTTTTGGTCCTAAAATGAGATGTAAATATTTCATAAATCAGGTGAATTTGTTGTTTTTATAATTACATTTTATTGGATAAATGACAGAGTATATTTAAATGGGCATAGATTCTACCCAAATATTTTAAGTGGTTGTGTTAGCAGTCTGTTGCAGATGTGTTTATTAAATCTGGCACACAGATAAGGATTAAAAACTTGTTCTTGCCTCCAAGTACTATGACTTAAAAAGCAAACCTTGGGACAACTAACACACATCTGACTTAAGGTTTAGTTTTGGATATAAATCCTAATGACTTCATTTAAATGAGTAGGAGAATTGGACAGTCAATATAGAAATAGATTTATTGATCTTGTTCAGGTTTGTATACCCTTATGGAAATCTCAGATGCTTTTACAGTATATCGATAAAACGAATTGAAAGCCAAGTCCAACTGGGATTCTGTCTCTGATCTTGTCACTGCCAAGCACCTTTGTATTCAGGCATTTCTACCTGTCTCAAATGAGCACCTACCATGAACTTCTTAGAAAAAAGCATGTGTGCTTTTTCTTCCTTTGTTTTATGTGTTCATGCAAATAAATCAAATAATTGGCAATGAAAAAATTCTGTTGTCTTTTATTGTGGTGTTCCCTTTGGAAACAGTACCATGGATGCTCTAGAGGTAGTTATCCCCTTAGACTGACATCTCTGAAATACCCACAAAGTGTTCTATTTGAACACATTTGTTTAAGAACTAGTAGTACACTGGTGAGGAACAAAAATCTGTCGTGAACAGCAAATATAGGTGGGTAAGGTATATAGTGTAACACACCAGAGGAAAACACGTGGAAACCCAGAGTGTCAATCTGTTTAAGGGATTAAATAGATTTGGACCTTGTCTCTTCCCAAAACAGGTGTAGGTAGCTGGCAAGATATGGCCAAACTTTTTTCTTTTTCACTGTGGGGAACAAGGGACTTTGGGCTAGGACGACAATAAAGTATTAGTCTATGCTGTGAGGATATAATAATGATTGGAAGTGGAGAGAGGAATCTGGAAGTCCTGATGGTTCTTAGTGGGGAGCAGTTTGACCACCTCCCTTTACCTCCTAGCACACCATTTAACCCTCACACAGCAGCCTTAGCACGAAATGTTAACATTTTATTATTCAGGGCAGAGGAAGCAGCTGTTCTTTTGGGCTCTGCTCTGATCTGTGTTTCGAGTGAGCCATCCTTTGGCTCGGTGGAATTTGGTGAGCAAAACCAGAGCCCACGCAGGGCTGCCAGGACCTGCTGCTGGGATGGAGGCACCGCACACGGGGAGCCCGCGATTTGTGTAACGTGACAAATTCACCAGCGCTAGAAAGCATTTTTTAAAAATCATGATTTTTAGTGAGTCAGACAGTGTTTACATACACAATACTAGTCTGTATGCAGATAGAGGCTGGCACTGTGCCAAATGCCTACAAATTCAGAACCCCATCCTCAGCTGGTATGTATCACTGTAGCTCCATTGACTTCAATGAACTGGCGCCAGTTTACATTAACTGAGGAGCTGTTCCATTATGTGGAACCATTTATTTTTTTTCCCCCTTCCTTTTATTTCTTTCTTTCTTTTTCTTT
>VZRO01005183.1:105261-146220 GCA_013397915.1 Daphoenositta chrysoptera | reverse complement strand
TAAAAATATGAATACATGTTGAGTTAGGGAGGAAGGCAGCTCTTTTTGAGCAAGTCCTGAGAGGAAAATTCTCTAGCCCTGTGCATCCCCTTCTGGAATGCCCATGTAATGCCAAGATCATGTCCCAGTCTTGACTCCTCTGCCACGGCTTAATTACAGAGTGGAATCTGGTCGAGAATTTTTGGATGCCTTCATGGACACTGAAGATGATGGAAACACAGGGAAAAAGTCAGTGCTTCGAAGTGTGTGATGATTTGGACTCTAAACATTCCAAGATTAAAGATGCTGTGATACTATGGAATCCTGTGCACCTGTCAGGCTGCTGCTGAGCTGAGCTGATCTGTGTTTTAAATGCTTCAGTCACACACATGAAGCTGAAGAGTGACCCTATCGTGGGTTTAGGAGATGCAGGCTTCCCTTTGCAGGGCAGGTTTCCATCTCTTCTTCTTTATCCATGACAGTATAAGGATCTCTCCAATGAAACGTAGAGATTTCTTTTCACAGTAAGAACTCTTATCGGAGAAATACAGTATGAAGTGGATGAATTGAAAAATCAATCTTGTGCCACATATTATGGATGAGGAAAGTTCTATACCTAGTCTCACTTTGCCACAAAAGAGGGGAAAAGTGGTTACTACAACCACTTAAAAATTCTTGCACTAGAAACATTCTCAGGCACTGTTGGTTTTTTTTAATTTTCCTTTTTAATGGGAATTATGCCACAGAGGTACTGGCTTATAAAGTTCATTGGGTTTTAAAAATATATTTGAGCTTCTTGGTCAGACAAAATTAAAAATTGGCAGGCAGTCACGTGGGAAACTTCTGGCAGAGCTGAAAAGTGGTTCCAGTCTCCCCACAGTCCTTGGAGAAGGATTCTGGCTTTTCTCTTTCCTTCTGGGCGTTGGACGAAATTCTCCAATTCAGCATCCGCCAGCAGAATTTTACCACTGGCTTGAATGAAAATTAGGTTGTGTATCAAAATGATGAGTAGATGTGTTATCAGAAATTATCCAAACTGTACCCAACTACCCTGGCCAGAATGGTGGTCCTTAGGGCTTTCCATAGGACTTTTTGTTTTCATTCGGGTCATGAGCATCTGCAGTGGAACTTCTTCTGGATTTTGTTGCAACCAAGTAACAATCTTGGCTTCGTGGCTTTATTTCTTTTCAAAACTAAACCTGTCAGCTTTCTGTCTCAACCATGAGAACCAAGGCCTCTTGAGGCTGTCTCCTATGTCTCTGCCAGTTACTCTCCTCCCATGATGTCTCAACCCTCAAAAATAATCACGGTATCCAAAATAACTGGTCTTCATTGAATATTGTGATCAAAAAGAAATATTACTAAATCTGTATTTTTACTGCTTGATTTTTTTCAGGACTTGGCTTCATGGGCTTCAAATCACTAGCTGGGAAACTGCTACGGTTGGAGCTGCAATAGCCTGATGGATAAATCTTCTATCCCATCCTCTTTGCTTAATCTGGGATACTGAAACATATTCACATATCAGAAAAGGTGAGTGTGAAGTTTTTGTGTTTTCATCCTTGCTTGCTTGTGCTGCTGATAAGGATGAGCCTGCAAGGCTTTGGGAGCCAGTTAGACTTGGGGTTCTGAAATGGAAATTGTTGTTTGTGCTGAGCCCGATGCAGCAGAACAGATCTCATTACAGGTTTGGGGCTGGGTCACAGGGGAAACAACAGACAGCTGAAATGTACACAAAGAGGAGGGGAGAGCAAAGGAGAAGAACTGGGAAAGGTTTGTGCCAGGCAGAGGAGGAGAGGCTTAGCCTGGCTGTCTAGTCCAATCCTAATGTGATGTTTTTCCTTTCTGTCTTCTGTGGAGGATAGAAAGGAATAAACTGGAAAAAAATTTAGAAGTGTGGTGGTAGTGGGATGTAGGCCAGATAGAAAACTAAAAAGTTGTATTGTTGGTGCAGAAACCTTGGCTATGTATGGAGCCCAGAACTGTCATAATTTTGTCTCTCATAAGCAAGGCAGCCCTGCATCCATATTAAGTGTCTAGGAAAAAATATTTTCTTTTCCAGATTAAGCTAGAAGACTAACATTTGGTGCTGGAAAGATACACTTCTCTGCTATGGTTTCTTCCTGATGAGTTTGCAAATGTTCTCTTAATTGTTAATTCACCCTTTCCATTTGAAATTTGAAAGGCAAAAGGTTTTATTTTGCTATTTTGTCTATGCACGCATGTCAGGGTGAAAAAGGGGGAAGGAGGAAGCAAGGGATGGAGATGGGCTCTCGTGTTTTGCTTTAAAGTCATGTGTTAAACATAATTCCTTTGCATTCATCTGTAGAAACAGTGTCAGCATCCACAGGGGGCTGCTCTGTTTGAACAAGACTGCTCAATTTGTTTTTGATTAAGCAGAATTATTTATTGCAAGACATGCAAGTACGGGTAATACCATCTGAGTCCTGGCAGGGAAGGTGTGTGTTATGATTTGGGTTTGTTGTTTCTCTCTGTCTTGGTTTAAATTTATCTCTATCACCCAATATTTTTGACAAACAAAAAGGGATGTATTTTTGGGATACAACTTAAAAAGTATTATTTATCCTGAGAACAGCAAAAAGAGCAACCTTGAAAGATTTCTATAATGGAAATGAAACAATCAACACAGAAATATGAGGAAGAAATTACACCCATTAAATACATCTAGACTGATGAATGATATGATGGCTGCCTATTCAAGTTGGAAATTTTACACATGATTGAAGCTTTATTTAGTCTAATGAAATGTGCTTCCTGAATGCTGCATCTGAGTGACGGCGTGACCTAGAGCACAAAAGAAAGTATTATGTGATTAGACTGAGATCATTCTCATTTAAAGTCATTGTGATATAATTTTACGTTTTTAATTAGCACCATATACTTTTGTGTCCATTGCCTCTTTTATTGCGAATACTTTTTCAGGTCTTGTCCTTCCACAGGCTTGTTTGAAGCTCAGCACGGATTAACAGCAAAGGGGTTTGGAGTTCATTGATCTTTTTTTTTTTTTAAATCCCCCCCAAAGTGGTGAATGGTGGGAGGGGAGGAAGCTGATCTTTTAGAAAAGGCTCGTCTTGTGCTGAATTTTTCCTGTGTTCCATAGGACATTCTTTACATTTTAGCTTGAAATCCAGCTTAAATACCTTCTTTGGCCCCTGAAAATATTGATAGTCACATCATTTAAATCAGTGAAATTTGAGTTATTGGTGAAGCAACTGATTCTAGAGATATTCCCTTCAACATCTTGGCTCTGGCAGCTGGGATTTCGTGAGGGCTGTGGCATGATACTGCTTTACATCACTGGGAATTTGGACCTACATCCTCTACAGCAGGCATTTCTTACCCCACTTCACCTTTATGAGCTGGGCCTTTACTTTGAAGCTGTTTTGTGTACCAGGCTGGAAGGCAACTCCTCACACAGAAATCCAGTGTTTGGATTAAAAGCTATTAAATCACGTTTGACTCGAGCAAAATTTAACGTGGTTCATAACACAATTTTATGAGCTATTGAGATTTCTGGCACCATAAAATGAGTTTGTTAATGGGTTTCAGCAGTTGTTACTTAAAGTGATGTTAAAAAGTAATGAAGGGGGAAAGTAAATGCAAGGGGTGAGCTTGCTTCTCAAGTCTGCAGTTCCTTCCTTTCCCAGAGCATTAGCAGGGGTAAGCAAGCATTAAACAGGTTCAGTGTGCTGCCTTTGTGTGGAAGAGCTCGCTGCAGACCCCATATTTTCAGATGAATATGAACTTGCTGACCACAATCCTGACTTTCAGCTTGTTAGTGAGGTTGACTGATGAACACCCAGGACCAGACAGATAAGCCAGACACTTAATCTATCTACTGTATGTGTTCAGTCAGACTAAAGCTTTATCAATCATTTCAAACTGCATTTCAAGAGCATATTGTATAGTTTGCCATTACCATAAATCACTGCATTTGGAGCCAGTAGCAATTTAACCATCTCATTCATGAGGCATCTGAAGGTGTCCATGTACCTGTAAGTACCTTAATTTGTGCCTGTATGGAAGATTCATAGTTCCTTAGCACATTTTCTGGTTTTAGTGCAGCCTGTAGTTGAAATTTGGCAGGGCAAAAGAAAAAAGTCAGGAACAGCCGTTCAATAACAGTTTTTAAAATATTTCAATGTGAAATTTAGGATAATTTTCTTAAATCACTTTTTGCCTCACTGCATAGATATCTTCTTCATCTGGCTTGTATCTCCTGATACAATGAAAAGGATAAAATTTAAAAAGGGTATGATAAATTCATGTGCCAATTGCAGAATAAAATCTAATGCTGAGACAAAAAAAATGTCTTTTCTTAAAGGAGACACCCCCATTTTTTGCCTGTCTTAATTACTTTTTAAATTTTGTTTTTATACATCTAGTTGTGCAGGCTAATCATATATCCCACAAAAGAAAGGCAGCATGTTTACGGGTAGGGAGGGCAAATTTGCCTGATCCTTTTTGGTGCTATTTACAGAATTTAGGCTTCAAATGTGCTCAGACCTTTTTTGTTCTGCTTCAGCTATTATCTGGCTTAAACTTCAAGACATGAGGTCCAATAGCCATTCCAAAACCTCACGTTAGCATTCCAAATCTCATATTAGCCTTTTGGATTGTGACAAACCCAGGTACTTCCATTCAAGAGAGATCTGACTCCTTTTGGAGCCTTGCTAAGATGGTCAGACCTACTGGCATGGACAACAGTCCAACCTTTGGTTCCCAGGAATAAATTAGATATCATGGTGTAATTTTTAGAAGCCTCCATATTTATATCACGAGTTTTGTTTTCATTACTTTTAGCTATTTTTGTACCTTGTTTTTCCTTGGTGGCCATAGTAAGTGTACATTGGTGTGGTATGTGAGAAGCTGGTGGAGCCCATTTGAAGTCATGCAATAATTGCATAAGTTACAGCTTATCAAACCCAAGTTATTTCGTTATTTTCCCTTCAAATTACATTTTTTGGTCTATTAAGCATCATTTTTCTGATAATTGGTGAAGTCTGAGTGCAGTCTCTATAGTATGTGGCTGGTCTAGATTTGGGCCAGGCTTTGTGCATTATAAACCTGTCAACAAATCCTGTTTTCAGCTGTGGTGTAGCACTGAAGGGCAGTTGAGGAGGAGACATGATAAAGACTCTGGGACAAATTACACATCACAAATTAATTATATGTAATGCTTGGCATAACAGACATGAATTTTGGGCATGACCATAATACTTGCCTTGACTGCCAACAATTATCATCTGCTTTAAGTCATGTCTTGGATGAAGAGTGGATCTTGTGATGTTACAGTAAATGCACAGAATATGAATAAGCAGACACCTATGGGTTTAAGCTGTGCATGCAGAGATTAAGTACTTGACTGTGGATATACTTCAGGTGCATTCAGAGCAATTTGGTTTCCCATGCTAACTGCAGAGAACGAGTGGAATTATTTCCATGGGTTTCCGTGAACTTTTGGATCGAGGCCCAGAGCCTGATCTCATACTTTGCCTAGAGGAGATTTCTGAGAACATGCAGACTTGGGCATCCAAGGGACTAGCAATGCCAGAGTGGTTGTAAAGGGCCACAGCCAGGCCCTTTATTTACAAGTTAAATGACTTCCCCAACGTGTTCTGGAGAGCTTTAGGCAGCTTGTGGTTTGTTTCACCTAGTTAACATCACATTGAGGAAGAGTTGAGTCCCCATCCATTGACAGAGAACAGATCAGCTGGTTACAAATGTTGATCAGCTGTATAAAAGCAGAGGTGGAGACTACACTAGGATTGAAGTTTTGGGTTTGTGGACTGTGGGAAAATTAGTTATACAGACTTTTGAGTCTCCTCTGCTGAAATGCAGCTCTTGATCACTGTAATTTTGGATGATGCTTAAATGGTCTCTCGGACTACGCAAACCACAGGCTGACCCAAGCTTTGCCAAAGAATGAAGAGTGGCTGAGCGGCTGTGCTTCTTCACAGCGTGTTTCTGAGATTTGTCAGTTCTGTCACACTCCTCAGACCTGTGGAATTGAAGGGAAAGGGCTTTCCAGAGCCCTTATTCTGCTGATAATTATGAAGAAACTCACAGTCACACCACATAAAAACGTTCTAATGGTTCTTGCACTGACACATGAATGGTAGTGAGGAGGATGTAGTTTAAAAATACAACACAGGCTTTTTTTCTTGTAAAACATTTCAGGAAATCCTGCATTTTAGTGGGAATTTTTCACCTTTGAAGAATACTGCATTTGAAGAATTTATAATGCTCTATTATCTCTGGGCCTAATTTGCAATATGCTTATTTAAAGGGAAATTCAGTCTGCAAAGATACTTCTTTCTGAGCGTTCTTGTTGCATAGCTATGTAAATGTTCTTATGCAAGCAGAGACAATAATTATGGCTTAAGGCTATATACATTACAAGCAGGGAATTCCTCCTACATTTAAATACATATTTTAGAAGCAAATCTGGATCTGGTTTCAAAATCCAGAGTGGATTGACACCAGTTTACATCATCAGTATCTGGCCTTTCGAAATCCAGAGAACCCATTAAAAATAAAACTTGTGGTGGGGGGAGACTGGAGTTATATCATATAGCAAGTGAGCACAGGAATGGCTGGCAGGAGAATGGTATGCTGCAGATGAACTGGATGGGGGACAGATTTGAACTGTTGTAACACACATGGGAAAAGTCCCTTCTGTTTATTTCTTTTTTTTCACCCCCTTATTAATTTACCACAACCACAAGCCATGTGTTCCAGTTCCTGTCTGGGAAAAGAGGCTGGGTAGGCTGTGTTGCAACTTACCAGTGATCTGCAAGCAGCCGGAAAACCCCAAGAAATTCTGAATTGCTCGTAAAAGAGCCGAGGAGTGTTGTTTGTAAACCACTCAGCTTTAGGGACAAGGCCACTCTGGTCATACTGTGCTCCCTGTTAGGTGCTAACAGCTGTAATGAAGGATGTCAGCTGAAGATCAAGAGGACAAAATATCTTCAATGAAAGCTTATGCCTTAAAATTATTGGATTCATAGTCCACCCAAAAGTTTATGTTCAGTGTTAGCAGAGCAGTGACTTGTGTGAAACGTCCCAGCATCAATGTACCTTGGAAAGAGTGGTTGTGCTTCATGCAGATAATATTGAAAAGAGCAGAACTCCTGCTTAAGCTCCTCCTTTCCCTTCTTGCTCTCAAGGTGAGAGAAGCATGTTGCTGTTCCTTATGCAACACAGATAATTGCCTCTGATACATAAAGCATCTGTGACAGGCTTGAAGCTCTCTCTGGTTCTTTCTCTTTACAGCCACTCCTGTAACATCAAGCCTCTCACCTGCCCTCAAATAAGACCTTGTAGTATCCTGGATAGGGATGGAGATATGTCTATTCTCCATATTACTGAATAAAAATTATAAACTATTGGTTTAGAAGGCCTAAAATCCAATAAATTATTTTTTATGTGGCTCACCTGTGATAAAGATGCGATGAGTAAAGTTAACCTCTCATCTGAGCACTCTCTCTGTGGCTTTAGAAGGCTGAGCATGGTAAGTGCAAGAACACAGCCAGGTAAATAGAAATACATCTGGGAATTAGTATAATCTTGCCTACTGCTAATGGTGAGACAATGCAATGAAATTGTTTCTCACTGATAAGATTGATACAGGTTGTTGCTGTATGGTTTTAAACTTCTGTTGTAGCTTTAAATGTCTACTTTTCACCCAGTGTTTGTGTTAAACTTCAGCTTTTTCTTCTTTTTTTTTTTTTATTAACTCTAGACTTTTTTGTAATTTTTTTTTTCTCAGTGCCTACTTATATTTTGCTACCAGTTGTGAATTCAAAGGAAATGTTTGCCTTTTGGATTTCTCTCCCAAGCTTAATCCTTCCCAGAGACTCAAACGAGATCAAGGTCAGGTTTTGTCATTAAAGATGGAGAGGGCACATTTCTTTCCTAGTGTGCCTCAGCCATAGACATCTTATGTGGTTTGGTGAGTGTGAAGGGCTGGAGGGATTTAGTAACTCTGGTGTAAAAGAGGAACTCGTATTTCATAATTTATCCCTTAAATTTGAAAGAGCTAAAACATTTAGACTAGAGGGTTGTGTGTTAATGTGTGTTGCAAAGACAAAGCATTCAACAAAGAGCCTGAATATTTACTGTTGGCACTAATGCACTGTTTGCCAAAGAAAATCCTAAATCCCTGCTGAAATATATATAAATTTGGATTGTATATATAGTATATAATTACCTCCATAATGACTATATCACAGATGCCTGCACATATATTTTGTACTGTTATTTTTGCTCATATCTGGAGCTGAGACAAAAAACACTTTCAAATTAAATGACTTTGATAACACAAGTGAGAGAATTTTTACTTTTTAACACCAATGTGGAATTTTGTTAAGTCATTTCCTTGAGGGGAAAATTCTGATTTTGGAGAGGGTTCTTGTACTGTGCACAGTTCTCCTGATTTAGGTGACTGCTTAGGCTGGTCTGGATATATTCTGTGGGCATCTGGACATGTATATATTCTACCTCTTTATTTTTTTGTGAAGAAATTAATTTTCAGAGGTGTTATTGCTCCCCTTTCTGATACAAACTCAGATCTGTACAGTCCATGTGCTGCTGAGTCAGAAAACGTGTTTGGATGCTGTTTGTTAGGCAGGTTTTGCCCATATTTACTTGCGTCTGTGCACCTCAAGAATAAAATGTTCCCGAGCGTGAGAAATTGCCTTGGTTTGCACACTCTGTATGTGGGGATGCTGCAGGTGAGAACGCCCCGGGTGTGTCAGTCTGTGTTTGAGCCCGTGGAGGTGACACAGCTGATCACAGGCGTGCCAGAGCTGGGGACCACACGCTCCGTGTGTTGTTCCTTCAGCCCACGATTAACAGCCCACGGCTCGTGGGGCTCACGGGAAAGGCTCCTCTGGTGCAAAAATGGGAGGAACAGCCTTGTGACAAGAGCTGGCACCTTCATGACAGCCACATCCTTTCACACTGGGGTATAATGCAGTTCAGCCTGCTTTGAAGGCCCGGTTTGGTGGTGGTCCTGCCTTATCTCTTGGTAGATGCTGATCTTTATCACCGAGTCATAACAAACTGTTTGGTGGAGTTGGAGGGGGTGAGAGGAGCCTTTGGCTTCGTTTAGAGCAAGTCTGATGTGAGCAATGAGATATTCTGTGCTTTGGGTGGCTGGCTTTTTTTGTGTCAAATTTTAAGAAGTTTGTAAAAATCTGTGTTAGACCTGCTCCATTTATGCTACTGGGAAAGGAAAGAGCTCGTTTCAGTGAGATGTTCAAAATGTCAGGCTTAAAATTCTTGTACTCGAAGACATTCTGTTTAATTCTTTTGTGACTGCAACTGAAGGATAGGAAATGGTGTTCTAGTGTCATTTCTCAGGCAAATGCAAGGTTGTCTTAGTAACTTGTGACCCCCTTGACTCAGAGTTTGAGGAGAGAAAAGGCAAAGTTATTCAGCGATTGGAGGAAAGTGGGGCAAAGAGTTATCTCAGAGCTGTGATATTTGGCTTCCAGTGGCCACAGAAACTTGACACACATCAAATGTCAAACTAGCTGATAGCAGACAGGAAGGATTAGTGTTGACACAGCAGAGCTGACCCCTGCCAGCAGCGAGGCTGTGTTTAAATACAGCCACGTCGCTCTGAAATCACCCCGGGCGTGCAAGCAGTACAAACTGGAGGTGAAGGTATAGGAAACGTGGGGCATTGGGACATTCTCCTGCCTAATTGGGCTGACAGCTCAGTCTGGATGGAGGACAGTGTTTATTTACTCATTGTTGTGTGATGAGCAAATAGAAAGATATGCCTGCTTTAGCCCATGCTGATATTGGTCCTAACACTGTCTGGCTCCAGCTGCCGTAAGCCAGGACAATACAACACAAAAACTTCCTATTCACCATCACTCCTAAGTCTGTCCTGGCACAGATATGCAATGACCTCAGACCACAGTTGGGTCTAATAAGGAATTTATCTTCATGGAAATGTGACCTCTTGCTACCAGAAGGCTACAAAAATACGAGCAACAATGGGTAAATGAAGATAAAGGTTTATCCTGGCCAACTGTTGCATTTTCAAAACAGTTCAGCCCTGCCATGCAAAACCTACTGTTTGACATAGGATGCTGTCTGAAGCTCTTAAAAAAGTTATCCAGGTCACTGTGGAAAGAACATGCTCTTATTATTGTTTTTATAAGTGAAAATTACTGGATTGATTCTTTTTTCTTTTGAATGATGCAGACATTCAGTATCAGTTTTCAATTCCCAGAATCCACTTTGGATGCAGGAAAAGAGATTTCAGGAAATTCAGTTTTTCACCAAGGAATTAGGCTTTTTCCTCTCTTAACCTCCACCCTCCACACTAGGAGTTCATACTCTGTATGTGCTTTTAATCTTGACTTCAATATATTTTACTGTGGCCAGCTTTTAGTTACAGTTTAATAACTTTAGCTTTATTTTGCCCCGGGCCATATTATAATGAATAAAAAGCTTTTTCTATAATTTAGCCGAATTTATGCAGCTGCCCTTGAAACAGCTGCATAATTTTTCCTACTGACTAGGAAGGGTAGCAGTTTAGTCAGCACAGACTGATCAGCTGAATTCTACTTCCAAACTCAGTTTTGCCAAAAAATCACGTGGAAACGAATGCAGATCCATGACCATGCTTCTAGGTACCTTGTGCAATGTTGTTCTTTCTTAAATTAAAGTTATCCTCACCCCAAAACATAATTTAGATTGAATAAGGACCATATTTTTATATGGTTCTATATGGTACCTTGTGCAATGACGTCTTTAATCTGGAGCACCCAAAATAGCTGCTTCCCAGTTTCCAGTCTTATGAAGGAAATGGTGAGTGGATATGGGAAGAAGCTTGCATCAGCCATTGGTTATCTTACATTTGACCACTTCTAGGTTGGTTCTTCCCGTGAGCACAGCTTACAAATGGACCAGATCCATCAGTGGCTCCATCAAAAGCTACAGAGAGATGTCTCAAAAGTAAATTTGCAGAGCCTGTGCAGCGGTTCTGACAGGAACGATGTGGCCAGCTCAGAACAGGCATCGAGCCTTTTACCTTGTTCATTCCATGTCTTAAAACCTGGCATCTGAAAAGGAATCCTATCCAGGAGCCTGTGTGGATTCCAGCAGAGGATATTGGATAATGCACACTGTGTGGGAACCTGCCTACAAATTGAAGGATGGCAGATAGGATGGAAGAGGCAAGAGGTCAGTAGTATGCAGCTTAGGGAGCACGTGGTTTGAATGCAACTGTGAAACCTAAGACACCTCATCAATTTGTGAGACTTCTTTAATAAGGGCCCAGCTTCATCTTAACGCGGGGAATCCTCTCCAGAATTCCAGACACATGAAAGACATTAACTCATAATTCCTTGTAGTCTCCTGAGTACCTGTTAATAATTATGGCTGGCCTTTTTGGCCTTAGAAGCTTTCAATTACCTGGTGTTAAACTTTTTAGAGCAAACTGGAAACCAGTATAGGATGCTGAATGTGAAAAGGTGTATTTGTTAATACTTCTGTGCACTGACAAATCTGAACCAAGTGTATGGTTCTTACTTGATCAGGATTAGCAAATATCAAACTGAAATGAAGAACAACTATTTACATGTACTTAAAATAGCAGGTTTAAAAGAAACTTTGTAAAAGAGAGAAAAAAAAGCAGCAATAAACTCTAGTCTGAGATCATGCTATTAAACAGAAATATTATTAAAAGAACGGTTTTTAGAAGAACGAGAACGATCAGTTTGCCCAGCTGTTCTAGTAGCAAGGAAAATGTTAATTAATATATAAGAGAATTATGCACACATACTATTCATCTCGGTGTAAAAAAGTTAAGCAAAAAAGCAAGGCAGATTAGATCCTGGTGTGGAGTGTATGCTCTAAACTTAAAAAGATTATAAGATGTGTAATAAAGATAAAGCACCCGCTCCCCCCAAACAGCGAGGGCACATTGAGTCATGCAATGAACCTTTTATTCATTACAGCTCTGAAAAATTTGGGGTCAGTTCTCCATCCCATTATAAAGGAGACTTAAATGTAGTGTTTCTGTAATATATGTTCAGTTAAAAGCCCTCCTCCCAGCTTTTCACTGCCAGAATGAGGTAAAGAATCTGGAGATTTTAGAACTAATAAGCCAAGCAGTAAAATGGTGCACATTTGTGTGGAGCCTGATGAGGGATGGGAATGCACCCAGGGAAGGCTTGGCTGCTTCGGCGCAGACGCTGACGGGCGGGCGCACCAGGACTTCGTTCTATGAATCAACTTTGGCAAATACCATCCACGAAAATTCAAAGAGGGGAGAAAAGGTGAGAAAAACCTGACTCTGCTTGTTACACACTGTACAGGATGAAAGCTGGACAAGCCATCCACCTGCAAACCAACTGCTAAACCTTAGGAAATTGGGAAAGAAGAACTGAAGAAATCTTAGAGGATGGTGGTGGAGTACCTGGGCATCCTTGACTTCCACTGATGTGGGAAAAAAAAATTGAAAAGTCCACTTTCTCTGGGCAGGAAAAACCATGCAATTACAGCATAATGTCATACTTCACTGAACTGAAAAGCTAAACTGCTATCAAATACTCCAGCTCTTACTTGTTTGGGAGCCTCTGCAGGTCAGAAAGGTGGGACAGATGTTCCACACCCCATCCTGCAGTTCAGGCCTTTCCACAGCACTGGGATGTGCTGTGGGATCAGATGGATCAGGAAGTTATTCTTTCAGCTGCAGAGATCTCAGCCCCTTCAGAACTCCCATATGCTTCATTAGTGAAAAGGCTTTGATAATAATGAACCTCATTTAAACATTCTGAATGCAGTCTTTAAACATACTGGGTTAGAAAAATTTTAAGTAATAAGGTAGGAAATAAAAGAAAATTCTTGCATTCTTAATGTGATTGAAAGAATAGTCTTTTCTTACACATTTAATTCTTCCTATGAATGTCCACACTGTGTTTGCAATATTTAAAAAAACCCTGGATAGAATCACACTGGAGTGAGTGTTTGTGAAGTTAATAGAAAATTCTGGGCCTTCAACTCTGATAAATGTAACTCTGGAGTCCTATGAAAAATTTCATTTTCAAGGAAGCCTTGCCTTTTTATGGGAAATTTGTCCAGCTGAAAAATTTTACTGGCTCTACTCCTCATTCCCAGTTATGAACCAGATTTGGAAATACCTGTGAAAAACAATATATTGGTTTCAAGGAAATGCATGGATGAAAGCATTGTAATTGAGGACATCCAGATCTGTTCTTACAGAAATGCTTTGTATTTACACGGCCCGTTACTTGCACGTCCTGAAGAGCATTACAAGCATAGAAAACTCCAAAAGGGTGAAAGTTAGCCAAGAAAACCAGCTGTGCATGACTTTGAGTCCTACCCCAAACTTGGAATACATCTGCATGGCTCATCAATACATCTGTATTGCTCTACTTGCAATGTGACTGGTTTGGTCCTAGAACTACTGAGACAGAGCACTGGAGGTATATAAAACCAGGGCAGTCATGGAAAAAGGGAATTTCAGTGTCTTTGTGCACAAAATTGTTTGTGTTCAGGATCAGCAAGATGGGTTACAGATGTACGTCAGAGAAACAAGGCAATTCACTTGGACTTTCGCAGAGCATTCTCTTAAAAATTCTTTGCAAGGCTTTAAAAAGATGGGGAGGGGGCGAGAAGGAAATATATATTATATAAATATGTTCCTGAGAGCGACTGCAATCCTCTTTGTACCTTTTATAATGAAGGTATCCTAGGGCTGATGAGAAGTTAGGCTGGGTAGGAATAATACAGGGCAGGAAGTTGAGAGATTTGAGTTCAATTCCAGCTTCAGGACAGAATTCCCATGTGACCATGGGCCTCTTGCTTGGACCCGTGTTTACCTACACAATGGAAACAGGGAGTGTTTCACCCACACATTTGCTGAAACATTGTTCTGAAATTAAAATGGTGCCGAGCCACCCTGGAGTGCAGACCTACCTCTTCTGGCTGGAAAAGCCACGGGCATTTTGCTTTTTTCTACAGAAGGAGTAACATAGAACTCGTTCTAAATGAGAAATAACACCTCCTCCCTCTTCCTGCAGTTTTGCTAGGTGGATTACAATCCCAGTTTCTGAGTCTGGCTTAGTGGAGTAAGTATTTGCCTCATGCAGCTCTCATCACTTGCTGTATTAAGGCATGACTTGGGTGGCTGATGAAAGGCCTCACTGAGGGCATGGCCACATCCTCTGCTGTCAGAGCAGGAGGTTCCCAGTGAGACGCTGTCACCTTCACAGTTCAGTGCAAAACTCTGCATACAACTTTCAGAAGAAGAAAATTCTCGTTACCACTGGATCTGCGTCTTATCAAGGCTATTTAGTGGGATATTTCTAGCACAGCGGTATAAAATTGTACCACTTCTGGCTCTGTAGACATTATATTAAGCTAGCTTGAGCATTTACATGTGAGGTGGAGTTGCCCAGTGCAAGCTTAGATACTTGGTCCTTTGCATGGACCTGAAGTAAATTACATTTTAACTTTACATCAAGTGCCTGTGAGTATTGTCTAAAGAGACTGTAGGTTCTACATCATTACAGTGCCCTTTCTGGGCATTCTAGGTCTGTGTCCATCCCATCCACCTTCAGGCACCTCGCTGTTGTGCCAAATTTAGGAACCTCATTACATGGGTAGGCTGGTGAAGTGATCTGCTGTGAGCACATGTATCCTGTGTTCTCTTGACCGTGACCACAACCACCTTTCTAATTGGAAGGCATTAGTTGGTAATTGATCCAGGAGTACTCTTCCAGAATATCATTGGCTTAGTTTATTTCCCCAATGACAAAAATAATCTGAAAAAGAGAGGTAGAATAAATGTTTACATATGTGCAGCTATAGAAGGGAATCTGCAGAGTAACTAATTTCACATCCTGCCTTTATGTAAATGTTTCTGTACACGACTCCATTGTAATTGATTTGGTCTTTAACAGAGTTTGTTGGATTAAATGTGGCACAAAAGTTGCCAATTCTGAGTTTGCTAAATCTTGAAATATGCATCCATTTGGGACCTCTTCTTCAAACAGCAGTTGTTCAGCTTTACTGGAGCTGCTAGTTGAAGTCACCATCAGATTTCCGTTCTGTGGAAAAAGCACTTGTTATAAATCTCAAATAGTCAGTAATTGATCACAGCCTGGAATTGTAAAACTCTATCTCAGTGCCTGAAATAGCACATGTTTGTGGTGTGGTATGTGGTTTCAGTCCCTGTCGAGAAAAAGGGAGACCTTGGAGAAAATGAAAGTCTTAAGGAGCTTTCCACTAATAGAAGGGTCAAGGGACAGCACAGTCAAAGCATCCCCTGGTTAAAGCTGTGTGGGGAAACAAACTGCTTTCGACCTCCAGTGTCTCAGCTGTCAGTCACAGGAGATGAACACTCCTTTTGTTCAGATCCCTGAGAAAATCCCTCGATTCCCCTCCCTTTTATCGCTCCCCCCATGCGGGGTCCCATGGCAGTGTCCTCACTGAGGCCACCTGGGGCTGGCAGGAGTGATCAGCCATGACCCAGCCACTCCAGCCTGACTGAATTTCCTCAAAGCATCGTTTTGAAGTGACAAAAATGAACACGACTTCCTTTCTCCCCACTGCAACCTCCATCCTCATAAGAGATCCAAGGAATCGCAGACTTCTCATGGGTGCCTGCAGTATGGCAGCTGTAATATAAGAGGTGTGGTAAAAACTGAGATTGCTTGGACACTTGAGAAAATTAACATTGCCATAAGAACTTAAATTTAGTTTTCTGGCTTTAAAAAAAAATCAATCAAACAATTGAGCAAAAAACAAACAAGAGTTTGAGCTCTGTTTTTGTTTTTAACAAGTTTTCAATGAGATCGACCTGTGGCTTTTAGTTTATTCTGAACATAATTTATTTTTGATGTTGAGATCTCCATAAATTTGGTCAATAGGACAGAGTGGGATCACTGACTCTTGAAGCTTTCACAATTTTATGTGGATAAAACCTTTTTGAGTAATTTACCACTATTTCCTTTATAAAGGAAAACCAAGACTTCTCTATCATGTCGAACCAACAAGAAATCTTCAGAAATTGCCTGATAGAGGGACTTTACAAACTTCCATGTGCTGAGAGTGAGTGCAAAGGGATTCTTTCTAACAACTGCTCTTGAACCACCACAGATTTATTAACATTTTGCTTTCTATAGGTTTATTATCAAAAACCTTTTTTTACTTAGCATATATTTTGTAATAACAATTTGAAGGGATTAATCAATCCTAATATTAAAACTTTACTGACGTTGTAATGGATTAGCCTTTGTACCCAGCTAGAATCTAAAAGGTGTTACAGAAGTAAAGCAGTAGCAGGATGCCACAAGTCCTTTTAAATCAAATACCCCACTCTTTGCTTGAGGCAAGTCTCTGTTCTTTGGGGAGAGGCCTTCAGATGGAGCATTCCAGATATGCATGGCAGGGTTTATGTAGCTTGGTTAAGGCTTTAAAATAAAAAAACCCGTGTTTTAAATCCCAATGGTCCTTAATACTTTTGAGAATGAAAAATTAACTGGGGTGGAAAAATAAGATATTCTGACATATGGATTAGCAATTATCTATAAACTGATGTTTCAGTTAAACAACTCAGTTCCCTTTTTCCTTGTACTTTCTTTGTAGTTCTATGGCATATTTTCAGGGGAACAGGCTTTTGAGCACTGGCTGGAGTGGGCTACAGAGCAAGTCTGTAGAAGGTTAGAAGGCACATACTCATCTTCACTGGTAGAGCTGCTTAGCACCACTCAAACAGGGTATGTGGCTACAGGACTTAAGGGGGCTGTCTCCTAAAAATCTGTTTATTTAGTGTGGCTATATTTAGAGCTATCCTGTCTTAAAGGGCTGTAAACTCCCCTCCTCCCCTCTGACCCTTCATCAGCACAGCAAACCGTGGTCAGGCTTTCAAACCTATCAGCAAAACTGAATAAATTCAAATTTCAAGAAGTCACTGTTGGTCTCCTCTGGGTTTTTTCCAGCTGCTGAGGAAGAGTGAATATGCTCAGCTGAAGGGCTGACAAACCAAAAAGGCCTTGCAGCTGGTGGTGGCCCTGGTGCCCAGCCTGGTGTCAGGCTGCCAAGCAGATGAAGAGGAGGGTGGTCTAATCACAAGCGAGTTAAAGGGAAGCAGAGTGACATCTATGACTGGCTCCAGCCTTGAGCTTGTTGGGGGGAGAAGGTATTGTTGTTATTGTTAATGCCAATTAGGACAAACCTCTTTCTTGGCCGTAAGCACTGGAGGGTGCCTACAGAGAAATCCAGCTGCTGGAAGGCCACCAAGGATCTGGTGGAGCACCTGCATTCCAGATGTGGATCTCTGTGCCCCTCCATCTGCTGAGCACTCCATACACTGGTACTGGCTTAGGAAAGGATACAGAAAGTTATGGTTTTCTTACTGGTAATTACCCATCTCAGCATTTGTAACCTACAGGCAAAGCCTAAAACAGTCTTGAATTCCTCCGGATTCAGTTCATTAACAAAATTCCTCTCACAAGGAAAGGAGGGTCAGGCTTTCTCTAGGCAGTGGTAAATCAGGATTAAATCAATTGGGTTAAACCATCCAGGAGCAGTGGGCTAAGTTTAGTCAGGCCTTGTTTGAGGACCAACATGATTCTGTTGCCACAATGTTCTGCTTGCAGGATTTGATGTCCTTTAAACAGAAAGTTGCCTCTTTTTCCTGCTCAGTTTTCTCTGGTTCAGTTAAAGGGAAGGCAAATGAAAGGAAGAAGGGAAAACCCCAACATGGCAACTGAGGACAAATAAAAGCAGATTATGGAGACTAAAATCACAGCTTTTTACTTCAGAGAGCCCAGGTCTCCTTTGCTGTGTCTAGGTCTCTACACACAAGAGATGCAGAGAGCTGTCCCTGTGCCCAAAGCAAAGTGGCACAGACTGGTTCATGCTAAGCTCTTGTTAGAAAAGAGTTGTGTTCCTCTTTCATGGCATTTTGGACTGGGATTCATCTGACCCCTGTGGGTTCCTGGAGGATCCTACAGAAAGAGTATTTGAGTGTCTTCTGTGGCATCAAGTCCCTGAATCACAGTGGTGCTGCACTCCAGCTCTCACATGTGTTGACATTACAGCATGAAACTGGTGATGGGTGCACAGGGCTGTGGCACAAGGGCCCATGGCAGTGCCTGGGGGTGTAAAGCCTGCTGGGGTGGCATTGCAGGGCTGCTGAGGTGGTCAAACCACGTCATGTATCTGCTGCTTTGGGAGCAGTCCCCAAAGTGTTCTGTTGCTAGCCTGGGCCTGGGCCTGGACAGGGGGGAGCTACTCCGAGCAGTCTGGATATGATCAGGGAGTAAAATGGCAATTATGTGTTATGGATCCTCATGGTTCTGGTGGTTGAACTCGCTTCTAGAACCTCTTTTGTTTATCTGAGTAACATACCTAGGGATGGTACAGAAGAGGGTTTCTGCTCTAGAGTTACCTCCTTGACCTGGAACCTGTGCAGCATGGCAGCATCCTTTTCCCAGGGAGCACTTTTCGTCACATGTGGACGTGATTCCTCAGATGAGGACCTTTTTGTACCTTCCCCGTGTCTGAATGGAGCCCAGGTATAGCAGAGTTTTTTGCACAGTTCATTATGAAGCAGGATAAGAGCAGGAATATAAAGCCTTATTCACTTGGGAGCTCATTTTGGTCTCATCTCTGTGCTGTCTTTTTATCTCCCTTACTTCTCCATGGTTGTTCTGGCTGTGGTGCTGCCATTTTTGTGAGACACTGGGTGATCTCATTAAAGGAAATCCCGTAATGCTTATTATTAATCTTGGATGCCAAACACTGGCTTTGTCCTTTAGCTTTTCCGTTGACATGTTAAGACTGGTCACCACATGACTACCTAGGAAAAGGATGGCGCTTTTCAGGGAATAGGCATGGATTTAGCACAAGCTGCGTAGGAAACTATGGCTGTCATAAGCTTTAGTGAAATCTGAAGGAAAATTGCCATGATTCATCCACAGTTGTTAATATGACAAAGCCCAGATCCATACAAAGGAACACCTGGCCTGCTAGTGAACACATCTCTGGAGAGCAGCATTCGCCCACATGTTTGTTGCTCTAGCAACAAGCCCAAACGTGGATCACTATTTTTTGAAACACCACAAGAAAGAACAGATTCCACCATGGGAAATTTTCTGTCATAAAGAAAATTGTATTTGCTCTACAAACACTGAATTCTCCCACTTTGTAAGGACTGGCTGCCACTCTCTGAATCACTAAAAAACACAGAGGCCCATTTCTTGACTCTTGAGAATCTAAAGATGTGCCAAAACACACACGGATTTCATATTTTCCAGTAGCTACAAATTTCTCTCAAGAAGATCCCAGTTTAGAACAGCCTCCTAGGTCACTTTACAAGCTCAAAGTGAACCAACTTTAGAAAGTAAAATAATTTCCTTATAGGGTGAATTTTACCCCTCTGCTCAAAGCTTTTTCATCACCTTTCCTTTCCGGGTAGGTTTCAGATGGTCACTTGCACTCTCACCTCTGCTCTCTTGCAAAATGCCTCTGTATATGAACAAGTGTGAGTGTTAACGTGGTGATACATCACCAGCTTTGATTTTAGTTGCTCTGGCTCCCACTCCTCCAACTTTGAAAAGCCTGTAGATGCACGTATGTATCTATATATGTATGCATATGTATGTAAAGTGAGGCTGAGAGGAGCTTGGATGCCCCTGTGAAACACCTGTGTTACAAGATGTTTCATAATCTGTTCTAATGTTCTTCCATTTCTGCTGCCTGGGTTCCTCCTTTGTAGACAGACCAGCTTTGTTAATTTTCCCTGTTTCTCTTCTGATTCCTGGTTTTACATTTCTTCCCCTGGTAATGCTCTGCCAGTACAATAAGGATTTATTCTTTTTTAAGGCTGGACAACAAGGAGGATAAAAATGGAGAGGAGAGAGATACTTTGAATCCCAGAGGTTACTAATTTCTGTCTGAACTGAATAAATGGCCGCATATAAATGTGTTTCTTCTTCTTTCAAAAAAGGGTTTGCTTTTTTTCTACTGACCCTGGGTGAGTCTGGAGTTACCTGAAACTGTTTGTAGCTGTTCAGAAATCGCAAGCTTTCCCACCTGAATTCCTCCCCTGTCAGCTGGAGGGGGCTTTCAGGTGGGTGTTTGTTTCATTGTGCCTCAAAGGGATCTGTTCCTGCGCTGAAAGACAAGCCCAGGACAATGTTTTACAGAGCAGAAGATATTGTGAGGGACCAATTATCACATAAGTGGTTCTCACGGCTTGGGCTGGTACTGTGTGCCAGGTTGCACATTAACTTCTTTCACTGCTTTTTACCCAGTTTACTCAACATTCTCAAGTGGTGGCTTTGTCAATTGTTTCTCCTGCTGATATTTTGACAGATGATAGCCCCCTGATGCCAGCTTAGCCCAGTTAGTAAGAAATAGGCCAACGTGAAACTCTAGACCAAGTGACTGCTCTCATGGTATGGAGGAGTTGTAGGTTTGGTTCTGGTTTGGAATTGTTATTAATTTCCATCTGACGAACAGATCTCCCAACCCCACTATTGCAATACACTCTCCGTGTACTCCATTAAAAAAAAAAATACACCAACGTGGAGACTTTATTATATATTTTTCTCTGCCACACCATGCTTAAGTATCCTCTAATGAGTGTCAGGGTACACTTGGGGAGTATGTCTGAATCATACGAGCGCAAATGTATTTAAAGATTTATAGTGTTTCATTGATTCCAAAGGAATGTATAATGACCAGGCAATTTTCGGTGTAGTTTTCCTATATAAATCTTACCAAAATTGCTGACACTGTGTTCTTAACACTTGGGGCTGGTGTTGCTACAAAGTGAAGAGATTTATGTGGAGGATAAAGCAGAGATCTTTAGAAAGTGGGGTTTGCTAATTCATCTAGCTGTTCATTAGTTTAAGAGCTTTCTGTAGTTTGTATATTGCACTGACTGCTTGGTTCTTCCTCCTTACGGTTAGAGATGCTATATAAGAAAAAGAGAATTAAGTTTTTCCTAATAGTTAGGGCTGAATTTAAACAATATTATTTTAAGTCTTTTCCTTAGTTTAATCCTGTTAGGTAGTGAATGCTTTCAATGGTTTCAAATTAATGTAGGAGAGGAACTCAGGCAGGCCTTATTGTTGTCAGACCTTTTTTTTCCGTCCTTTAGGGGTTTTTTGCCAGCAGTGACACAGAGGAGCTGAGAGAATGATGCTTAGGACTGAAATTGTTCTTAATACATATCACATGTATACATATGTAAATGTGTACCACGTATTTGTTTCCCTGCAACACTATTAGTTTTAATAGTTTTTAAACAGCAAAGATTTTAGAAAAGAGAGTTTATGTATCGTTACTTATACTAGTGTGTTCATGTTTTTTCAAACTTAGCTGGGAAGTTTAATTTACATGAAACTCATTTTATTTTTTCTTATCTTTGCTTAGTTTCTCTTTCGAAGCTGAAAGACTAATTAATGGCATGCAAAAAGCTCTGCTTTTGGAAAAAATTAAGGACTACCAATGAGAATGAGGAAGTTTTTGTTTAACTTCCTTTTTTTTTTTTTTTGCAGGAGCCAAATTCTTTCTTAAACAGACCTGATAATGTCGGGGGAGAAGGGGCCAGGATTGTGATGTGACAGTAGGAGCTTTTCTCATCCTTTTCTTTTGCATAAGTTTTCATGAGTGTGTTTGTGTGTTTTGAGGCCTTCCTTACAAGGAACATTTTGCAAAGTGTTCCTGTTTACTACACATCGTCTGCTAAGTCATTCAAGTCAGCTGAGTGTACTTGTGCCTAAAGTTAAGCATGAGCTTGGAATCAAGCACATCCTAAAGTCAGGGCCTGTATCCAGAAGCATCAAGCTCCATGGGCTTGGTGTTTGTCAGATAAACTCTCAGAGGTTACAGAAGTTTGGGGTCCCAGAGCCTGAGCTCCTCTCTGAGTTCAGAGGGAGCTGACACAGCTTTGTGCTGTTCAGGATCAGGCTTCAAATGTCTCAAGAGACATCTGCAGAACGGGTCTACTTAAGGAGCTATGATTTAATTTTTATTTCTTATCATGCTGGGGTCTGGAAGAATATTTTGTGCTATCTGGTTGACTGATGGGTCTGAGAGGTCCTACTCCAGGGGGCTCATAATCCCAACCAAAGGGAAAACATACTGGAAAAACCTCTGGCAAGAAGGACTTTTAAAAAAATCCCTTTTCTCACATATTTAGCCTGAACTAGCAAAAACAACTTCGATGCAGGGCATTTCCTGAGGATTAATGACTGTCTGGGGTCATCATCTCGTCCCAGTTAGTTATTAATCCCCAGGAAATACTCTGTGCCTTGATCATTATTGCTTAATTAGCATTGAGAATGTGGGGGGTTTAGGTTTCTTTTCATGCATCCTGTGAATTGCTGGGGTGGGGGTTTCTTTCATTAACTTGCCCTTTTCAGCCTGGATGGGAGCATGGGCTTTGCTTACAGTTTGCAGGTTTGAGAATTTAGTCACAGGGTTAAACCTTCTCAAGCAATTTGAGTTCCATGTGAAAGCACCACTAACAGCCCACATCTGCAGAGCATCAAGAAGTGTCCCCCCCTCAGCTCTGCTGGAAAACATCGGGTGCCATGGGGGCAGTAGCTGGAGTCTGGGAGCTGGGGATGCTGGAAAAGGGCAGGGAAAGTTGGGGGGTGGAGGAGGGAGAAGAAAAGGAAAGGAGGGAAGCTCCGAGTAGTGGAGGAGTTAGGCGCTGCCAATCTCAACAAACAATTTTACCAGCCACCGAAGAAGGTCTTGTGTCATGTGAAATTTTGGGAAAATTTTGGAGTCCAAGCAGTCTTCAAGGAAACTCTGCCTGATTCAAATGGCCCTGAGTGCAGCAAGCCAATTCTATTTAGTTATAGTAGCAGGGAGAATAAATTCAGACGTTATCCTGCCTTTCCCATCCCTGGAGGAGAGGAAGATGATGGAAAAAGTCCTTTTCCAAGCATTGTGAGGTGGAACTGAGCTCAGGAGGGCTGTTCCCACCCACCATCCTATTCCTCCATCGTTATTCCCTATCAGACTGGCAGCTCCAGCTCTGGGAGATCCCACTGCATGGTGTATGTAGGGTTGTTTATGGGATGTGTGACTCCAACCACACAACTCCAGGAGTGATGGACAGAGCTTGACCCCAGGGATGGGGGCACTGCAAACCCGGGTGCCCCCAGGCACAGTGAGGTTCCATCTGTTGATCTGTTTGTTATGGATGTACTCTTAAGTATATTTTGAAAAGAAAATTCATTTTAGAAAGGAAATATCAAGTTTTATGCTCCAAACAAAGCCATAATAGGATTTTTTCAAGACTTTTTTTTAAAAATTATTTTTATAGAACTCCAGTGGGGAGACAGTTGGAGACGTGTAGTGACATTTTCTAGCCAGCTGTTCTTCAGATCTCATTACTCTCTTCTGCTGTGGGAACCTCTCTGCAAGTCTCCTTGAAGGTCTTTTGGGTCCTGCATGTTTAAGTGAATATTTTAGCAATTCGGGCTTTATGTTTGGGACCAGAGGTGCAAATCAGTTTCATGCCTTGCAGGAAAAACCCTTATCCTAAATAAATATCTGGCTTCACAAATATTTCTATGGCTGTGGTGAAAATATGCAAACTTTGGTCTCTAAGTGCTACTCTTTTTACTTTCCTACCTAAATATTTGTATTTTGGGGGACAATAGACTTCTTTTAATGTTGGAAAAACCATTTGTTTGAGGAAAGGGGATATTGTAAAAGGAATACCTGCTTAGTTATTAGTTTGAAGAGATTTGGAACAAAAATGTATTTCCTTTTTTTGAAGTCAACTATCTGAGTATTTATGATCTTTAAATTTTTTGCCTGAAAAATCCCAGATAGATACATATAATGTCATGTAAAATCAGTGCAAATAATTATTTCCAGATACTTTGAAAATAGCTTTAGAAAGGAACAGAAGCCCCTGGAACTGAAATAACTGCACCTAACCACATAGTATTTATAATTAATTCAATAGATATAAAGAGATATGACTGGTTTTGACCTTAACCCTGACCAACATTAAATCTAATCCTCATTTCAACTCTGTTTTTAAATATGGAAAAAGGCTTTTGACAAAGTCAGTGGTCACTATATATTTAAATTCTCCATAGTGTGTCCTGCAATGTTCTCATCCCAGTCTTGGTCTTGTAACTGACCCCTGACAGTCAATGTATGGTCAATGTCAAACCATAAAAGGCATAAAAGAGGGGAGGGAATAGAAAAAGAGTCATTATGCAGATGATATATAAATGTCCATTAATGAGGCATTCCTTTGTACTTTGAAGTTCATAGCAGAGTTTGACATTGAATAGGTCTCGGGGGTTTTAAGGCTTCATCACACATATTTTTGCATGGGTTTATTCTTACCAAAGAACAAATAGAAGAGACCTGGGTAAAGTGAAGAGGCTATAGCCCTAGATAAGATCAAAATTAAATGTATGGGAAGAAATTTCTGTGTGTGCTTGGGAGACAAAACAACTCCATAAATATTGGGGGTTTGTAATTTGATGTAATAAGGCCAGTGTGAGTGGAAGTCTGGAAGTACAGTCACCAAAACCATTTATTGCAAAAAAGAAAAGTTAAGACATCAGAGGAACTGCAGCATAAGAGGAGCAGTCAGGAGCCTGTGGTTATGTCTGACACTGACTTTTTGCACACCTGAGCCCAGGGACCTCACTGGCATCCCTGGGGAAGCCAGAGCTGCTGGAAGTGTGTGGGCCCACACCCACTGGGAGCCCAGCTCTCACAGGTCCAGGGATTCTCATGGCTCTGTCCTCCTGGCCCTGGCCCTCTTGGTATCCTCTGTTTGCCTTGTCTCAGCTCTTAGTCTGTACGACTGAGTTCCTCAGAGGTAATTACGTGCCTCTCACAAAAAACAGTCTACATCTCCCCGAAGCTCTGAGGACAGAGGATCCCCTCTAGGATGTGTTAGAAAAGATGCAGTCCAGCAGTGCCCTGACTTGAGCCCTCTGGTACAGGAAGGTGAACAAGAGTTGACAAAAATAACTGTAGGCAAATCTTTGAGGATTTAGCATACGGAGGGCCATGGGTAGGAGCTGTCCCTCTGCATCTGACTTCCCCATAGCCTTGAAGTTTCCAGCACACCTGCTGGCAGCTGGGCCTGAATGTGCTCCGACGAATTAGTACAGAATTAATCAGAGCAGGAAATCGGAACAGACCTTAGCTTCATTTCTCAACTTTTCAGAACGGGCTCTGTGTCCTGATTAAAGCCTAAAGGGAAAACACTGTGGGAACAAATTTCTATGCTTTTGTCCATATTGGGTAACTATTCTGTCTCCCAGTTGCACTGAGATGAGATCTCACTGGGGTTTTGCAAGTCTGTAAATCAAATTGGGGAATTACCCTAGAGTTTACTGAAGAGGGTACAGACTGTAATTCCCTTTGACTGACATGATTCCCAATTTAAGAAAATGTGTAATGGTCCAGAAAGATGTGCTAAAGTTCCATTTTTTTGCAGTCTGGTTTGAAGAAGAACCTGAACTCCCATTATCACCCTTGGATTGCAATGACATTAAGCTACAGGATGGAAAGGACTATGTGAAATTGTGTACTCACCAAGGTCAGGGGAAGGCTTGCATTGCCTGGAGTGAGGGCAGTGTTTTATTCTCCATCAAACATAACAGTTTATATTGTTTTTAATCCACTCACCCCTGGAGAAAAGTTTCATTGCACTTCTTGAGATAAGAACGTGTTACTTTTCTCTTGCTGCCTCTCCACTCGCCTAGAAAGGATCTGCTCAAAAAGTGTGATAGGAAGTGTATGGCTGCTTGATCTACTTAGTGAAAGGCAGTGATGTGGAGAAGATGACCTGAATCAGGGCTTCTGGGTTTTGTGCTCGCTTCTGATGGTGGCAAACCAGGTCTGCATCAAACTTGTGAGATCAATTTCCTCTAACTCTGGTTCTCTGGCTTCTCTTTCCTCATCTTTCTTGTAATACAGGGATGAAATGTCTCAGTGTGTGTATGTTCTGTCTGAATTGACCCATTTTAGGGAAGCACTGAATTCCTAGATCCATGTTAAGCATACTGGTTGAAACAATAGTGGAAAGGAATGGTGAAACCCTTGTTTGTCTTTGTAAATCAGCTGCTGTTTACTCAGTAGTGCCTAAAAAGCCAGATTTGGGATTATTCTTTTCTATTTTTTTTTCCATTTTCTTGTTGTTTTGGGAGGCAAAAAAGTTATCTTTCTGATCTGTACATGGTCTGAAAACCAGATGTTATCATCACTTGGTTGTAGCTCTGCTGGTACAGCATGTTTTGCTTATTAAAGAAAAGACATTGGTTGAAATTAGATCTGTGTCATACATGTCACCAAGCTTTATGTATTTGCAAATAACAAACAGTTTGCAAAGCGCAGCTTGAGCTTGTGGGTTGCAGCTTACTGTCACTTTAGTAGAGGTTTCAGAACACAAGTGGCAGTGTAGGGTCTGTGTCTAAGCTGGAAAGCACCTTTGAAAAATTAAGAAAGGCACATTTCACCCATGGCTTTCGAAGTTAGGAAAGATGGACTCTGTCTGGTGGCAGCCGTAGTTTAAGTAAACACAAACTCTGGCCCAAATTTCATAACCATCATTTCCTCAAAGCTAGCAGCACTAAACCAAACTATAGTTTTATTTGGCTAACCCCAAAGTAGGATGTGGTTGCCAGCCTCGGGAGCCACATGCTCAGGTTTCAAGCAGATGCCACAAGAACTGTGCCATTGTCTTAGTCAGGAAAGTCCTGGGTGTGTGAGTCCCAACAGCATCATTATGTTAACAAATACATGTAACCATAACAACAGGTACACCCCAGTTAAAGCCTGCCTGCTCCTTATCCTGCACTGGGCAGGCTGGGAGCGCCACAACAACGCTGGGCTCAGGAGGAAAAAGGTGTTAGAAAGGGAAGATTGCCAAAAGAAAAGGCCAGGTCATAAGGGGGGACCTCATTGCTCTGTACAGCTACCCTGGATGGAGCTCGCAAGGAGGTGTTGGTCTCTTCTCCAGCAACAAGTGACAGAACAAGAGGAAATAGCCTCAACTTGTGCCAGGGAAGGTTTAGAATGGGTATTAGGAAAAATTTCTTCACTCCAAGGATGGTCAAGCATCGGAATGGGTTGTCCAGGGAAGAGGTTGTGTCACCACCCCTGGAAGTTTTCCAAGCCACGTGGATATGGCACCTGGAAATACGGTTTAGTGGTGAACATGGGACTGCTCTGTTAATGGTTGGACCCAATGATCCTAGAGGTCTTTTCCAACCTAAAAGATCCTACAATTCCATGATTCTCAACACACTTCCCACTCTGCTGTAAGCACGGGGCTCTGCACAGTGCTGCCAGACATGGAGTACCAGCCCAAGACAGCTGCTGTCTGGAGGACTTTCCCAGAGCCCAGGCAGAAAGCTCCCTTTCCCAAAAGGAAGGTTGAAACATAAAAATTCCTGGCATGTGGCTGCAAGGTGCTCCCCTTGCTTTGATTTGCTTTCCTTGATTTGCTCCCCTTTCCCTGCACATGCAGAGCGTCCGTGGTCAGACACCTTTGCCCAGCCTCCTTCCAGCTGATTCCCATTGAAGATGGGCAAGAGCTGCAGGACAGTGCCAAGCCAAGGGCCAGATCCCTCTGGTACAAGCAGCTGTTGCTTCGCTGGTTGTGGTGGAAATAAGCTGATTTCATCTCGCTGAGAACCAGGCTCCTCAGGCTTTTCTGTTCTCACTTTCTCCCCACCCGCTTGGCTTTTCCTTTTCTATTGCAAACACCTCAATGAGCTGAAGGGATGAACAGATGATGGAGTCAGTGCCCCTAGTTAATGACCAGCACTATATTCACAACCTCGTTTGGTTTTGTTCCTATTCGCTGCTTCAATGGTGCCGATGAGAAGGAATTAATTTTATTGAGGACAACTCAGTGAATTAAATGAAAAACTGCTCACTTGGCTGGAAAGGCTTTGACAGACGGCACAGCAGCCGGTCAGATTTGAAAAACTTTACATCTCCTGGACGTGGGGAGAGAAGGAGGCAAGAGAAAGGAGGGGAGGGAAGGTCATTGCAGATAAGCTGCAAGGCGACTATTTCAAGGCCTCTGAAAAACAACAGAGCAAGCTGCAGTCTCTTATTTTGATTCATGGGTCTCCCCTCCCTTTTGTTCCTTGATGCACTAAATCTGTTCCTTAGCCCCCCTCATTTCAATAAACACCCAATAAGAAACTAATCGTCGTATGGTGAATTAGAGAAGAAGAAAAGATGCTCAGAAGAAATGTTATGGTCATGGAAAACTCTTCTGCATTGTAACCATCTGGTGCACCAAATTGCTATGAATGGGATAATTGAGTCCCAAATAACTTCTTTTGGGTACAAATAATAGCCGTCACCCTGATTTGTATTCTTCACAACAGCATCGCCCCATCATTTCACATCACATCTGCACATTTCTTTGATTGGGCACTGCGCTACCAATAAGTTACTACACTTAATTAAGCCCACATAATTCTCTTCAAATGAGCAGAAAAGTTTGTGTATAGGCCAAAAAAGAAAAAGGGCTGCAAATGAGACTTTAGTGACTCCACTTTGTATGAGGTATTGAGATTGATGGTGATCCCATGCCACCAAGGTTTTCCTTCAACATAGGAAAACTGTGAAAGCATTAGGCAGCTCAACAGCTGTGTATAATCTGAGGAAGGCCTGATTTCAGACAAACATTCTCCCGGAGGTGATTGAAACCCCATTGTAGCATAATCTTGCTTTTCAGAAAGTGTTACAATTCATTTGATTTGATTTCTCGGGTGTCTGGCTTTCACAGCATCATTAAAAACTCTGTAAGGAACTGAGAGATGGAGTCCTCTGCAAAGCAGCATTGTCTGCTCCTCAAGCGTGTTTCGCTCGAGCGCTGGGAGAAAGAATCGACAGACAACAGGCAAATGTAAGCCTTGGAGTAAATATTACAGCAAATAAAAACTTAGAGATCAGCTTGCTCAATGGGGAAGGATGAGGATGCAAAACCTTTAAAGAGATTTTTTTTTTTTTGCCTTTTTGCTGTGGTTCCCTATTTAATAGCTGAAGTAGTAGGAAGAGCACATTCCTCCAGTTTGCATCACTGATGTGTTATCAATTCACATGGATTATTAGTTCTTCTTGAACTCTTCACACCCCAGGATGACAGGCCACACAGCCTGTCCTGGTGAATAAGCCACCAGGAATGTGCTGGCGAGTCCAGTTGCTCAGGATCAAGCCCAAGAAGCCTTACTGGAATGTCAGGGTCTATGGGAAGCACAATAGTAAACAAAGAACAGGGTTACAGAGGAGAGAAACAACTTAAAAGAAAGTGAGAGTAAACCCCTGTCCTGCTCAAAGAGATTTTTTTTTTTTAAATCAATGTTTTCTCATTCCACCCAAGCAAATCTACAGTGACCTGAATACGTTTTTCAGAACAAGTGGCAAAATATCCCGTGAATGCTGCAGAGGTCACTTCACACACTCACTCTGCCCCTCATTTGTTTATCTAAATGCTGACAAATTGCAGCATTTTAACAGCATATCTCTGGTACTGAACTTCATGTGCATGGCTTGCCCTCTATCATTGAGCTGATAATGAGGCTAAGCATAAAGCCTTCATTCACTGCTATAAAGGCTCCTGACAGTGATGAATACCAAGTAGAAGAATTAGGTGGTTTATAGGAGAATATGCTATTGTGTAAAACCTCCGTGCCTTTTATCAACCCTTCTGCTCATTTTCAGTTCCTTCACGTAAGCCGTCTCCACAAGCACTCCTGTGAGCTTTCCTCTCCTTGCTGTTACTTTTAACGAGGCTGTCTTCCAGCAAGTGCCAGCTAGGATGTTGTGTCAGCATTTATTCCCGGTTATCCTCTTGAAATGCCCGAGACCCCTTTCATTTCCCCAGAATGATGATAAACGTTTAAAACAGCAGTGCCTGAGCCATTTCTCTGCGAGGTAATTCCTGCCCCAGCCCTGTCCGTGGCACGGAGCAGCAGCTGTCTGTTACCAGGACATCTTTCTTACAACAAAAGCAGCCTTGTCTTGGCATTTCTTTGCAAAAGCATCAACTAATATCCCTTTTAGATGGGTGTGTTTGTAGAAGAGGTGACTTCTGGGATGTTTTTTTTAAATTGCTGGTGCGATGAATCCAATTAACATTTCATTGTTCAGATCTGAGCTCGGGGTTGGTTCTGGGAGCTGAGGGAAATGTGCAGAAAGGATGCTGACAGATCCTGATAGAATATCTAATTTGACTAACTAAGGACCTCCCCCTGTGCTTTTATTCTTTGGGCCGTGAAGTCTGTGTTTCTGTCTGCCCCAGTATAACCCACCTGTGAACACAACTTTGAAGCATTTTACTCTAAACAGGATCTGGATATGTCTCAATTTGTGCTGGTCCTGCAACGATTTGCACTAAGCTTCATCTGTGCCAGAAGGACACAAGCAGAGATGGATGGACACTACCCTGGGGCAATTATTTCCTACCTTCTTTTTGTTGTCTTCTGCCCAAATTGTCCAGGTGTACGGTCCTAAGTACTTCTTGTCCCTCTGGCTGTGCCACTTTTCTTTCCATTTCCCTTCTCTGTTTTTCCCCTGGCTCCTCTCTGCTATCAGTGTTGCCTCCTGGCTCCCTTCCTGCTTTTGGCCAGAAGCCTGCAAGGTTAATGCTGTCCCTGGGCTGGAAGAAAGGTTTGTGGAGTGGAGGCACTGACAGTGACATCTCCTTCCAGTTTTCAGAGGCAGCTGGAAGCATCCCAGACATTTTTAAAGGTCCTTCAAACATGTCTGGAAGACACAGAAGTGCTCAGTGACCCATGTGCTTGCTGCCTGTCACTTCTGCTGGCTCTTTTGGAAACCCCTGGTTATTAGCCACCTCAGAATTTTCTCCCCTTTCTACACCAAGAATATTCCTACCACTTTAAAACACATCTTCCCTTTAAAAAAAAAGTGAGGACAGAGAGGGGAACAGCATTTTATTAGATGTACATGACACTGAGGATACAAAAACACCAGCATGGGATGAATTTACTAATCAAATGCAGACTTGGTCTACATTGCAGTATGACACTGGAAAGGAAATATCTCTTCAAAAGGTTTATTTTAACTCCAAAGGAAAATTAAGGGAGAGAATGTTGAAATACAGAGGAGTCCAGAGGGTGGCAGGGAGGGAAGCTGGAGAATAATTGAAGCAAGTAGGAAAGCAGAGCCTCATCCCAGGGCAGTGGGAATAGTGGAGGGTCTGTCCTGGGAGCAGAGTGCTTCAATCAAATTACTGTGCCTGGAGAGGCAAAGCAATGGTTGGAGCTGGGAGAAGCTCAGCCATTCTCTTGCTGCTCCCACTGGAGGAATTCTGGAGGTTTTGCAGGGCAGATCCTTCATTCCTTACCCCAAATGTCACTGTGGAACCCGGCCCTGCAGCTACAACAAGACAGGAACAGTGGTGTAAGGACCTTCTCCCTCAGGTGCCTGTCACCCTGCTGAGCCCCTCAGCGCTGTCCTGACAGCCCTTCTTCAAACTGAACCAGTGAAGTTGTCTTGGTTCAGCATTTTCCAGGTTTATTTTCAAGCCTGGATCCACTCAGTGCCGTGGTTTATGGGCTGCTCCCACAAGCTGCTGGCATGTCCCAGCCAGGAGGCTGCAGGCAGAGCTCAGCTCTGGGAACCAGCACGTGGGGTGGGCACAGGCTCCGTGAGCTGCTGTGGCTGCTGGTCCCCCACATCCTCAGCTTGAACCAAAATTGCTTTTTTCACAGGCTTTGGTGGGAAGTTCCAATTCTTATTGTTCATCCTTGATCTGCCTTTCATTATGAAGGCTGTTGGGTCCCCTCGCTGCTGTAATGAGAACCAAGAAAAACATAACAATTCAAAGGGAAATGTGAAAATGCTCTTCAAAATCAGACGTGTGAAACACTACAGCTAAAAGATGTATGTGAAGTGATGGTTAGAGGATGCTGGAGCAAAGGCAGCTTAGAAGTTGGTTTTTTTTCCTTCTTCCCATTATTCTCCAGAAGGATGAATTCTCGTTTTTGTTTCATGCAGAGTCTCTGAGCACTTAGAGCAGTATTTTTGTATGCTGTGAAGTTGAAGAGAGCTATTTTCACTTTAAAACTTTATTTCTTGGAGTCTCTGTTTCTAAGACTCATGAGACATGGGATTTGGAAATGGAAACGGCTTTCACCCTGTATTTCTCTCTGTCTTCAGGCAGAAAAGTCACAGGTTTACAAGTGGGAAAACTGACACAAACTACATGGGGCAAATCCATTGATTCCCTTTCCTCTTCAGAAGACTTTTCCAAACACTGTTGGTTGGTTGTTTTATTTCTCAGAAAGCAGTGGTGTATCCCACATGGCACATTTCATTTGCCATGCAAACCTCAGTCCCCCCAAAATGCTCATAGGCAACTCTCCTGCTCCTTTGCTTTTGACACACCAAACCAGTTTTCTCTGCAGCATCTTTGCACGTGTTGTGAATCCTACCCCCCGAAAATGGATGTGATGGGGGCCTGTTGGATTGTGTTATGTGAGAGGAAACTGCGCACACCACATTTTCAAAGGGGAGGGATGCCTTCTGAAGAGGGCGGGGGGGTTTCTGTGGATCACAGCAGGGCAACCCTGTGTGGAAACACAGCCATTCTTACTGGCTTCTTATAAGCTGCCCACAGAGCACAAACAATGCCAGACACATGATGTATGGATTTGATTCTTTTTAAAAAAAGGTAATAAACCCCCTTCAAATTGTAAACTAGGTTATATTTTTCAGACACAGTTCCTGCAACAAATTCTCTTCAGTCTTATTTATGAGAAACCAGTGACTTCTGTAAATGTAGATGGCTGAGCCCCAAGTTCTCGAGGTTTGCTGGGAGAAAGAGCTTTCAACGAAGTTGCAGTGGCAGTGGGTTGTCCCTGGCAGTGATTAACCACAGGGGACACCTGCCATGCCTCTGTCAGAGCAGGTCCCTTTCTCTGCCTCGAGGCGGCAGGGCCCGTGGCAGGGTGCTGCTGGAATAGCAAAAACGGGGGTGCCACGGCTCAGGCTGGGCTCCCAGCCTGCAGGAACCTCATTCCACTGCTCCTCGTGTCCGTGTGATCTCCAGCCTCACCCTCCCGCTGGGCAGGACTGGCCGCTGGGTGCCAGGAGCACAGTGGGATTGAGCAACGCTTTGGCTCAGGCTCAGCCCTGAGTCTGGCTCTGCTGTTTGTACCAGCAGGGTCAGGCCCCATCCAGGAGTGCCCTTTGCTCATTCTCTGCTGCTTCTGCTCCTTTGCAGGGAAACCCAAACGTTTGTAACACAGGCAAAGGCTCCCTCCTCTCCTCCCCCTTGCTCTCAGCAGCAGAGATGTGTTGTAACGGAGACGATTTCAAAGGGATTTAATCAATCAGGGTGCCAAAGAACTTCATGCAAGAGAGTTCTGTGTAATGGGAAAGCCTTTTAATGAGGAGGATATGTGCAGCTTCAGGTTTCACTGCTGGATGTGCAGGAGAGCAAACCTTGGCGCTGAGCAGCGTGTGACTTCACATCCCCGTGCAGCTCTTAAGGATGTTTAAACTTCAGCAGGTAGTTGGACTCGCAAAATGTTTTAAAACAAGGAGAAAAGTAGATCATGTGTAACAGGCTGTCAGTCAGCAGAAGGACTCGGCCATGGCTTTTTAGTCTGTTTTGGTAAGGGAAGGTCAGGAAGGAGATTTGAACTACAAGCTGATTCAAAAATGTTTTATTTTTTGTAAACAACTCCATCTGGAACTAGTAAACTTTCAAAGCCTGAGCCAGCCCCTCACCACCTCCACACACCCCAGCCTGCCTGAAATGAATCCAGCAGCAACCATTGCTTTCCATTGCCTTACAGAGCTGGGATATGACCACATCACCTCTGGGCCAGAAGAGAATACAATCACTCACTCTGAGTCATTACATAAGCTAAAGTATGTGATTTATTAAACCACAAAAAATAGGTTGTACTATCATCGTGAGTCTGACTTGAAACCACAGGAGCAGTGACATGCGGAGTTAAGGCAGGGACTCCCTCCTTAACCCATCTTGTGGTGCCTGGGCATTGTGTGTGACCTGTGAAATCACCCCTCCTTTGGAGACTCCCTGAAAGGCAGCACACAGAGGCAAGGATGGCATTTGAGCCCTAAGGCTGATTTTTCTTGCTTTTGTGGGCTCAAGTTGTGTTTAGCAAAGTGATGATTTAATTTTCTTTTCTGGTTTGGTTGGATCTTGTTCTAGTCTTCCTAGACTTGGCCCATTACCTTGGAATTCAAAAGAGCAAATATATAAAATGATAAATAATAGGAAACATTTGGAAATCTAAAATGTTTCAGTGAAATACACAGGCAACTCTCCCAAAGAGTCTGTGTTTTATTTCTCATTTTCAGTCTCGGTGGAGCTATATGAGACACCACCTATTAATGATTTCTTAGGGATTCCTTACTCTGTAGGTCACTGTACCAAGAGCACATGAAGTTTCCAAAGAGCAAACAGCATCTTTGGTCTTCTCTGCCTACACGCAGAGCGTGCTCAGGTTGTTGCCCTGTTTCTCATACTCTGTCCCTAAGTCTGGGCTACAGGCTCTTGTTGGAGACAGGATCATTCCTGGGGCTGGGTGGGACCCTGCCCCGGTGGGGCTGTCCCTGTGCTGTTCAAAGACTTTTCTGGAGAGGCTGTTTGCTCAGCAGTGCATGTGTTTATGATACAGGGGGCTGCAGCAGTGGGTGTGCATTCACAAATGCTGGTGCAATACAAGGATGTTACTGAGCACTGCAATTGTTGGCTTCTGCTCTGGGTTTGTGAGCACCAGACATTTGTTACAGACGCTCTGTGTTTTACAGCCCTGCCATCCCTCTCACACAAGCAGATTTGCACAAAGAACACATCGAGGATTTCTGTGCGAGGATTTCTGCCCTTTTCCTGAGGGTTAGGTGATGAGCTGAGGGATGGCAATCCCTTGCTTTGTGATGTTGGCATGGAAGTGACTCCGACAGCACAGACCATCGTGTCAACCCTGAGCAGATCAGGGATGCATTCCCACTTCCCCATGAGCTTCATACCCCGATGCAAAGCAATTTTGGAGTAGCTGCTGACTTTGGTTTTTCTGCTGAATATGAGGCTCTGAATAAGCAAAAGATATGATACTTCAGACTGGAGTAGAATTTGGGTGGATGTAAGAGCTGTTTTACCCACCTCTGTTACTCAGGTTTGTGCTTTATGGGGCTGCTCTGGATGAAAAGGCAGCATCCCCAGCCAGGCAGCACTGACTGTGCTTCAGGGAAAGGAATTACCCAGGACTCTGCCTGCATTGGACATGTTTTGGAGGTTAATCATCAGGCAGTTTGTCCTGGCACATCTGTACAGCATGTCCTGGAGACATCCTGAAATGGTCCCCGTTGATGTACTGGGTTTGAAACCACCATTTCCATTAGACCAATTTTCAGTGAGGCTGAGCTCATCACGCCCTGGGAGTAGAAGTGGTGGAGGCAGCCCTGGTGCCAAGGGGAGACTCATGTTAGAAAGCTTCTCCTTTTGTGAGCAAAATGCCTGTGAGCTCGTCTTTGTGAGTGACAGTGACACAGCAGACAAGGCAGAGTTCATCCAATCCTTCCTTCATATGACTCCTTGGTCTCATAATCCAACCACCTTCATATCCCTAAATAAGAAAGGAAAAGCATCTTATATTTTGCTGGTATGCCTATATTTATTTGGGTGTGTGTATTTTGCTTGGGACCTTTTTCCTGTTTTACAAAGCAAAACACCCAAACAACATTTTAAAATTACAGTGATTTCTACATTACCATAACACTGAAGACCCAGCTGCTGCAGCATCTTCAATTTTCATGGGTTCTGCAGAATATAAAAGCAGAAGAGTGCCAAAATTTAAAATGTACATGGCAATCTTACCCTCAGCCTGTCCATAAATAAATCTTCTGTAATCCCTGCTCCTTCATTTCCCTTTAATACAGCTACACTGCATTCCAAACTCCACCCCATCTGCCATCTTCTAGGAACAGCATATTGCTCAGGATTTCCCAATCAGTTTGAATCAATGGGAACACCAGAGGAGCCACCCTGATGTGCCAGAGGGAGTATGGCACAGCCAAGCAAGGGACCAGCAGTGTGTGCAGGAGGACCAGTCAGTGGGCAAGGCATCAGGAAACCTAAAATTCCAGTGCAGGGGGGTGAAAATATAACCAAGTAGGTCTCTTTTCAGGTGGTCTGCTTTTTGGGAAAAAGCTCCTGGCAGGTGTTTGCAGGACACCTTTGGAATCACTCCGACCCAGGGCTCTGGTCCCAAGAGTGGCAGATAAAAGAAAGCCCAAAGCAGAAAGAAATCAAATAACAAACCATCAAACCTCCTGACAGCTCAAGCTCCTCCACCCTTCCTGGCCACTGCAGGCACAGCACCCTGACTCTCCAAGGGTGGCACGGCTCAGGGTGGGGCAGGGCAGGCTCCTTCTGCAGCCTCCTTCCACCAAATGGAAGAAACCAAATATGTAAGTGTGTGTGGTTGGGCACACTGGGGCCTGGCAGGATCAGTGTCCTGTTCCAGAAGTCCTGGAGAAATACTCTCTGTGCACTGACACACTGTGTGTAGGGAATAAACCTCTCCATGGCCATGCTGTCTCTGCATGGCTGCTGTGAGTTGGGGCAGGAGCTTTCTTTTAAGACTAGGTTGAGTTCCAAAAGGTGTCTGCTGCAGAGAGAGGGCTGGCCAAAGGGTTTGGGGGACATATTTTTCCAGTTTTCAGCAGGCAGAAGTGATTCCTGGTCTCTGGAGGGTGATCTTGTCACGCCCATCTGGACCTTTCCCTCCCTCATGCCCAGCACCTTTTATCAGGAGGTCCTAAGTGTCACCTGAGCCCTTTGGATAAACAAGGTTGCATTGTACATTGATTATTCCCGTGAAAGAGTACAACAGCTCCTTTGAAGTCATTACAACCTCCTGTCCGAGGGCTCCCAGTCAGAGCACAGGGCCTGACTCCTGCTCTCCCTGGCACAGGTTTGCTGCTGCTGGGAGAACTCTCTGCGTTTCCATCAATACAAGAGCAGTGCTGGAATAAAGCTCTCAGTTTGTTTACTGTGCTCAGCCCCTGTCTGCACTCTGTTCTATTAATTGTGCGGAGTCTTCAGTTAGTAAAATGTGTTGTAAAATTATTCTTGGAAAAGAAGTTGCTGCACATGGGAAGCAGTTGCTTTTGCAGACAGAAGTGCTTAATAGTTGTTAGTATTCTCCCCCCATGTACTCCAGAGCAGAAGTTTGTGTTTAGGATTTACAGCAAAAGCTTTTGCAGGATTTATTAGTCTTTAAAAGACATTGTTTCCTGCTACTTAGCATTTGTGTATTTATTTGCATACTCACAGCAAAGAAGGGAGAAAAGTCTCCACCTCTCCCTTTCTCTACCCTGGGCTGAGGCCCCGTATGCCAAATCTCATCCGGCACAGAGGTTTTCTATAAATGGGTAATAATAAAGCCCTGAAAATAGGTTTGATGTTTTTAATGGAAATGCTGACTTGACCTTAGCTGCAGAGAGCCACGAAAGGTGCTGCTGTAATAAAGGAATGACTTCATCAGGAAATCAGGAAATCCTCATTCAAACCTCCAAATATATAAATATCACCATTTATTCCATTGTGAATCAAATGATGCCATGTCCTGTAATTAAGGATGCTGGCAGCCAAGTTGTATCATACACTTATTTCCATCACAGTACATTAATGGCTCAGCAACTTTGCCTTCTTGGTCACCTGCTCTGGCAAATGTCCTTGGAGCTTTGTTTCACAGCTTATTTGGTGGTGACAGAGTCTTTATTTATTCCCTACCTGAGGGGCAGGGATTGCACTAATTGCCTCAGGCCAAGTGCTCCAGGAGGTTTTATGTGCCACAGGGCAGCCACAGGACAATAAAAAAAAGTGGTGTAGCAGCTGAATGAGTTCCCGATGTGCTGATGGCAGGTAAGCCCTTGCCTCGCCTACAACAGGCCCAGATGGGAAAACATCCTCAAAAATGGGCTGTACTGGCACCTGCTTTAAAGAACTTTTTAAAAAACAGCTGTAAGAGTATTAGTCAGTGGAACGTGGCAAACTGCCCCAGCAAGATCCCAGTAACATCAGTGACAAAATCCAAAGATGTCCCAGCAAACCAAATTCAGACTTAAAAGAGCTGCCCTTGGGGCTGACGAAGGCTTATCCCAAACCAGCTGAGAAATCTTCCCACAGATTTACTGGACAAGTAAGCAGTCATTGCAGGGCTATGTGAATTCAACAAAATATGCACAAATACCTGGGATCCCTATGTCATGATGTTTTCCACTCAAGATAAATTTGTCAGGCCAGATCTTGACCTCATCGAGACTGTCACTACTACTCAGAGCAACATCAGAAGTCTTACTCCTCTCTCCTTTGAGTTCTGGATCCTTTTCAGCCTTTTATTTCCTTCCCATGGGCCTAAACACAAACCACTGCCTTGATTACTCACCAGCAAATGTGCTAAAGGAGAGGTCTTGATGCAGGAGAGAACAAAATTATTTTAAAAGTTGGTTAATGGAGGAGATTTTTCCAGTCTCCAAAGGGTCTATACAAGTCCTGATTCAGTTTGCTCACTTTTTTTTTTTTTTTTTTCCCACAATATCAAGGCAAAGGCCAATGTCTGTTCATCATTTGGATTAGCATTGCACCCTGAGATCATGAGGAGTGGTGGACAAACAAACCTCAGATGCAGTAGAGGGAGAAAGCTGGTCTGTCTGCATGTGCTCCTGCTCTCTCTCTCCCTGCTGAGGTTGGGAGCAGCAATGGGATTTGCCACTTTTCCTGCATAAGAAAACCTGTGAGCTCCAAGAACAGCCTTTTAAGTGACCCTGGAGTAAATATGTCTTGTGTGGGTGATTCACACACCCAGAGTGGAGCACTGGTTTAAGGAACTGCCAAATCCATGTCTTAATTCCAGGCTTAGTGCTACCTGCCATCAGTGCACACCTCAGTACAGGTTTTGTGTGGGTTTCTCTGTGGTTCCATCAACTGAATCCTTCCTGTCCTCACTCTGTGGCTGATTCCCTTCTTCCCAGTGCTAGTTACACCTCTAGTCCCTATTACTCCACAGTGCCTGATGAAGTCCTTCATCCACGCCTCGTCCTGGCCTGCCTTCCTATGGGGGAATTCCAAAGGTAACATCTTTGTGGAGGGCTTTGCAGTGCCCTGGGGGAAAAGGATAGGTTAGGATTGGTCCTTTCCTGTATCTGTCCAGCACTTTGCAGGTGGATGTGAGAGGATATGCTATGTGTGGACGTTTTGGACCTGTTCAAAGTCTCCTAAGGGCCTCCAGTGGGACCATTTTCCCGTGGGACCGTGCATGCCTTGGTTGCAGGATGCTGGGGAGGGGATGCTCCCACAGCCCCGTTATCCTTTCACCACCTGTCAGGGCCAGCCAGTGCCCCAAAGCTGGGATGGGATGGGATGGGATGGGATGGGATGGGATGGGATGGGATGGGATGGGCTGTGTTGTGGAGCTGGCTGCCCATCGTGGGTGGTACTGCCACCACACAGGGCTGAGATGTGGGGTTTGCCAGCACAACACACGGGCAGCCTTTTCCCATTTCATGGTTTTTCACTCCTTCACAAATTATTTTCAAAGCCTTTCTTTCGAAATCACTGAATTTGTAATTTTACAACGCTCTTTTCATGTGGAGAATAATTTTGAAGGATTTTTGTATTTCCAGGAGAGCGATGGTGTTTTTGCAAGTGGCTTGTTAGATTTATTTCTTTCCAGTGCTGCTATTTCTGTTGGTAATTCTGTAGCTAGAAAATGAACATGACAGAGTTGCCCATATTGTTTTGGGACTAAACTGAACTGATAGCCTGCAGTGATGCATTGGATATTAGATAAAGCCTCTGAAACATTTTTAGTAACATGCAGACAGTATTTAATTTACTAAAGAATTTATTCTGCTCCACTCTTCTCATTCAATTTTACATACTGCTGAAAATTAAATTAATTTATTGAGAACTGAGGTGCTGGGCTGGCAGAGAAAACTGAATTGCTTTCTGAGCTAAATCATGGCAGGGTGAAACTGCTGTGGAAGGAAGAGAGCAGGATATGTCAGATGTTGATTTTGTCTGCCATAGAATAAAATGGATTATTCAAATGACTGCTAAGAAGAACAGAGGTTATTTAATTTTGAGGTGTAAAAGAGGATGAGTATTGCAAAAAGTCACCTGCAAAGCATGTGAAGTGGTTTTTAAGTGGGGATCTGGGGGAGCTGTGGTAGGCACTGTGGACTACTCTCTCTCCAGCAAAAGTTTAGAGAGATTTATTTTTCTTTTAAAAACTAGAAATTATGGAATATTTAGAGCTAGAGAGAAAAAAGAGATGAGCACTAGGGCTTGTCTTCTGACACAAGTAACAGGATGACACCCGTTCATCCCAGCCAGCAATCTGGTACTCCCTAGCCAAGCAAGTAATGTGTAAATATTGGTATTATGTTAGAATTTCTACTGCCTTTTGCAATGACTGCTTCTTGTCCATGTTCTCTCTGAGTAGTCAATATTTCAAATTCCCTGTGTATGGACATTTCTTGAACGCAAATGTCAAAATCACATGCAGCAGTGGTTTTTGTGGATAACATTGTAAATTTACATGCATTTGCAGAAAGCTGGAAATGCTCAGACACTCCTCCAGCCACAGCACAGGGATTTATTTTTTCTTAGTGAAAGCAAAATGCAAATTCAGGTTTTATCACTTGGAATTTTCTATGCTGTTTTTGCTGCAGTCTTCCTACCCCTTGTGTGCCTTGATTCTGGTTGTTTACCAAATCCAATATTATACTGTAAGTACCTCTTAGAGCAGAGGATGGGGAGCCATAAAATGGTCCTTTATTCTTCTTACAGTGAGTGGATGCTGATGATCAAGATACTTTAATCTGCCTTTGCCATTCGGTGTCTTTCCCACACTTGAGCCTATCTTAAAA
>VZRO01005183.1:82045-105188 GCA_013397915.1 Daphoenositta chrysoptera | reverse complement strand
AAAAAAAAAAAAGTCAATGTTTTATAGAGCTTCCTATCTAAAATTGTTAAAGAGAATTTTAACAAGCTCTAGTAAATCTGGTTGAATGGGAAATCTTCTATGAACATGGAACCAAATAAAACCTGCTCGCCAAATTCCTAACTGATGCAAATCAGAAGTCTCTGGAGTAGTGTTGCTTTACAACAGCTAATATCTATCCCTGTGCATTCACTTTAATTCCTTCTGTGACTCGTGCAATTTAATATCTGTGAATGTTTAAGTAAATGAATTTTGTCCAAAAGGAAGTTTGCCAAAAAAGTTAAAATCACACAGTTATTTTCAAGTATCTTTTAATGAGAAATTGGTGCAGCTGTCTTGAAATCACTTTGATTTTCAATTTTTTTCTTATTGCTTCAGTCTCCAATCAAAAGGCACACAAATTATGTGACTTAGTGAAAAGTCTCAAAAGATACTCACAGAAAAGTCGCTGTTTGAAAGGCAATTATGGCTAATATGGATGGGTGGATAAGAGATGTGAAACTTTCTATTGCTGGATAATTCATAAAGATACAGGAACAATTTCGGGATGGATGATAGTAAAGGTAAAGGACTTTGCTGATACACTGTGATAGGTAGCTCTCAGGCTGGCTTTCTCTGCAGGCTGAGTTCCAGTCCTGAGGGAAGAGGTGTTTCAGCAGGGTGAACCCTGCTCTCTGCAAGGGATGGGTCCCACGAGAGCGAGGTGACACTGATGTGGGGCCTTCTGCACCCCGGTGCTGTCAGCACTGCTGGCAACTCTGCAGGGATTCAGGCTCTGCTCCCTGGCTGCACCCTAAGCTCGTGGAAAGGTGTCCTGTAAATTCAGCCCAGGGGCGTGGCAGGAGCTGCCTTTCTGCATCAGCCCAAACGCCATCGCCTCTGCTTGGTCCAGCTTGAGCTGGGATACACTGACGTGTCACCCCGATGCAATTTTCACAGTCAAAAGGAAAGAACCAAAGGAATTATACCTCACATCACCTACGAAACATTTGCTGTGGAAATGAAAAACGTGCTTCGGCTCCAAAAATCAAAACTGGAATGGGTAAGTGGCAAAAGCAAAAGCCCCAGGGCAGTGCCCACCAGGCTGTTCCTTCTGCCCATGTCCTCAGGCCTCAGTGCCCGGCTGCCCCGGGCCCCAGGCACACGCTCGTGTGTACAGTGACATCTAGTGACAAAGGGAATGTCCGTGGGAAGCCGCGGGACAGCGGCAGGTACAGCTACAGCACCGATATTCGGGATGTCGTCACTTCTCTGACACAGACGGGGGGGATTTTCCAAAGGTACGGAAATTCCTACCTTGCCAGGTTAGTGTTTAACTCTCGAGCAGCTGGCTGCAATATGAACACTAAGTTTACAGCCTTATCTTGGCGTGTTGCAAAATGTATGTTTTGTTCCCAGTACCATTTGTGGCAGCACTTCTTGGGCTTTTTTTAAAATTTCCCCAAATAACTTCTAATGTTACTTTACCTCTGGCAGGCGGATAAATGGACAGAGAGAATGAGTTTATTGTTTGAACTATTATGCAGCTAAAAGGATGTGTTTCCAAAAGTAGGTTGAAGAGGAAACTCTTTTAACACTTATTTAAAAAGAAAATTATTGCTTTAAGTATGAAAGTTCGAAAACAAAAACTGAACCCCATTCTTTTCATATATATTTTTTTTACTTCCTTAATTGTGGCTGGGATACCTCTGTATTTTGGGATGGATACCTTTCTGCTTCAGACTTGTAAAATACATGGCATTTTATTTATGCCTGAGTAGGTGCTTTTTGCATGGTTACTTATTTTTACCAGGCAAGCACCTCATATTCCATAAAGGCTTCCCAACTGAGCCAGGTCTGGAGTGTGCTGGTGGATGTCACTGACCCTGGGAATGTGTGGAGAAGAGGAAATGTAAAGAAATAACCCAAAGCATAGAAAATTCAATGGGATCGGTCAAGTGGGTGCTTCTTTTTTCTGTGGAGCCACCCTGGGTTTTCATGGCAGCCTGACTGAGCCCAGACTTTTCCCTTTCGAGATATATATGGGTGGTTTCAAACCTTGTTTCTCCAATGCCAGCTCTGAGATACCAAGCTTCCAGGCCTCCACCTCTTGAAATCAGAGATCTCCTATTGTTTCAAACATGAAAATCTGGCTAATTTTAACTTAGAGTGAAAATCCATTGGCTTATGTAAACAGTGGAAAGTAGAGGCCCCCAGAATGAAATTGCTTGAGAACATGCTTTGTTTTAGGTCTAAATGTAGTTCCTTTGAGTTGAATGTGATCATTTAACTGTTTAAAGTGAAGTACATGGTCGAGATGCAAGTGAAGCACATGGTTTTCCTGCATCAGAGCCATAAGTCCCTAAAACAGCATGGTTGGGGCACTTATTGACCAGTGTCGTTCGTTTTGCCAGCACAGAAGGAATTAATGAACATAGAGTAGGCTTTTAAAACTCACTTTAGATATTCACACACGTTTTATTAATTTCTCCTGAAGGCACAAATTAAGAAGGATGTGTTTTTCTCTGTAAGCGCTTGAAGTGCTGCTTAAATTCTTGGCTCTACATGATTGATTTTATTAAAATCAAGTAAAATGTAGCTTAACAAAATTGTTTCTTAATTATTAAAGCAATTAGAGGGATCTAAGATCTTATTCCCACTAAGCTAAGCCTGCATATAAAGCCTCCCTTCCAGTTTCCTATTTCAGTTGTTCCACAGTCTTATAAGATGCCTACTAATCACCATCTAAGCCCAGGTAAACACAAAAAAGGGTGAAGTGCTATCAGAAAAAAATATTGAAACACCACCAGCCTATAGTTAGGCCAGTGATACGTTCCTGCAGTCCCTTTGGACTGATACAAATACAGAAAAGGTTTTTCTTCCACCCACACAGGAGATCTGGAGAGGGAATGGATCCAGTTGAAAGCTGCCCAGCAACACCAACAAAGATGCTTTTCAGCCTGATTGCTTTTCTGGCTGTACCAGGTTGGTGCAGGAGATGGGCAGGAGAGCCAAAGCCCAGCTGGGAGATATAATCCCTCCTTCTAGTGGCTGTTTGTTCTCCTCTTGGCTAAAAGCATCCCACTGTGAGGATTTACCCAAGTTCAGCTCTTCTTTTGACACTCCAACCCTATCTCAGGTGTTAACCTTGTAGGCTTTACAGGGAAATCCTGCTGCCCACCTCCATCTCTGCCAAGAAATAGTTTCTGATTGGCTTAGTGCTTTTTTGAGGAGTATTTCCTGACACCCAGTAACGAAAGCGTGTGCTTTGGTTATCTGTGGATTTAGCAGCTCTCCTTAATAAGTGCATCCCACACACCTGCTCTGCCACAGAAGCACTTGGCTGGACACAGTGGGGCTGTGGAATAGCTGCAGTTGTGATAAAGCCCCCAAAGGGTCCTGTAAAACTAATGGGGTCAAGAGAGTGTCACCCTGCCCAGGTCCCACCGTTCCCAGTTTTGTCATTTGTTTCTGTTTAAATCTTATGCTGAGACTGGTAGCAGTTGCTGCAGTTCAATCACTAAAATGTACCTGTGATTAATAATTGCTGCAATATAAGATGTGTAAAGTTTTACCACTATGTCCTAGAGGGCTTGTAACAAGAATGACCAGTTTAAAGCCGAAGCCAGGAATGTGGTAATGAGTGTGTATAATAGAAATGTTAATTAAAACACTCTTAGGAGAGAGAAGGGAGGGGAGAGCTCCCATGTTATCATGTGATACCCCTGTGCCCATTCACAGAAAAAAAAGGAGAGCCAGGGAAGCAGGAAAAAAGAAGTGGTTGTGCTTCAGCTAAAGCCAGGGGCTCTGGGCAGGTTTAAAATCCATCTTTAATGATCCCAGCCTGATGAGCTCCCAGCGTGTCCCTACAGATAGGCCTGAGACACATCACACTGAGAGCACCCTGGGAAAGCCAGCCCCAAGTCACTGGGAGGGAGCAATTAGCCCGACTCACAGGCTGAGGTGCCAGAGCAGCTAAAGAGGATTGTGATTGCTCAGGATTAAATAATGCATGTGGTTCTTCTCCAACTTGGTCCTGTTATTGCAGATCCGTGCTGTCAAAGAAAGTAATTTTTCTACACCTGAGACTTTTCTAGTGAAAGCAGTGACTTTGAGTGACCTGGCAGACACAGGGCCCTGTGTCCCTCTCAGCCTTGAGGACAACATTGTGCTTGTGGGACACAACACCCGCATGCATTTCCCAAAAGTGTGGTGGATGCACGTCCCTGAGCTGCTCTGCTCAGCTCATGAATTTGTATGTGAGGATCACTGCAAAAGGGGGTTGTGGATGTCTGGCATTCATCAGGAAAGCCCTGTGGGTTATAGGGGAAGTGCCTTAAGCCCAAGGGAGCCTGGAAGAGCTTGTAAATGCTGCCATCATTTTCTTACTGCAGTGCGACCCTGGCAGGACACTCTGAGGAAAGGAAAAGATGACTCCAGCCACGAGAGAAGGCCAGAATCCATCACCAAAATTCTTAATAACCTATAGAGGTGCAAGGTATCTTCCAAGACAGAAAAGCATGAGACCATCTTCTGTTTGACTGAAGAGATCACCTCTGAACTTCAGCTGCCAGAATTCAAAGAATTCCAGGCCTTTGCAAACATACTTGCTTCTCAGATCGCCCTCACCAGAGAGTGGAGGTGCTTGGAAAATCACGGAAGTTGATGTTTAATTTTAAATCTGTTCGGAATTTTTCTCCTTTTTGTTCTTTTTTTCTTTTCCTAATTTTTTTTCCTGAGGGGAATTACTTCTTAGAACCATATTTAATAGAAACGATTTTGTATATGTGAGCTCTTTTGTATATGTGAGGATACTTCAGCTTAGCATTGGCGCAGCTTATTCAAATCTAATTTAAATCCCAGCCTAAACCTACTTGAGGCAAAATAGACTTAAACTTGCAATCCAGCAGCCGTCTATGTCACAGATGTGTTTTCTCCTTCACACAACAGACACTGATTTCACAAAATTCTGAAATAGGACTTAATTTAACATGTGTGCTAATAACCACTTGCAATTGATTTCAATATACACTCAAAGGTAACTGTGTAGTTAAATGCCTGGCTGAATCACGACCTGTATAAATTATCCATTTAATTATTCTCCAGTCAAAAGAACTCTTAAGTTTTCCATGGCTGCTTGCAGTTGTGTCTGAAGTAACTGTTGGGAACCCAAGCCTTGCAGAGAATTGTCTGAACCAGTTCGAAGCTACTTATCTCCTGCCTCTCCCTGTAACATCTGGATCAGTTTCTGGTAATATCATCCTAAAGGAGGGTGAGAAACCCAAAGAATAAATTAAGGGGAAGTTATAAAAGTTTCCTGGGCTGCCGTTTGCTGCCAGATGGTGACTCATGTTGGTGAGAGACAACAACAACAGTAGTGATTATGGATGCATCCCAAGCCAGAAATTAAAATCACTGCAACCAGGTTTGCATTCACAGATGAGCTTTTGCTCAATGATTTGGAGCAGAGGGTGGGCTGCTCAAAAGGAAGAGCAGAAAGTATTTCAGGGTTCCCCCCTGAGGAGCATTTCAGGGGCCTTGAAATACATTTCTCCTGGACCCCAAAACAACAAAATGGCATATAAGACTTTGAGCTCAGGTTATTGTTCTCGATCCCCCTGTAGGATTTTGTAAGCCAGTAGTTCGGAGAAACCTGAAGCATTTCCCAGGATAAATATTGTTCATGTTGTTCATCTTGGAGTATAAAACTTCCACTGTTTTATGCTTATGTTTGTTGATTATATGTTAGAGTATGTGCACTTGAGCAAAGTGGCATAACCCAAATCCCATAGATATAAAGACATTGAAACCAGGTTTATGTCAAATTAGTTTTAATTAATTTCTATTCCCTGCTTTGAAAACACTTCATTTCCCAGTGAAGGGTGTAACAGCTCAGTTTAGCTGAAGCACAGGTGAGATGGTTACAGTGTTCAGTACTTGATTTTAAAGTATTGCCGTAAAATAGATATTTTATATTTCATGTTCTTCAAATATATATGTTTCAAATTTAGAGTTTTGCTATGAAATGGTGAGCTCTTGCCACCTTTGCATCTCATTTTAGCATGGGATTTCCTTTCCAGGCAGTTTGCTGGTGCTGTTCAGGCGTCTGAGGCTGCACAAGGGAAAGGTGCAGTGGGGTTGGGTTGTTGCTCTGCTTTCACAAGTTCCTTCTTGAAAACGAGGAAATTGCATTACATTAAAATTTCATCTTGATTTTTGGCGGAGGCCAGTGCTCCAGATAATCAGCAGGAAGACAGGGAACAGGCAAGCTGGGGCCTGTAACACAGGGGGGTTTCCTCTTAATTTCCCAGTCTGCTGGCCTTGCAGTAATTGCACACTGATTTATCTAAAGAGAGGAGAATGTATGCGTGCCTTCATTATGTAACTACTAAACCTTGCCCAGAGATCTTAATTAGGCCTTCATTTTGCCTTGAAGATTTGGGAATTAACTTTATGGTGTCCTTCTCTTAATCCTTGTTTTGTTATTTTAGTGATTTCTTTCAGTTTATCACAATTTTTGCAGTATTTCAGCTTTAATTTCTCAGCATGGGCATGTGTTTATAGCGATGAACTGTGGGCCAGGTCATGGTCCAGCTTAAGTCTGGGCCAGATTTGACTCAAAGAGTAATATTTTAGCTCAATTTTAGGAGGAAAAAGCTTTTTGGAAAAAAATCAGTTCACACCATTGCTCTTGGGGTCCTGTTTCATTATTGTTGTCTCTACATTTCTCAGTGGCACAACTTGTGGATTATTTTGTTTATTCCATCTGAGAAAGGACAACAAAGCAATCTGAGCTCTGGAGCGTGTTAGTAAGGAACTAGTAAAGAAAATGTAAGTAAAAATCTTTCAGGGTTTTTTGCTGTCATGTCAGTGCAGTTGCACTTGTTCAGAGATTTGTGGTGTTCTGCTTCTTCAGGAAACTGATGAAGATACCAGAGGAGGGATAATTGAGGAAAAGAGAACACACTGATGAAAGTAAAAGGTTGCTAAGATAAAGATAACATACTTTGTTTTTACTTTTTTTTCTGTTGTTTTTTTGTAGCAGCAGAACTTGGTGAGCTATATAAAAATAAAAGTGTATCATTTTGATTTGCTTCTCCTTTCAAAAGTTTGAACTGACTACTTTTCAATTCTACTTTGCAAATTGTTTCCCCCCTTCCATTCCCTCTCAGTCTACTGGAATGGATGAAAATGAGAACAATCAGTCAAAATTCAGCACTGGTGAAATTATATCACCAAATGTATATAATGAATTTGTAAAAGCTGGTCCCTGGCTTCCCTGACATCTTGTTTGCACATTTCAACATGTTATCATGGGATTTGCAAAGGTGTCATATCACAAAATAAAAAGCCTTTGTTAATTAAAGAGAGACAACTTCTAACACGACAGGGTTAAGGCTGAGGATTTTTATGCTCTGGATTCCAGTTGATAAACCTTTGCACTTGACATAATTTTGGTGATACTGAGCAACACATATTTGATGTTACAAACTGTCACCTCTTCTCAACATCTACATGCCAACAAATTTGATAAGCATTATATTTAAAGATTTAACAGTGTTAATCTTTAAACTTAGTGCTTTGGCTGAAGTCTTCTGAAGCTTTGCACATTGACAGACTGATTGTGATTCGACTAATGTGAATATATGTGATCAAGCCTAAATTTCTTCCTTGCATAGGTTTCGTTAGCATTGTTATGTGGTGTTTGTTGTTGTATTTAATTTCCTTGCATGAAAGGATTTGGACTATTCCTATGGCCTTAATATTAGTTCAGATATGGAAAGGGATGGCTCAGTGTCAAGTTGCTGAAAAGCTGCTGAATTCAGTCCCTGAATTCTGATGCTAGCTAGAGCAAGAAGTGCTGGATAGCTTTGGACAATTAATTTAAAACTAATTTATTCTCTCCTTCAATGAACAACCTCATTTAATAATATAGGTCTGATTGCAAGACTCGGTGTAAGCTCTGAAACAGAAAAGTTTTCTCATCTGTACAATACAGTGAGTAATAGTGATCAGTTATAGAACTGCAAGAACTCAGACAGTCCTGCACAGGTAATTTTTAATGTATATACTTTTAATAGCACTCAAAGCGAGGTTTTAATTTTAAAAGAACTGGACTCTGAACTGTATCTATCTGTATCTATCTACCTGAGTGGTGGCCTTGCTTACAAGAACCCAAAATGTTGTCAGCTGCTTGCTCTGATGCACAGATGTGACACCTGACCGCTACTGACGTGCTGAAGAAAATTTAGAAACCCTGTTCAGAATGTCCTTGCACACACACACTCACCACCTCAGTAATGCAAGTATTAGAGGCGGCCTAACAGCATTCAACTTGGGCTCTAGAATTTTAATTATAAATTCCTCACATTAAAATAGTAAGGTGTAGTAAGCTGAAATATACTAAGAATAAAATTTTATCGATTGAGAGGAAGTGGATGTGGAATCAGGCTGCATCAGGGGCTTCTGACATAGGGATGGCAACTGAAATTGCCTTTGCTGATGTCTCTGTCATAGCAGAAGGCAGGAGAAAGAGGTTTTTAGGATGTCCAAAAATTTGAAAGGCAGGTAGGAAAATTACTTGGGCATTAATCAAATTCTAATAGAGATAAGCAGAAGAGAATTAAAGTAAGTATAGGGAGGAGAGGAGAGGAGAGGAGAGGAGAGGAGAGGACTNAGAGAAGAGAAGAGAAGAGAAGAGGAAAGAGAAGAGGAGGAGAGGAGAGGAGAGGAGAGGAGAGGAGAGGAGAGGAGAGAACAAATTTCAAGTTAACAAAAAAGAATTTTTGGCTGTGGCACTAGTAGCCACCAGGACACAGAGGATGAGGAGCTCAGTTAATTATTCCTGATCTTCCGTTCCAGGGTATTTCCACTGGCACTTTTGGGTGTTGCATAGGCCGGATTTCACTGTGACAAATTTATATCCTTGGACCCGCTATAGCTTTAATGAATAATGTACCTGTCTTGAGCAATGTGCTCTTGTGGCTGTCAGCAGCCATGAGGTTGTTTTTCCACTCATCTGGCTAAATTTCAGCTCATTGGGAAGAAAGATATTCAGATTTTCCTGTTCTCTACATATTTGTTTTGCCATGTGGCAAATGGCAAATGAAGTACAGGTGGCAGCTCACAAATGGAGAGATGTACTTCCATCCTTAGTATTTTTTTGAGAGTTTTTCATGTTTTAATTAATTTGGTCTCCAGCATTCCCTCTGTTTACCTGTCCTCAATGTGTGGAAGTTACTGACATTTCCCTGTCTGGCCTTATGGACAAAATTTTCATGTTTTCAGTGATGTGCAGTTTCCAATTCTCCTCCAGGCCACAGTGAAGAACACGTGAAATGGGACCAACCTCTGTATGTATTTAAACATGCAGGTTGTTCACTTATACCCAGAACATCTTCTGGCCAGTTCTGCTGTGGTTTTTGCCAGCCTACAGGACTGCCTGGCACAAGGAGCTGCTGCATCAGAAACCAGAAAAGACTCTTCAAAGAAGTAACGTCAGAGGCAGGGTCACGGCCAGGACACCAGGGAGCTGTGCAGGTTCACTGTGCTGCCTCGAGAACTCCAAGAACTCCAACAAATGAGGAACAGTCTGCAAACAGGAGGGGAAGGTAAAACCAGCAGTGCCTGCCCCTCTCTGCGAGGTGATTGCACCTTGCAGGCAGAAAGCCAAACCCAGACACTGTGTCTCACTTCAGTAATTTGGTGTAGTCAGAGTGCATCATTAAACTGAGAACATCTGCTTGTTAGCATGGCAGGAGAAACAAGCAACAGTTATTTGAGAACTTCATAAAATGCGTTTCACAGGAAGACAGGAAAGGCCCCCGTAAAGTTTCTTCTTTCCTGATAGAGCTTCCAGCAACTCTCACACGTGAAGGTGTTTTATGTCCCATTCCTAATAAAAGTCTGGCAGTTCAACCTCCTTCCTAGATGCAACCTGAACCTGTAAACTTATCTGCCATGCAGCACCAAGGGGAAATAGTGTTATAGATCTTGTAACCTTTGTGATAGTTATCTAATAAGCCAGATTACCAAATATCCCAGGAAGGAAGGCTGATGTGACTGACATCCACCAAGTTCCCCCAGTGTTTCTCCCTTTTATGCAGAAAGAGCTTGCTTTTAGCAGAAGATACTGTAGGGAATGGTGTTCTCATAAAATGTGAGGCTAAGTGTTGAGTAATCCACCTATAAACAGAAAGTAATTAGTTAATATCTGTTCTTGGATAATTACAATAAGGCAGGACAGCAGTGTTTAACTGAACTGTTCAGAGAAACACTCACCTCTGGCTTTTCAAAAGCATTTGAATGTATTTTAATTCTACCAAATGTTTCCATTTGAAGTTAGAGCTCCTTTAAGGCACCTTTTGGAAAGGTTAATGTAGGTATAAGTGGTCCAAATAATATACTCCACATGAATTCCCAGATTGATTTTACTAATGTTCCTCATATGTCATTTTTAAGAGAAACAAAGCAGTAAAGGGATGCTGCTGCCATGGGTCTATAATCATCTGAAAAAGAAGAAACAGCAGATTGGTGTAAATGAATGTAAAGTCACAGAGGAGGTCTGTAGTGATGTTCTGCAGGGGTTTGTGCTGGAGATGACAAAATCTGGTGAGGTTATAAAGTTATCATGTTGGTAAGAAGAGGAAGGGCTGTGAAGAAGCAGAGAAGGTTCTTACAGCAGCCTGTGGCTGGGCAGTAAACTAGCAGATGAAATTCAGTGTAGATAAACATACAATGGTACACACAGGGAGATACAGGCCCAGTTTTGTTCTGCACAAGAAATGTGGGCTCTGTGCTGACCATTGCTGCTCTGGAACAAGCCCTTGGGGGTTGGCTACTTCCATCAGCACATCAGTGCTTGGCTGCACTCAGAAAAGCAAACCAAATGAAAGGAATGGAGCACAAACCAGAAAACATCAGTTCAGCTCCACTGAAATCCAGCACTGGTGTCCAGGACACTCCGCTCAACAAGAGCACAGCAGAGCAAACAGGATTGGAGAAAGGCAGAGAGCATGAGGAATGTTTTGGAGCACTTTCCACCTAAGGAAGGACTGAGTAAACTCACACTCTTCAGCCTGGAAATCAGGCCTGCTTGGAGGGAGCAGCAGTCTGGGGAACTCTTTGCCAAAGGATGCTGTAAATGCAAAAAGTTTACTTGGATTCAAGAGCAGAGTGAACAAGTATTTGCAAGGCAGATTCTTCAGGGATTTGCACAATGAAAAATAACAACAAGCTCAGAAAATTACCTGAGCTGAAAATAGTGGAAAACAGGAATACATTTTGAGGTTTTTACAAAGCACGGAAAGGTCTTCTCATTACAATTAAACTGTGAAAAATTGCTGTAATTTGAACACAACGTTCTCTACTGATGAAGTCTTTGCTTTGCTTTTAGTTTTGCTTGCAGCATTTTAAAATGTATCAATAAAAAAACCTGCTTTTGTTGTGAGATACACTTTTCATTTTGAAAATGGGCAGCACTCATTTCTTTTCTCCATCAAAAGCCAAACCCTGCCCAGGAGTTGAAAGGCATGAGGAAATCATTAGTAGCAAAGCAGAGAGCCTGTAACCCTGAAGGGCCTTCTGAAAGTGCAGTTTGGTCATGGGGTACCTTTGTGTTGGAGAGGTGGAGGATGCAAGAAATTCCCCAAGCTGCCCATGGTGTCCAGGCTGCTGACCAGGACCTGCTTGAACTTTCTCACTGCAGCTCAGCCCTGCTTGTGCAGAACTCTCTCAGGCACTGCTTCTTTTCCTCTGCACACTCCTTCTTCCACTGGGGTTGCACCAGGGGTCTCACCACCCTCACAGTAAGGAATTCCTTCCTTATGTCTAATCTACTTGATTTTAACACAGCCAGGCTTGCTCACACAAAGTTGAAAAACCTCTTCCCTGCCAGGCTCGTTTAATGCCTAAGTGTTTACAGTCAGAGTAATCTTGGGGCACTTTGCTTAGAATTCATCCCAATGGGAAGAAAGTCTTTGGAAGCATTAATAAAATCAGGAGCAAAGGTGATGTCTTTTACAATCAAGTGTTTTGTACCATTAATGTTATTTTTTGCTTTTAAAATTGATTTCAAATCATGGAAGAGCAGTGTCTAACTCTGCCCCAGCTGGAACCATCCCATGACCAGAAATATGTGTGAGAATAACTGACAGACCTATCACATATTTTTGGAGTGTGTGGCCCCCTGAGCCTGAATTTGAGCCTGAAAAGATGAAGTACAATGTCTGATCCAGTTATCAGCTGCGCCACAGCCCCCTTGCATGACCCGGGTGCCTCAGTTTCCCCTCTGTAGCAGCGTGACAATTCTTCAACCTCCTGCCCTGTCAGTGTAGCCCGTGATCTGTCTGGGGGAATGACTCTCTCAGTGTGTCCTTGTGCAGATGGCTTCACTCCTGACTGGGAACTTGGGGCATAACACTGGATAAAACATTATGTAAATATTGCAGTCACGAAAACGTCTTTATTGCATTTATGATTCTACTCCAGAGGCTTTTTCTTTGGCTGAGATTTGATGAAAGCATTATCATCTGTCTTACACAGACCTCCAGAGCTTTACAGTAGCTGGATCTAGTGGGGAAATAAATTTTAGGAAAATAATAAATCCTGACACTGCAGCGCCAATAGAGGCAAAAGCGTTGAGAGTGTCTGTGGTTGAGAGCAAAGTTAAAATTGCCTGATGGTCGTGGTGTCCTTTCAGAGCTGTGTAAAATATCAGCACGGTACCTGAGAGTCGTGCCTGGCACTCAGAGCCCTGCATCCTGCCCCAAAGGATTGCCCCGCTCCCTGTCAAGGGAAATACCTGGCTTCTGAGGTTACAGCAGCGCAGTAATTTAGAAGGAAAACTGAGCTCTCAAAAGCCAAAGCTAATTTTCAGGCCTGGCTGTCATTCATCAAGGGCGCATTCCCACACAAAGCCCGGCCAACAAAGGGATCCTTGCACTGCGCACACCACATTCCCCTGCCTCCCCCTGTCACCAGGGAAAAGATGCCTCTTTGTGCTGGAGATAAGTGAAGAAGAAGGATTTACAGGACAACAGTAAGCTATACCAGGGACATCTCAACTGTAATTAAATCCTTTATTCACATTGGCTCCCAGTGTGGGCCATATTAGCAGCCCAATAGCACATACCGTGGAACGGTATAAAAAATATTGAAACAAACCTACTGAATCCAGGGAGCTTGGGTTGATTTCTTTCCCATACAGTAAATGAACCAACATTGTGGCTGAGGTTAAAGGAAGGTCGGTTTAACTCGCCAAGATTGCAGCTGGAGAAGGTTTTTTAGCTGTGCCTGGAAACATCTCCCTGACCTAAAACCCCGTAGTTGCAGTGTGCAAATGTTGTTCTCGCCCGCACGCTGAGCACCTTGGGGTAGAAGGGATTCCCTGCCAAGGATCTGCCTCGTGTCCCAGGGAAGAGGCTGAGGGATTTGTGCATGTCCTGCCACTGTTCTAACTTGCTGCCAAGTTACCATCACGTGAATTCCCTAAATCAGGGTTTCAACATCTCTTTAAAACATCTCCTTTAGCTTGCCTGCAGTGCATTGGAGGCCACGTGGGGGTCCAGGTGAACTCCGTGGCTTTGATTGTGAAAACAAACTTAAAAATCCACAGAGTTCCCTCCTGGTCTTTGAATCTCTGGCTCCAGTAATAATTAAAGATCAGTTTTCCTGTGGAGTTGGAGGTTTACTCTGGGAGGGGCTGCGGCTTTGGGTGAACAGTAGGTTCTCTTTCTACCTTTTCTAAATTGCCTTTAATTACAATACTCACTAAGTAGCCAGCAACAGTGAAATCCCCAGGAGTTCCAAATAGCTGCCATGTGTCTTTTTCTCACACTTGCAGAAGATTTAGGATGTCTGCCAAAGTCATACAGCAATAAAGGAGCTTAAATATATTAAATGAAGTAATATGCCAGCAAAGCTTAGGGTGCCCTTTCCTCCAGTCCTACCGCTTTATCTGCTCTTCTCCCTCTCCTGACTCACTCTGCCTCCATGCTCTATTGTTTGTAATTGTCTGTTCTTTATTTTCTCCCTCATGTTTCTTTTTTTCCCCTTCTTTTGGGAGGAGAAATAGGCAAACTGAAGGAGCCCAGCCTGCTGCCTTCACCAAGTTCTTTGCTCTTGCTGTGTCTTTTCATACATAAGTGTGTATTCCTTAGTGTTCATTCCCCGTGCCCTTCCCATTCCTTCCTTAACTCCTCTCCATCACATCCTCATCTTCCATTCTTCACTCCTGCATATTTCATGTTGCACTCCCTGCTTTTCCTGGCTCCATCCAGCGTAGGTAAGAGTGTGGCTGATGGGTCTGTGCACACGCTGACCCGAGCCACCCATCTGAAACCCGTGTGAGTATTTCTGTGTCTGCTCATCTGTAACTGATTGGCCCCGATTTCTGGGCCACGGTGCTGCGGGTACTCCCATCCACGCTTTGTTCTGTGCAATTACTATGATTACATGGGCAGTTGTGCTAATTGTGCCGTGTACAGATGACTCATTAGTTCTGCAATTATGCGTTTTCCTGAAGAGTTGCTGTGGAGGGGGGCCTGATAATAGTTTGGCAGTCTGAAATCTGACCTTTGCTTGTTTATCATTTCACTGTGAGTAGCTTGAAGGCCAAGTGCTTCTTTTTAGCACTGAAAATGAAGCATTATTTTGCTCAGCCTGAGACTCTGGCCATGGATAGTGGTTCCAGCTGTCCTGCAGAGGGGCTCCATGTGAGCACACAGATAAGAGTGCTGGATGTGGCCCCAGCTCGAAAAGATGTGTGTGCCTTGCTCAGAGCACTTGAGTTGCCCCACTGAAGTCAGCGGAGTTATTTCTGTTCTTGAGGAACAGGAGTGACTTAAGTACCTTCCTGAATGTGGCACCTAACGGAGCTGACAGGTTTTCTTCCCGAAGCAGTGGCCTTTCTTACACTACAGCTGTTGCTGGATGTGAAATCTCACTTTTTCTAATATATCCTGGGAGGAGGAGACAAGGAGGTGTCGAGTTTACCTTCCCAGCTGTTACTTTACACCAGTTGTTTGCGTAAAACACGGCAAAAAAAAAAAAACCCAAAAAAAAATCAGCAAAAAGGATTTCTGAGCCTGTCACCCAGTTTTCCCAAATCACCCAGCTGGGTGCATCTCCCAGCTCCTTTATGAGACCAGGAAAGGGGAATCAGTCAGGTTATACTGACTGTGAAAGGGAGAACAGATCTGCTCGAAGATACTGCTTGATCAAAGGATGCAGTCATAAAACAGGAGATGTGTAAGTGTGAAGAGATGATGCAGACACCTGTGGCCAGATGGGAACAGAATTAATATCCCACTTAATGCGAGTGTTTGGGGCTTAGCTGAAAAGAAGGAAAAATGGAAAAGGACTGTGCACTGTAATTTTCCTGCAAAATTGAGCTATAATATTATTAAAGCTCTGGAGCCAGTCTTGTCCTGAGTGTGATTTCAGACTGCAGAGTTGGGTCAGAGAGAGTAGTCCTGGTGGAAAAGTGGAAAATCAACTTTGAATAAATTGTACCAGATTGAAGAAAAACAGGACCAACGAGAAAACCCCGTGTCTGTAATTTTTCAATACTTTTATTTGCCCTAATCTGAAAAGGAGAGGTGAGGACATGATAAAGGCTCATTTCATGCCAGTTTTCAGGTGATACGAGGGCTCAGCAGCAAGGGAAGATTGCTGCTTCCTCAGAGCCAGGCTTGGTGGCATTGTCAGAACACTGTGCACAAAGTTGACAAGTTTAACAATTCCTGGGAATAGTTATTTGGAAGATTTTGGAAGAGTTATTTGGAAGATTTTGGAAGGTTTTGTCTCCTTATCTGAGCATACACAGTGATTTGAGGTTGGCTTCAGCTGTAGATTTCAAGCTCTCTTTTGTGATAAAGGGTCAATAGATGAGTGGCACAGCACTATGATTAAAAAAATGAAAGTAGTGGTTTTCTTCCTGTTTTTGAACATTAAAGGGCACACTTAAGGAACCCAAATAGCTGCCTACATGGTGTTCTTTAATACTGCTATGTCTTTTCATACATACATATGTATTTATATGTATGTTAAATAAGGTTTAAGGTTTTTTTTTCCAGATTAACCAAAGATATTCCATGCCATAGCAGGAAAATCAAGATACTTTAACATTATCAGAATCCCCTGCAATTCATATTATGGAACACAGTTTCATTAACATTAAATGTTTTGAAATAGAGTGAATTTCATCTCCTGCTGGAAATGCTTCTAAGGTTTTCTAACCCACTTTTATTAACCTATATTCATTAAAAAATGATCATGCTACACTTTCCCATGTTATAAAGCTTGCAGCAACTGGCAGCAATGAGGTATTAACCTAGAATATGACTACATGAAGGGAATGGAAGAAAAACAGAAACTTGAAAATAATTTGCACAAAGAAAATTTTTGGCAAACCAATCCCCGATTTTTTCTTGAGTAATGGGTTGTTTGTTTTACTGTTATTTGTTTGGATATTAGCAGCAGATATGAACCTGGATCAGAGCCTTCAGCAAGGCCCTCCTGTGATTGCTGCTCCACATCAGCCATGGAATGCTTCCAGCATGATCCCACTTAAAAAGTTAGGGGAGAAAAATCCTGCAATCCAGAGAAATTAGGATGTTAACAATCACTGGCAATTATGTTAAGTGAGATATTGCACTATTTTTCCCATTGGCTTCCAGTTGCCAGAGGAACATCAGCAATAGCTTTACAAGATGTTTAGAAGTGAAAAGAATAAGCTGTGAACATATTTAAGAGAATATTTTTTACTATTTCTCCGTTTCTAATAATCATTACTAGAAATGCCCATTAGTATTTCTTAAGCTGCAGAAAGACTTCTCCATCTTCAGTGGGCTGTACTCACACAGCAAAAGTACAATGAAACTTTATATCTTCATCTGTGCAAAGATGATTGGTGACCCATTGACCTCAGTTTTCCATTTCTGGTCTTCTCATGTTTGTGTCCAACTTGGGTTTTGTATTTGGACCAGGAAAAATGATGTTTAGCAAATTCTCCCTATCCTTTGGGAAGATGATTCCCCCATAACTTCTCCACGTCCATCCAACTGGAATGATTTTCTAATGCTTCTAGGTTTTCTTTATTAGAATTTCTGAACAACAAGTTAATCTGATTTTATGAACCTCTTGCAATTCCCTGCATACAAACGTGAGCAATCAGGAGCTGATCCCAAAGGTCCTCTCTCACTTCTCTCATTTCTTCTTGGCTTTACACGTCTTTCCTGTCCTTGGAGCCTTTTCTCCATCAGTTTGACTCTGTGTCTCTGTGAGTTTTGACCAGAAATATTGTCAGGGGGAGGTTCGGAGGGGCTCCAAAACCAGGCACCAGCTCTGTACGATCCCTGAGCTCCTCCCAGGGCGCCACCTGCCTTGCTGGCACCTCTTTCATGAGAGGTGTACCCACATCCATCAGCTGTGATGGCACCCTAAACTGGTGAGCAGACCCCTCAGCTCCTCAAAATCCCTCTCCATTCCTGATTCCCGACCTTCTGGCCCCAGCCAACAACCCCTCTTTGTGACAACTAATTCTCCTGCTGAAAGCAGTGCAAGATACTTTGCAAAACGAAAAGTTGTTGCCTTGCATCTGGCATGAGGCTGTGTGTGGGTCACAAGGCACCGAGACATGTTCACGGCAGACATATCTCCCCTCCCATCTTTATCCCCGTGGATATGTACTAATCATCTGGTTGTTGCAGCCCTGACTTTTTGGCTGCCCCAGTATCAACTGACAAAAGGCACACATCAGCATGATCCCAGATTGTGTCTGTCACCCAAGGTCACGCAAGATAAGCCGCCAGCTGTCGGCTCCGCCCAGGCACGGTACACTGGACATTAATTAAACCGGATTCCGCGCGGCGCGCGCGGATTCGGGATGCCAAGATGCCTCGGCTGAGTCGGGCAAAATGGGCTGGCACAAACCGCTCCGCCAGTGCAAAACGCATTACAGCAGCTCCCAAACATTTTCAGAATCCGAGACGTGAGATTTAATAAATTAGAGGATAACCAGATAATTGATTTCTGACATGTTGGAGAAGGGATCCAAGTGCCTCAAGGCGTAAGTATTTAACCAAAGGAATGCTCGGGTTTTTGTGGGTTAAAAACCTGATTTGTAGCAACAAAAAGCTGAGAATTTTCTGGATCATAAAAAGTTCCTTTATAAAGTGGAACTGTGCAAAATAATTTTAATTTTCATTTCAGTTAACTGAAAACAAAAGCAAGCTTCTATCCTCTTTATTTCTTTTCTAATTCTTGTAAAGAAATTAATTTATTTCTCTGCTTTTAGATGAACAGTAAGCATGGTTAGGGAAAAATACATTTTTGCCAGGAAATACTATCTTTGCTGTGGAAATGCTTAAGTTTCTCCATGAAAATGGAATTTCCCTTCAGAAGTAATTTAGCAAATAAAAGTGATGGGTTTGTCCAGTGGCTGGAATTATAGCACCTTCCATGTGAAAAGGTTTTTGGCATTAAGCCTCAACCACAGAAAGCTGAACAGAGCCCCAAGTAAAACTCACACTTGTTCCTGACATGAAACCAACTTCCCAGTTCAAGGAAGGTTTAAGTGCCTGTTCATATCAATGTCATGAATTCTTCAGGGATTCATATTTTTTTTTTAGAAAGTGCAAAAGAAAGGCAATTTTTTAGCATATATAGTCTCTATCCTCATTGCTGGCACACATAGAGATGAGAATTGCTGGGTTTCTCCGTGGGACATCAGTACAAGGAGGATGTACCCTTCAGTACCCCTCCTCTATCAATTATTAATTCCTTTACAGCTGGCCCTAAAAGCTCCAGGTAGTAATAGGTAACATACAAATGGTCCTTGTCCCCTAAAAGCCTGGCAGACTTCAAGGCAGATAAATAAGAAGGAGAAAAAATAAAAAAGGATTGCTGTTGTTGGTGGGAGGGGAAGGGGAAGACCTAAAGCTTTGTTGGTTTGTCCTCAAGGCAGAACTGGCCATGAGGCCTGGTGTCAGCCAACCCTAAGGTCACACTCCTTGCACTTGACACTGGATTTTCCTCTTTCTCCTTCACCTTCCTTAAGGATTGGCATGAACATCTACAGCACACTTTGGATTTGGTTTTTTTCTGCACTTATGAACACACCACCTACCTGCGCTTTGCTGTCAGTCCCAGCTCTCTCAGACTTTCTGTGTCCTTCAGAGGAAAAACTCCAAGCGGAGGGCAGGAGCATTTTGGATGTTTCCACACTAAAATGATGTCCTGCAATCAAGCACTCTTATGATAGTGATGTAATCTGCACATCCTGATGGCTTTACTCCCTGCCTCTATCCCTGGCCTGTCCAGATGTCCCTCCTCGCTGCTCTAAATGCAGGTTATTGCTCCCACACAGACATCAGCCATTGATTGAAGTGTAGCTTTTCACGCTGGGGGGAGGAGGAAGTAGCAGAGAGCAATAAAACCATAGTTCATTGTGTTAAAACAGTCTAACATCTCACTAAGAACCAGGTGTGAGCTGAATAAACTGAATAATAGGCTCCAGCTAGTACTTTGTGAACACTCTGCTTAATCAAATTGAGACAGGAGGCTGGCAGTCAGCATTGCATGTTCATCTCCCACAGACGCCTCAGAAAATCGAGGATGGAGGCATGTGTCCATCCACAAACCCTTCAATCCAAACTCACCTTTCTCCCTTGTTTTTTCAGAGCAGTAAGATTTCCCTCTGAAGCTGATTAACTGTTGGAGAATAAAAAAAAAAAAATCTGGATTTTTTGCCTCCAAAATCTCATCTAGGCTTTTCAAATTACAGGAGTTTTCTTACATGAAAAAAAAAAAAAGTAGTGTTTCCTGAGTCTTTGGCATCCTTTTCATTCAGGAAATTCAGTGGGAACTTCAGCATTCACATAGAAGTAGATGTGCATAAACACACAGTAACTGACTTTTTTTCCACCCCAAACCACAAAGATGTTATCACTTTTAACCACTTTAGACTAAATTTCAAGTGCTGCTGCTGCTGCTGCTGTGGGAAGAGTGACACCCCATCTACATGAAATGAGCTCTGCCATAATTTTATCAAAATAGTAACCTGGGAATGCAGGCATCAGGATGGCTATTTGGGAGAGAATTTCCTTGTTGGAAGTTGTTACCGTGGATTTTCAGAAGGAAATGGTGCTGTGTGGTCCAGCCAAGGAGCCCAGGAACCCTCTGGAGCTCAGCAGCTCCACAGGGCAGTGGGAGTGAGTGGACCCTGGCTCTGCCAGGCCTTTTAGATGTTATGCTTGTAAAACAGCCGTGATGTATTCCAGTTCAGCCTTTCAGTCCTGACAATTTTACGAATGTAAAATCCCTTGAAGGAGGGAAGCTTTAAACTGGCTGAGGTCTCAGCTACTTTACCATTATAACCACAAAACTATCCATGGCTGAGTTCAGGCTGTGTAGCCCTTGTGATGAGGAGAGCTCCCAAAGTCCAGAGTGTTGACTTGAGCCCACTTCAGCTGTTCTGTGTCTTCTGCCTTCTTTGTCTGCATTTGTACTCCAAAATTTCATGTGAGAATCTGCTTCTGTGTGAGAACAAACTTAACTCTGACCCACACTCACAAACTCTACAGTTTTACTGCTGGAATCAGGTTTCTGTGCTTGCCTAAAATAAGTATGAATATGCTGATATTTTGGGAATATTGCTAAGAAAGGAATTTTAATAAGGGTTTTGGCAAGCTGGAGTTAAGCTTCATGGGTGCAGTAAAGATGGCAAAGAGTTTCTGTAGGTCTCTGTGTGGCTCAGTTCTAGCCCAGACCATTATTTCAGCACTGTTGCTAGTTCTTGTTTTAAAAAAGGATTTGGTCGTCCTTTCCCATCTAATATTTAAATGCAAGTCAGGAAAAAGGGCAACCAGCACCTCCCCTGTTCTGCTTCTCTGCCACTGGAGATGAATCAGGTGCCTCCTGAACTCTGCAGTCCCTGGTGGCGCGTGTCAACCCTGGCTCTGCGTTAGGTTTACTCATCTGTAACTGCATGACAGTGCTGTTACTCACTGATAATAAACCACAGAGAGTGCTAAATCTTTGCCTGGTGCTTTGACTCCTCAGTTCTTCACGTGTCGTCCAGAGGGACTCACCTTTCAGAGGAAAAAAATGATGGATAAAGGATGCTGCATGATGGTGATGAGTTTTAAAGTGTCAAGTAATCATTTCCAGGTTGCCACAGGAGCAGCATCCTGTGGCAGGGACTGAGTTTTGTACTTTTTGTCATTACCTAGTGCTGTGTATAGCACTGAGCTGCCCAGGAAGCAGAGTCTCTGCTCAGTGAAAAATAAACTATTATCAGCAGAAGTTGTCTGGCTGTTTATGGGTCAGGAGTATGGGGAAGAAGAGGTCAGAAATAGTTCATATTTCTTTTGTGCTGGACCTGAGCAAGCACATTCATTGTCCTCTGCCTGAGGCTTCTGGCCATGGGCTGTGGGATTTGTGGCTGGTGCCCCATTGTCACTGGGGCACTAATTGGGTGATCATTGGAGCACTGCAGCCCCACCAAGTGATGCAGAGCTGCTGAGCAGCCCTGCCAGCACTGATCCTCGTGTCTGAGCTGCTGTTAGCTACAAGTACTTACATCAGGTGGCAGCCAAAACTCCTCTCTCCATTTGAAATGCAGGCTCTGTTTTGTCCTTTGTTTGCCCCCCCAGCACTGCACTGTATTTCACACCAGCAGAATCCAATCATAGGTGGCAAAATGTAAAATAGAGGTGGAGGGTACATCTGCTATACAACTGGGTAGGTGTGAATCTTAACTTTATTCAGAACTTCATTTCCATTGGTACAGGAGATAATAATGCACCTACTGTGCCAAAAATGCATAAATTGGGAAACATAGTGTGCTCTCTTATACAAAAACCCCCTTTTAGGCAGCAGTGGCCAAGTGCTCCAGCTCTTGGTAGTGAAATGGGATCATTCAGCATTAACTCAGCACCTCAGTACTGGTATTTTACAGCCTCCTCGCCCCTTCGGATGCTCCTACTCCCACACTCATACCTGTGCACGCCACACCTCTCACCCAGGCTATTCGAGTCAGTCTGGTAAAACCTCACACATATTTGTACCTCACAACACACTGCAGCAATTCTGCCAACCCCTGCTCCTTTATCCAGCAATGCAAGTGCACATTCCCAGAGATGGACCTGCCAAACCAGCCAGGGCTGCACTCAGGCCTCTTCAAAGCTGCTTTGCTCACTGTTTGTAATTCTTGCGTGCACTTACCCAGTGCACAAATTATCTCGAGTGGCAACTTCTGCTAAATAAATCTTGAGGCAGGAATCTGCTCTAGTTAATTGCAAAGGTGGAAGACTACGATGTAATTTTTGTCTCTGGGGACAACTCTTACACACAACTGTACCTGTACTTACCCAAGTGTACACTTTCTCTCCTTGACTATCAGCGTTCTTTTTTTTCCTTCAAAATCTTGGTCAATGCAAAAGGGAATTTCCCTCTCTGTTTGCTCAGTCTCAGGGTATACCAGTGTACCAAGAGGACTTTGTTCCAAGAAAGGGGAATTTTTTTCCAAGGAAATCTTTCTGGTTTTTTTAAGCTGCCACTGCCCTGGCAATACAACGTTAATATCCACCAGCCTTTCTCATTAATATGACTTAGGGAAACAGAACTTGCTTTACAATTATATTTTTATAAACCGTTTTAAAATCTAAGTCCCTGATGCTCACAAATTTCATCCCTGGCACCCACTTCTGATGGTCACAGGTCTATTGCATGGGCACCTGCAGTGACAGCTAAGGTTCCTATCAGCTCTTAATGCAAAGTGGGAAAACTTCTAGGCTAGATTTTGCTGTTTGGACCTTGCAAGCAGCTTCCACATGATGCTGTAGGAGCTGCCTGAGGCTCACAGCATCCAGCTGCAGACGTCCTTGGCTTCAGCTGCAGCAAGCAGGAAAGCTGTCTCCGACTCCAGGAGCAAGCCCCAAAGAGAGGTGGTGAAAAAGCATTGGCAGAAGCAAATGATGAGCGAGGGGTCTTTTGTATGAATTCCAGCTGGTTTATCACCAGTGAAAGATTCAGGGACAATAAAAATCAGTGCTGTACCACTGTACAGCATTTTTAAACTCAGGGAAATGGGTGGAGCAAAGGGCAACCGCCAATGGGGATTGACTAAGGGGGAGGAGCCAAC
>VZRO01005183.1:0-81827 GCA_013397915.1 Daphoenositta chrysoptera | reverse complement strand
GTGGAAAGGCTGCCTGTGGTGTTCGAAATCTCACTTTATATCCAGGATGGAATGCTTGTCTCCTCCCTCTGGGCGGAGCATCTCACAATGGGATGATGTAATTTTGTCAGTCATGTGGTAAGGCCTTGATGGGCCATTAACAGAAAAGAGTCCAGAACTGGTTATGTATGAGTCATGTGGTGAAACCCATTAACAGAAGATAGTCCGGAGGGTGGAGGCAACACCACCCACCTGGTCTTAACAGTTCATGCAGATGGTAATAGAATACACTGCAACCCAGGACACCAGTGAAGTTGAAACATGCAAACCAGTAACACTGAGAATCCTAGGGACTCGCCATAACCAGGGGTGAGAATTAAACCTCTGTGTTCTGGAGGCCTGTCCACCAGTCCTCTGACTGTTCTGTTGCAGTGGCCATCGCCACATCCATATCAACATCCATGCACATCCCTGGACATCTGGTTTCTAAATTACATCCTGTCTTGTGCCATCACTCAAATATGTGGCTTGACCCTTTTCAAATAGAGACAATTCAACACCTACCTGGACACATTCCAGTTTCATCTGCTTTAGCTGTCCCTGAGTTCTCAGAGGGGTTGGACTAGATGGTCTCCAGAGGTCCCTTCCAACACTAACAATCCTGTGAAATCCATGGGAAAATTCCTGGAGGTTTCAGTAAGACTAGGTTAAACCCTTGATTAAAGTTTGGGAAAAGCTTCCTGCTCCTAGTGAAGGCACATCTTTTGATTTCAGCAACTGGTTTTGGATGAAGATATTTCTGGAGATAAAAGTGTCAGAATTGAGAACTCTCTACTGGGCTGACTTGGCTGCTTTAAGCTGCAGTTTAATTTTAAGCAACAGGGTGTGTAGGAAGATCTTAAAGGAATGTGGTCTGAATGACACAAGTACAGATCAACCACTGTTTTGAAATTCTAGGTCTGCACCCTCAGGGTCAGACCACCACCATCAGCATCAGTCTGACTGGGCCCTTCTGGTGCCACAGTTGTGCTGATTCATGTCAAATGAAATTCAGGTTTCTTTACCTCCAAAGTCCAGTGTGGCTAAACAATAAACGGCTTTCCAGCAGGAAGTGAAACCGCGCCTCTGTTCTGCTGGAAAGACTCTTTGGGAAAATGCTTTAATCTTCTGTGACAAACCCTTGTAGCATCTTCCAGTTGGCAGGTCAGGGGATTGCTGAGACATAGGTTGCATCTTAATAGTCATCAAAGGTCTTATTATCTATGGATTTTCCACTTGAATCCTTTTGGAAAAAATGAAATATTAACAGAGTTTTCCAGGGTCACATAGGAAGGTGGTCACAGGTACTTTGATGGAAGCTGTACATTATTGCTCCCTGACTGCTCTGAGAGATTCGTGTGACCATGGTCAGCAGCCCTGGACTGATACCTTTGCTTGTGATTTCAAAGCATGGCTGTGTTACTAGAAATATTTCATTTTACTCTTGCAAGGCGGTATTTGGATAAATCCCATTTAAAAAGGTGCTATTGCCTGCTCTGGTGCTTCAGACACATCAGTCACATGTCCTAAGTTCCCACTGATTCCAGTGTTGGGATATGTGAGTAGGTCAGCAGGTGCAGAGCAAAAGCAGTGACAAAATGGTTAAAACAATCTTTGAAATCAGACAAGAATCTAAAATACCTTACTGCTTGGTTTTAAATTTAAGTAAGTGTTTTAAAGTGAGTACTGTGACTGGTAGGAGAAAAAAATAACAAAAATGAAAATAATTAGTAAGATTAGCTATTGAAAAAACCAACGAAATCATTAAAATAGAAGGCTAAATGTTTGAAAGAAATTATGTGCTAGACCTTGGAGTTAAATGGTTCATTTCCTGATCCATTAAAACCCTCCTTCCTCAAGAGTAACTGGCATTTGCAAAGTTCTGCCCTAGGGGGATGTTCAGGTAATAAAGGAGAAAGGATGCAGAGGCAGGTGGAGAAAAGAGTTACAGGAGAATCCTCCAAAGCTGCTTTGCTTGTTCACACATTCAAAAAGGTGGTTGGTTACTTTGCATTCACAACTCTGCACAAACTCATAGAAAATACTGTATCAGAAAATACTTAGTACTGTTACGGGTTTAGGAATTTGTTAGGCTAAATTTAATAGCCAAAAAAATATTTTATCTGGCCCCAGCAGTTGAAAGAGTATCATGATGGTGCATTGTGTCTTCAGGGTCTGAAGGGATGCCAACACACAGCTCTTCACTGGTTCTGAGGCTGAGGTTAAACATCTACTTGAAAAACATTTGTTGCACTTACACAGCCCTTCTCGTGTGGCAGCTGACCCCAGAGCATTTAGCAGAGTAGATTATTGCTGTTATTCCATGGCAAATCCAGGGGTGGGGGGCCATGTAGCCAAGGCAGATCCAAGAATACAAGGGGCTACAATACACGTGAGCATAAAGGTAGAGCAAGTTCTACTTTACATCCCTTAGCCATCATGAAGATATCTCACTATAAGCAAAATCTAGGTCTTTCACCACCAAAAGCAACACTGCTCACCAATGAGCCATTCATTATGCCATGTTAATGGTGTGGGTTGATCCATACTTTTTCCTTTTAGTGCTGTCTGGATCGTTAATGAGTTTTAGGGAGCTCAAGTTGAAGTAAAACCAATGAGGTATTTTTGTCTAAAAGCAGATAAAACCTGGATGCCAGTTCTTTCATTAGGCATTAGAAGTCAACTTCTGTGCTTGAGCAGCCTTCTTGGATCACACGGATCAGTACCAGCAGTGTTTACACTTGGGTCACCCTGTTTTCTGGTCAGTCGAAACCCTCAACTTGTGCCAGCATTCCCAAGAGCCCTCCTGGAAATGGTGGTAGCCGTGGATGGGAAGAGGGATGTCCATGTACTTTGGCAGGGGCCTGGCCCCACAGCCCTCAGTGGGCTTTGGCTCAAATGTGGGACATTTGCACAAACACCCTGCGCCAGTCACCCAGCTCCAAGGAGGGACTGTTAAACACATCACACTGAATTTCTCAAGGTTCCTGGGTTCTCCAGTGTGTCAGAAAACAAACCTTGAGGCCTCTTATGTGAGCAATCACTGTGTCTATGGAATGTGAAACATTTCCAGTTTGTGAAGGCGAGCTCAGTTGCATATACTGTACAAACACACACAAACTCCATGTGGAAATAATAAATGTGTTTATGATGGAGATCTGTGCTTCCTTTATTATTTTAGGATTTTGTCTGGATTTGAAACAATTGTTAAGAGCATTAGCTTCAGTCTTCCATTTTTCTTCAGTCTTTCTTTTCAATATTATGAGTACGTTTCATTGCTAACATACTCATAATATTGACTTCACCTACTAAGGCAGCTGTACTCCTTCTCAGCGTACATTCCATTATTTTTAAACATACCAGTTGTTCATACACAAATATGCAATACTTAGGAAGTTTAATGGCCAAACTGACACTAAGTAGTGCTTTTGAGTATCCTCCAGTTCTTTTAACCTTTGACTGTTGAATTCAAATTTTGATTCACATAAATTCATATGCTGGAATTTAGGAAATTGTCTGGTTTGTAAACTTCTTAGTCCTCCTCTTAGTTTCTGAGACAATACTTCCAGTTTTGCAGCTTAGGTTCATATTTAGTGTAGCTCCAAAGGTACATTTGCAATGCCCTGGTGGTGGCTCATCTCCCTTGTGCCTGGTGGGAGTGGGGTTGTACAAGGTCCTGCAGCTGAACAGGAGGTGCATTGTCCGTGCCCTCAACTCATGAAACAGGGCTTTTTCTTCATGTTTTCCCTGTTTAAACATAAGGAGTTACTGATATATTTACCTAAATCTTACTAATATATTTAAGTAAGATTTATTTTTCCAGGAAAATTGCACCACAGTTCTTTCAACTGGATTTTGAAATGTCTTTGAGAAATGATATCCCTAAAATATAGTATTTCATGTCAGGTTGACTGTAACATTTCATTTGTTCTGAACTGAACTATTTTCCTGCCTTTTTTTTTTTTTTTGTCTCAAAATAGTTACTCTGTGTATTTGTTTCAGGTTAACTCATTGCAGTTTGTCAGTGAATGAAGAGAATCAGTTTCTTGCCCAGCAACAATAATTGCCTATTCCATAAAATGCTTCAACAACACTGTGAGTGTGGAGACCTTTACAAAATGTCAGGGCTTCTGTGATAAAAAACCTATGGAATTTTTCCAGCTAATGGAGATTTTTCACTAGTGCGGTTGGGAATAATGTGAGCTTTTAGATCCAAAATCATCCTTGGTCTGTGCAGAGTGTAACACCCTCCTGCCATTTCCTTTCCAAAGTCACCTGGTGGGATATGGGAAGAGCAGGGACATGATCCGGGATTTCCTACAGGAATGTCTATGAAATAGACGTGGCAGTGGAACCACAAACTGTTTTTAAAGTACCATGAAGGATGCATGGGAGGTATAAATCCGATGTACACCTTCTATAATCCTGGAGTACTGTACTTGCCTAAAATCTCTACCTTTTGTACTTGGAGAGCCTTGAGGACACAGTGCTCTTAACCGAGCACTGCTTCCCATCCACACCCTAAGCATCCATTACAGAAACTCCATACAAGGACTGGGGAGAAGGATGAAGCCCATTTTTAGGATGGGTTTATTTTTATCTCTTCTTTGGAAAGAGTTTATCATCCCATTTTTTTTATATCTCCCACCAATGAAAGCTCAGAATGACGGAAATAGTACGGTCTGTTGGAGTGAATTATTCCCCAGGAGACTGATTTTATTTTATTATTATTGAAGAGAGCAGGAATTTATTAAACCTCAAAAAGTGGAGGAATTGGAACTTTCCTGCCAAGGTAGACATATTCCCAAGCTGCTCCAGTCCCTCCTGAGAAGCTCTTTTACTGACTTTCCCGTGTAGAGGAGAGGCACAATTTTGTCCACATTATCAGCTGACAAATAACCAAATTCAGACGGGGGAGGAGAGGGAACATTCACTCAAAATATATTTAAAGACATGAGCTTTCCTGTAGAGAAGTTTGTTTGGTGAGAAATGGATCTCTTGGTACAGGCTCCAATTTAAACTGGCTGACCTAGAAGGAAGAAAGTGCCTGGGAAAGAATGAAAAGCAAATAAATAAAAAGCAAGAAACAAATAAAAAATAGGTTTTCTCTTTCCCACTTTTCAAAACCCTGTGGGTAGGATGGGACTTTTGTGTCCTACCTCTCAGGGAGCCAACAGCTTTATGTTTGTGCATTCCAGGGACACAACAGGAATCTATCACACGACGGAGCGTGTGTTCCTTGTCCTTTGCTCATGCATGCTAAGGACAGAAAAGTTAATTAAATCAGGCAGTTGGTGTTTGCCACTGGTTCAGAGAATGCAAGTCTCCAAGGCTTGGTGGCCCTCGAGCAGATGGCAGCTATCCAGCCGGGTTTCCAGTCTCACTCACACTACAGCACACTCCTCCATTTCCACTTCTTACCCTCCAGATTCCCATTATTCTTGTGGTTATCCCCCTCCTCCTCCTCTTTCTTTTCTTCCCTTGCCCACTCCCTCTATTCCTGATCACTCCAGCCCTTACACTTGCCTCCCACAGCTCCTGCTGAAACAACATTCAGCCGTAGTGGTGCTGATGATGGTTATGAGGAAGGCAGAGCAAGATAAGCCAAGGCTGAGTGAAATATCCCCTCTTTGTAATACACAGGATTGGGAACTTGTTTGGCTTATAAAATGGCACGGTCTTGACCTTAAAGCAAACCAGAAGTTTCTTCCAGATTTGAAATACCTCAGAATTAAGGAATTTCCTCTTTCCTCGCTGTCTGGATCTTCTGTTTAGTCAAAAGCCCTTAAGAGACTGTTCGGTCATGTTAAGATCTCATGAATTTTAAAGTTCTGTGTCTGTCAGAGCAGATGGGCACTGGCAACGCTTGACAGTGCAGCCAAGAGCTTGGCAGACATTGGCACACCTGCACGGGCTTTAAGTTGCCTTTCTTGGGTGTGGTGACACAGGAATTGAGATTCAGGGAGAGGTTCACTGGGAGCTGCAGAGTTTTTTGGCCAAATACCACAAGCCCACTGATAGAGAGCCACAGTGACACGGCCACCTCTGAGCAAGCTGGATCAGGGATGTCTGTCTGATATGCAGTCCTGCCTTTGAGCTGCAGGGATCTGCAGAGTTCACGGAGTCAACAGCTGAACAGAAGGGCTGATCAGCATCCTAGCCCTTGGGCCACCTCATTTCCATCTGTGCAATGAGGGAAGAGCTGCTGAGGCAGTAACACACGCAAATGTGGGAACAGCACACGGGGGCAACAGGAGCTCTGTGTTTCTTCAGTGGCTCACTTTTCAGCCAGGAGGAGGCAGCTAATGCCCTGGCAGCAGGTAGAAGTTGGGAACTCAAATTTTTTATTTGAAGTTCCATAAGTCACGTGGCTTTTCTCGTTTGGATGAGCAGAAGTGAGAGATGTTGAGCAGGGGTGGATGTAACCACGACTGGCTTTGCTGTGGCTTCAGGAGGTGCCATAAGGCCAGTGGTGACCTTAATCTCCAAGGCAGAGGGACCTAGGCAAAGAAAAGGAGCACCCAGACTTGCCTTCCCTCCCTGGGTTCCTGTTACACCAGGCCTGTGAGGTGTCACCTCTCTGAAGGACTGAGCTGCGCCCTCGAGCACAGAGAAAATTTTCTCTCCAGTCCTCTTTCTTAGGAAGTTTTGGTTCTCTGCCCAGTGCATATAACTGTGCCATATAAAAACAGAAACAAAAGGGGGTTGGTATCAATTATTGCTTGAGGATTCAGTGACACTTCACCTCCCCACAACTGAGCAGTGGCTAATACATAAGAGTTTGGAAGTTAGGCAACCTTCTAGCAGAATAATACATGAGACTATGTTCAGGAAGGTGGTGCAGGAGCATATATGTATCCTACCTCGTGGCTGAGATGGGAAATAAAATTGCAACATCTACTCAGCTCCAGAATATTTTCATCCATTCTGCAGCCTCAAGCCACAAAAACCTTTTTTCCCTTCCAAAAGTGATGTAAAATAAAAGAGGAGACATAATATACCACATTCTCAGTCTCTTATTAGTACAAATTCTTGAAAATGACCAGAAGAGTGACTAAAAGTCAAAATAACTTGAAGAGAGTAGTCTTGACAATTATGTGAAAGGAAATTCAAATGGTCTGGGAACACTGATTTTTCAAGGATGCTCTGATGTCCTGACAGAAGCAGAAGCTTTATCCCAGGAGTGGCTCCTTTATGCAGGTTACAGTGGAGGAAAATAAGGATGCACATGGAAGATTCTGTGTTTCAGCACCTCAGCAATCTTAGATGTGATGGCAAAATACTGTTGAGTTCTTGTAATTGAACCTGTTAATTGTTAACAAAAGCTTTTAATTTTTCAGCTACTGCAAAATAATCCAAGCAGGATTTTTGTTTGCTGGGAGGAGGTAAGAGGTTGCTGTAATTCTTAACTAATTTTTAGAAGATATCACTAAAGTAAGGATGGGGCCAAATTAGAATTTTGTATCTTCCCCACTCCATAAATGAAGGGTGGTTTTGTTTCAGCATGTCTGCCCAGATTTGAACTTATTTAGAACTCACAGTGGGATTTAAATAATAATAATTTTTTAAAAAAAAAAATCATCCAGGGGCCTCTTTTTGCTTGCTTTTTGGATGCTGTCCAAAATGGCAGCGCTCTTGCAAGACCACACTGCCTCCAAATGAACTTACAATCTTTCTGCTGTTGGGGCTGAATATTGGCTCAGTTGTTCATGGGATGCTTATGCTGACGGACCCAAACTTTTGTTCAGACCTGAACCTCTGAATATAAACCTAATCTTGCTCCAGACAGAAACTGGCATATTATGGTTTTGGCCCAATTTTAACCTTTAAAGTCCATTACATTTGCAATGTAATGATGTCACAGGCCTTCACTTAGCAAAGACATGTAGAAACACATCTCAGCTGCATTAATTCAAAAATATTTTCAAACAGATCCTTATTTTCAGGTTTTGGTACTTGTATTTTCTGATCTGTGTGCTTGATGAACCCCCTGTGAAAAACAGTGCATGAAAATGACAGATGGGAGATGATACCTTCTCTTGTCCTTGGCTAAAGGTAATAAGGGAGCCCACAAGACCTTTGCTGTGATTTCACTGAAAACACCAGAAATTAATTTTGGTTTGTGTGTGGGTGTGTGTCTTTCTCTGCCCTTCCCCCATGACTCCCCTTCCTTCCAGTTCTGCAAAAGGAAGCATCACGATGAGCATTTCTGCAGAGGCTGTTCAGGCTTGCCCAAAACATCTGTGCTGGCTCCTGTGCTCCTGCCCACGCAGCCTCTGGGGCACGGGCACCCCTCGAGCTGGGCCCTAACCCCGTCCTTCTCCTGCTCTTTGCTGGGCTGCCCATCCAGGATCTCCAATCCCATAGGCAGGATGGAGTTTGGGAAGCCACAGCCCGGGATCTAATCCCAGCTCTTGGCTGTGGGGATGCAACAAATTCACTGTCAGCATAAGCATCCTTTGTGCACAAGGTGGATATTTACGTCTCTACAGGACCTAGCACAAAAGAAGCAAAATTCACGTTATTAAAGTACGAATTAGTGGCTATATATGGAGAAAACTGCCTTCTGATGATGGTTGGCTAGGGAGTTTATAGCCCATGACCAGAAGCACCTTTTCTTATAGACATGATACCTCCCAGATAATTAATATCATTTTCAAAAGTTGCCTTTATGTGTGGTACATGTTCCTAAAACTCCTGACAGAGACCCTATAATTTCAGGAATTAGTCCAGACATGTAGTAAGATTTAGTGCTTCTGTTATTGATTTATGGACAAAAATTTCTGTCACTGGCAGTCTTTGGAAGAAGAGATTTGGATGTGTACGCAATCACCCAGTGTTGCTATGCTCTCTCATTAATAGTTTGTGGGTGGTGGTATTTTGTTATATGTAACACTTCTTTTTCTGGATCTGGGAGTGCAGGACATTGGACTGGTTTTGCAGGTAAAATCAGACAAAGCTGTGGTATTAGGAATTATTCTAGACACAGTTAAGTCTTGTTGTAGCTGTACTTGCTGCAATACACAGCTGGGACTGCAGCACACCACTGAGGGCGAACAAAACCAGCTTTTTCTTAAAATGAGTGTGGAGAGACTCCCATAGGAAATGTTTTTGTTTTGTTTTTTGAAATCTGTGTGTGGCATAGGAAAGGAATGGGTGGAAGAATGATAACAAGAGAGAGCATGTCTGTGAGAGAGATAAGATTGAAAAGGGCTGGTAAGCAAAATGCTCAAAGTTGAGCCCATGTTTGCAAAATTGTGCAGCCTTTAGAAAAGCTGATGCTCATTTGGTTGTGTAACTGGCTTTGAGGTCCTGGAAAATCCAGCCCTCCAAATTAGCAAGATAAGAAATTGTGTTTGAAAACCCTTTAATAAGGATTCTCCTTTCTCTGTGTTAAAAACCACGAAAACAAAGACAGCCTTGCTGGGCACAGATTTTGGGGGATTTGTTTCCTTTTTATAAAGAAACAAATTCTGCCTCTGTTTTTTTCCAGTGATTTATACATGAGCCCCATCTTGTGTGTTCCCTCCAAAACATCTCACTGGCTCTGGCAGCAAGAGGGATTCAGATGCTCTGCCTGCAGAGAGCTTCTTTTGCTTTAAATCCCAGAATGGGTGACAGCGACTGATTCAATGCCTTTTGAAGTACAATAGGTACATATATATGTTTTTTATATATGTGTGTGCATTAAATATATATATGTGTGTGCTTTAAGACTGACTAGGCATCCACCCTTGGGCTCTGCTTTCTGTGATTAACCTGATTAGCATTGCAAGGATAAATACCTGGTAAACGTCTGCCTTTGATCTAACCCGCCTGTCACTCAATAGTCTTTTAAACTCCAGGTTTCCTCTCTCTTTCTTGACATTTGTCATTGTCTTCCCTCTGAATGCCTTCCTTGCAGTTCTCAAAAGCTGGCCCAAAAGCACTAGGAGGGGAGATTGGAGTATCAAGTACCACGCTTCAGGCTCAGAGGCAGCTGCCATGTTCTAAAAGGTCTCTTTATTCTTTGCAGCCACAGCTTCGCCCGAATAACAAATATTCATTTCCCTACCCCTTTATCTTCCGTGGAAAAAAAATCCGCCGGAATAACAATAAGTTCTTCCCTCTTTCCAGCCTAGCCCAGTGTACATTAATACACCTTGTAATTGCTTGTCTCTATCGGTTTTAGTCCTTTGCCCTCTTTTGCTCCTTCTTTTTGTACTTCAGCTTCATCATTGATCCTATTCACTCTATTCCCAGCGCTGAAATCCAAGTCCCAGATGCCAGCAAGGAATACTCAGCCATTCATGACAAATTGAATGGCTCAATTTAAAGTGGAAGATAGCACCTCATCTACTGTTACTATTCACCGCAGCGATCTCCATCGCCCCTTCACGGGAGACAGCGGCGTGTCCTGGCTTCAGGGCCAGACTGTGCCGACCATCTCTGCCTTGAAAGGACTCCGAGGAGCCTTGCACATGACAGGGAGTCACCTTTCTGCCTTTGAAGGTTTTTATGCATTCACATCAAGACAATGGTCAACACTACTAAGAGCCCAGGAATGCTGTTCCCTTCACCCCCGCCCTGGCACGGGCCCAGCCCGCTTGCAGGAACACGCCAAAAAAATCAGTCAAGGAGGCTGAAATAAGGCCAGATCCTCGGCTGGCAGGAATGTGCTGTCAGCACAAACACTTCTGCTACGGGATCAATGAGGATTCAGGGGAAAAAAACCAAACTTGAGTATTTTAGCAAGTGCTGCACCAAGGATGGCCTTGTCAGATGTAAGTACACATCTCACCGGCTTCCAGGTAGCTCCTGATGGATGGACTCTTCTGTGGAGTCTGGGCTACAGAAAGAAGCCACACAGGGAATAAGAGCTGCCAGTGGTGCATCATTTACACCCGTGGTGCCAAAGTGTCCTCGACTGGTCAAAGTTTTTTGTCAACAGTTGGTATGGCCAGAAAATGGAGCTCTCAGCTGAACATGGGTGTTCACAGGAAAGAGCCTGTGCTCCTTTGGGCTCCTTGAATACGTTTTCTTTTTAATTTTTCATGAGGTAACTGAAAATGCCAGTATTTTCTCTGCAAACTGAAAAAAAAATCTATTTTTTGGTAGATTTTGCCCATAGGGATCTAATTTTGGATTTTCTCCACTGAAAATATTCTTCTCGCAGAGTTTCACTGTATACTTTTTAGTCAACATGATTCCATTTTTTTCTTGTTAAAAAAGTCCAGGGTTTGTTGGTTTTTTTTTTTTCCCCCCCATGTATCATTTGCGCAGCTGCATAACCCAAAGAATTATAATACAGAATTTGGTTTTGCTTTTCTTTCTCCCTGTTAACTTCATTAGCCATAGCATAGAGGACCATAAATCCCCATTTCCACACACATTGTCAGCAGTGTGACTATGCTTCATTACCAGAAACTGGGCACAGAGTGGAGATAAAATTATATTGGTTACAAATAGCAGTGCAGTACGTTGATTTCCTGAGCTGCAAACAGTTGCAAGAACCCTTCTGGTTTGATGTGTTTTGTGGTGGTATTATTCCCACTGGAGAAGGTTATGTCTTGGTGGGGTGAATTCCAGCCTTTCTCCAGAACCAGCTGTCTACAGCAATCCAGCTCACAGATGTTTCATTTTGCTGAGGAATATTAGGGAGAACGGAAATCAGTTCCAGACCATATCCTTGTTTTCCAGGTGATAATTTCTCTCCAGGTCTTCTGATAGACTTTTTCTAAATTTTTTTTTTTTTTTTTGGCTACCTGCTATTTTTCCTTACTCTTCCCAAAAGAAGAGCAGATTATTAGAAGCCCCACCTGCCTGCCAATTGTCTGCTCACAGCTCCCACTCAGTTCTGGCTATTGCAAGATGCAATGAAGCAACCAAGTCACAGTGCAGAAATAAATGGTAATGCAGACCAGGGCTCTCCAGTAGGATGCTCCCATTAAAGTCCAGCTCCCAGGGCTGCAGAGCTCCAGCCAGCTGAGTCTAGGCTAACCTGGGGGGCTTGGAGAGCCTCAGCTTTCTGCTCTTGCATTTCTGAATAAGATCATTTGGTTTAAAATAAGACTTTGGAGTACAGTGAAAGATTTTAGGTTGCTAACTCCATGCAGAATCATCAGGGAACCCTGGAGAAGATTGACAGCCAACCAACCAGTGAAAGGAGGAAAGAAAAGGCTGTTTTCCCTAGAGATTTCTTGTAGGTCTTGGCTTCTGCTGAGCTAAACACAACATGGAAATAGTCTTTGTCAAAGTACCTTACTATCTCCAGCCAAAATCAGGAAACGATATTTGAGAGAAAAATATATAAACATATATTAACTAAACTTTTGTAAAGACTCAGGAATTTGGCTTTTGGATTTCGACCAGTTTATGCTTCCTCCAGATCAATCTCAGCCTCTATATCTCAGCACAGTTATCGTGTTTTCTGTAAGGATCTCATCTGAAATGTCAGCAAGAGGTGCATGGGTCCATATAGATCTCATTGTTGCAAGCCTTAATTAGGTCGGGATGAGAAATCACAGAATTACAGCATGCCGTTCAAGAATGTTGCTGTCTTGTTATTTTTTCTTGTTGTTAGGCTTTTGGGGTGGATACACCCTGCTCACATTTGATGGCACTGTTCTATCACCGTGAGGGCTGGAAATGTATTTATTTATTGCAGCCATAGCTAAGATTTTAAAGTCATTTTGTATCTCTCTTCAGTTACAATAAAACCCTGAGACACAATGCCTTTGGTATATTAGCAGCTAGCCTGAGGCTCAACATTTTAATTTTTACAAAACCACCACTTTTTCTTGAAATCCTCATTTTTCCCCCCTCTTAGCTCAGAACTGAGATTGAAATAATTAAGCTCCCTTGAACTGGGTAACCTGCTCTTCCCATCTGAAAAGCAGAGACTGTGAGCCAAAACCTTTATATGGATTTAGAGACGTTCCTCACTCTAAGCCTTGTTTCATGTTGCAGATCTGTGAGAAAAGAGAGGAGAGCCTTTTGAAGGACATGACCAATTTTCTTTTGATCTGTTTTTAACACAGAACTCGGTCTAAAGGCCGTCCTCAGGCATCGCAGGCATGGCCAGTGAAATGCTGCTTCAAAGGGTGGAGAAGATAGAATTAGAGCATTGCTTCATCTCTCTGTGCAGGAATGGTTTGCTACAAATCACTTCATGCCATCTTTAAATTAAATATAAATACAAAGAAAGGATTATTTAGCAAGTTAATTGAGGCTTTTTCTTGTGGGTAATTCCTGCATGCGCTTTCTGTTTAGCTCTTTTTGAGCTTTGGACAGAGTATCCTTGATTCTTGAATACAGAGCCTGGAATGACTTTTCTAAACAAAGAAGGCCTTCCCAAAACACCTGGCACAGACCTTGCCCTGAACCTGTTGACACGTGGTGGGAATGATGCCTATCTTTAGGATAACCAGCTTTGTGCATAGAGTCTGCCTGATGGAGGTTCCAAAGCCTCCCTGATAACCTGTTCTAATTTGGTCATATATAGGGCATTAATATGCAACTCTGTTGGCAAATCTAGCATTAAGATGAGTTATCTTTGTCCCTAAATAAAGCTGTTCATATTGCAGTGCTGCTAAGCCACCAAGGCTTACCCCTTCCCTGAGAAGATCATGGTACCTGAAAGATTCCACTAACACAAGTGCTGAAAGACAATCCAAACACAAAAACATTAGGAAGAGTTTCCATCATTTATAACAAAACCATTCTTGCAGCCCCATAGCTGAAGGGACAGCACTGTCCACATCCACAGCCAGCTTCATCTCCAATCACCAGGATTATTTCTGTTAGAAATATTTTCTTCTTGTCTTCTGAAGTGGACTGAACATGGACTGAAACAGCAGCTTGGACAATTTCAGTTTCAGAAAATTCTGCCATTTCTCACCTGTGACATCTTCCCTGTGACTGCTGAGATGCTTTTGGCACTGCAGGCAGCTCTAATGACTCCTGATGGGTGGTGCTCATTAGGCCCTGGGAGCTGCCAAGAGCTGCTTTAACACACTGGCCCTTTGTAGGGCAAAAGCCGGGGCTCAGCTGGTGCCTGCGGAATTAGCAACAATTAGAAATGCTTTAATTGAAGTCAACAGAGCCACCTAAACTTGCCGCATTTGAGGAGCCAGCACAGGCTGGGCAGCACCCGCAGTTAGCAGGACTCAGTGGCTGATTATGACTCCCGGTCAGAGTGGGAAAATAGCGTATTTTTGAACAATATCCCTTTTTGTGCTGCAAGCAGGTCAAATGCTGTCCCATTTTTACGGCCCAGCAGGGAGATAGAGTTTAGGAGCACACAAAAGCCCTAGAAAAGGAGTTAGAGTTGAGGTCACATTTTCATAGCCACGTTATTGAACTATGCCTCTGAAAGACAAAAGAGAAGGTGATGTCCCAACATGTAGCTGTTGCTTCATGGTTGTGCTGTCGGTCTGGGGAGGGCGGAGTGGCAGGTTGCTTAACAGTTTTACTTCTTCCCATGGTTTAACACTGGTGATACAGTTGGCTATAATTAAAGGGTTATATAAATAAGCCATTGGGAAACAAATTAATTTATTTCCTTGGTGGGGCTCGTTATGTAATTTGGGGCTTACATGTTGATCTACTTTCTCTTTGAAGTACTCAGCATCCCCTGCCCCCCAAACCTGGTCCTCCTCTCCCAATTCTTTTAAAATAATTTCAAAACACGTCAAGGAATGCAGATGTGAAATGTGCTGCAGCTTGAACTTCCTTGAAGCAGCAATGCCCTTAATGAGAAAAAGCTGGAGAGCAGAGTGAGACCTGGCTTGTAAAACAGTTTTATGGGATGTTTATTACAAAAGGCCCTCGGATGGACAGAGCAGGGGTGCACAGAGGTGTTGGTGCCACTGGGCCATGCTCGAAAAAAGCCCCCACCCACTGCCCCCACCTTTGCAGGGAGTAGGAGAATCCATCACCTGGATCTCATTTGGGGCAGCTTCATTGACTTTGGGTATGCTCAATCTTTCTGCATTTACTGAGGATCTGGCCCAGTCCTGGGGATGGCCAAAAGAAAGATGAGCTGGTTCCTACCCCGACTACAGAAATTGCCCTTCTCCTAGGAAATAATAAAATGTCATTAAAAGCTCCGTTTTAAAAATCAGAGTATAGCCCTATGTTTTCTTCTCACACCTGTTTCTTTTATGAGTTTCTAAGTAGCACCATTAAGCTACTTTCCATTCTCTTGCCATATTTAATAATGTAAGTTTTTTTGCATTCTCTTCCCTAGAAATGTAGGCCTCAAGCATCAGAAAATTTAAAACAAATTCCAAAACTTAAATTTTGTGTACAAAGCTGTAGTACAGAAAACAAACAATTTCCATGAAGGCTATGTGTGCTGACAGCTATACTAGTTTCCTATAATAGACATCATTGTGGCTTCACAAGAAAAAAAGGCAAAAAGAAAAAGAAAAAAGAAAGAGGGAAAAGTAGCATTTAAAATCTTGACATAAAGACCATCACTTCAGACAGCTCTTCCAGGCTCCAGCTGGGAGATTCAAACAAGCTTCATGATCTGAAGGGAGGTGTAAATCTGTGATATTTCTGGTGCTGAATGAAAAGACATAAAGCATTAAATTAGTTATGGAACATACCTCTCCTCCTCTGACATAAATGCCCAGCTATAAAAAATCTCAGCCCTAATCTCTTCGATTTGCCATTGTGGAAGACCCTACAAGACAAAGGGGGAAAGGCAGTGCTGGATTGCTTTGGTTAAGATTTTAAGATTTCTGGTCTCAGGATAATTCCAAGTCCTAGCTGGCTACAATAATCTCCTTTTAAACTTTTGCTTGATGTAGTGCAGTAACTTCACAGCATGTGCCTCAGGAATGAACATCAGCCAAAACTGATGATGATGTTTATCTTACACTACAGGGAAGCCACTGATCAAAGCAATGTATATTTTAATCAAAACTCTTCCCAAAGTGGCAGCTTCCACTGCCAGCACACTGCCAGTGTGTCTCTGCTAACACTGCAGAAAGAATAAAGGAGAACAATTAGTAACAGTCTGGAGGCAAATTTGAAGCCATCCAGCAGAGCTTCAGCATCACCAAAGTGGATATCAAGTGGGAGACTCGGATAAAGTTGGGCTGGAGCCCAGGCTTTGTTTGTCTCTGGTGGATTCTGAAGGGAGTGAGACCCATTGTGTGCCCATAGAGTGTCTGTCATTTCAGCATTTTGGAGGTTAATGGCTTTGATTTTCAAATTCTAATCAGAGACCGCAAAGAAGAGGAAGAAGTTACTGTGAATTAATGAACAGGACTGTGGTGGGTTGGGCTCTTCTGTGGGAGTTTGGTTGTTGTGGGAGCTCCTGACTGCCTACAGCCAGCACTGGATTCTGTGTGTGCAGGATAAGAGGCACAAAGGTTCAGCCCCTGATTCTCCTCTGACTTCATAGAAGACCCAGGCTCACATCTTTGGTGTCTCTGCTTGCCAGTGTCCAGAATTCGCCTTGACAAACTTCTTAGTAATGAAGTTTTGGCCCATTCAGCCCAGTCCTCTCCTCAAGCTGAAACTAAGGAGCCCTGTTGTTCCCTTGATGAGGTTTCCAAAGGCATCATGGGAATATGTAGAAAACAGGCAATGTTAATACTCACATGAATGGAATAACAAAATATTAAGCATTTATGGGGCTGAGATTGGGACTTGTGAGAGTAGAAATGGTGGTTTCCCATGAAAATCACTTTAAAATTTGGACAAATTGCTTAAACTTGCTGTCCTTAATGCTCAAAATTGCCTGAACATCTGCATCAATCCATTTATCTTAAAGAAATTCAACTTCATTCATACTTAACTTCAATCACACACTCGTGTCCCAATTATGCTAATAGCACTCAAATATGTACTTGAGTGTCTCGCTGACTGATGTTCTTCTGAACTGCAATTGCAGTTCTGTGTCTGCCATTTCCAGGGATGTGGTACTTCCCCTGAAGGAGGAGAGCAAGCTAACATGGCTGCCAAGGAACTACAGGAGAGCCCACATTTGTTAAATCTTGGTCAAAACTTCCAAGAAACTGGCCTTGTCTTGAGGGCCAAGGACACCTTTTTTCCTCTTTTTGATTTTTTTAAGATTACGTATAGAAAATTATTTTTAAATAAGTCACTAAGTTTTTTCATTAAAAAAAAAATCAGTTGAAGAAATGAAGTGTTCTTTAGGTTACTGCTTCAAGAAAAAAAAAGTCTTGAAATACTAATCTTTGGCTCTTTATTTGCATTCTCGGGACTTAAAATGACTTTAAAGTTTTTATTGAAAAATCTGGGAAATAAAACTGCCCTCTGTCTCATGAGTCAGGTTTCAGCAGAGCCTCAATCTGACTGCTGACTTTTGAACCTCTGAAGATGCTGCTGTGCTTGGACTCGGCATGACTCTCCTCTTAGAAGAAGAGCAGCATTGTAAGTCATGTATAGGATGTGTTTTTCTGCTTGCTGTGGAGATTCTGCTCACAAAGGAAGGGCCAAAAATATTTGGAGTGAGGTTCTATTAGTTTACATAGCTGATTAAAACTCGAGGTCCTGTTTCTTTGTGGAAATAGTATCCACCATCCATCACAACAGTCCGTCTAAGCCGAGGGCTAAATCACCCCTTTGGCAGCCATTTTGTTAAAGCTCAGCCTCACACTGAGGTGAGAAAATAAACTGAAGACCCTTTGAGGAAATTTTTGAGGATTGCATGCAAACTCAATATCTTTATTATTTCTAGCTGCAGCTGACTGGGTCTCTGGTTTATATGTCTGTTGAAACAGCACCACGAGTTAAGCTGCTCATGACTCCTGGGTATCACAGATGAGAAGCCTGCTGGGGCACTGAGCAGCACTTTGGCAATTCCCAATGAAATCTGAAATTTTGATCTTCTGACCTTTGAAAGGAGATGGTTTTTAAATTCACAGCAAGTCCTGCACACCTATTAGCCGTGGGCAGATATGACACAGATGAGCCGTGTCCTTCGTAGGAGATAATTCTCATGTGCATCTTATTGTGCAGGCAGCAAGAGAAGATGCATCCTCAGGAAATTAAGAGCCTTGCAGGACATGTTATTGTCCATTAGCAGTAAGCAAGACTCCCTGTGTGCAGTGAAGGCAGGACACAAATGGAACAAGACAAGAGGAGAAGCTGCAGAAGCAAAGCTGCCTCTGAAGATCCTTTTAAACGTGCAGCACAGGAGGGAACAAGTGGATACTGATAATGATGAAACCTCTTGCTTCCTGTAGTGTTTGGCATTCCTTAATATGTCCTGATGGCTTTGATTTCCTCTCCTCCAATGCAGCATCAAAGAGTAAATAGGTTGAATGTTGTCCAATTTGGTCATTTGAACACCGTCCTTTTTAACCTTCTTTTCTCCCTTCCTTCCTGCCTCCCTTTCCTGGATGATGTTTTGCTTTCAGCTGCTGCACCAACACAATGCTGTCCATGTCTGGATATGCCACGGGGGAGATGAGTTCAGTGCCCAGAGAACTTCATTGCTGCAGAGAACCTGGCAGGACTCATCACACCCTGTAGCTGCCACCTTCCTGTGGCAGGCCCAGGTAAAGGACAAGGACCCAGATCTTGAGACATGTCTGGTGGTTCTGAACACTGCAATGTTTTGAAATCAATTTTCCAGCTGTGGTGAGCTCTGCAAATCTGAAACAACCTTTCCTCTTTATTTCCTTGAATATACTACAGATCTTCTCTCTTGTTTCTTTGAACCTTTCAAGAGCTCCAGCCTGACCACACTTATTTTGTACTATGGAGTGCCTAGAAAATATAGATGCCATTATTTCTTATCAGGCATGTTCTCCAGTAGGGAAATTTTCTTATTTCTTATCAGGCGTGTTCTCCAGTGATAGGTTTTGGTATATTTTCCATTTTACATTGTATTTTCAGGAGAATCCCACACCAACTAAAATATCGATCTATTTAAAACACAGCTGATGAGCTTTCTTTGTCCTCTGTTTCATGCTGGAAAATCCCACCTGATCCCTAATTAACAAATTGATTTATTAAAAGTATAGCTAATGGCCTCCCTTTGTCCTTTCCTTCCAGCTGCAGAATCCCACCTGATCCCAAATTATCACATTGATTTATTTAAAATTAAAATATATGCATTGCATAGCTTCTTTATCATGCCTATCAGTGAATGCCTCAGATGTATGTTCCAATTAAGTGCTGGTATTACCCCTCACAGATCAAATACTTCCAGAGAAAAGCAACTGTTTAAAATGCCATCATGTTTAAAATGTTTAAAACAGTTTAAAAACTGTTTAAAATGTCCCCCATCAGTGTTCAAATATTTGAGTGTTCTTTCTCTTGAGGTCAATATGAAGTCACTTGGTGGCATCTCAGAGGATCAGCCTTGCAGATCCTTTCCAAGAAATCACCATCCCACTGGTGTGAGTGGATCTTTGCAGGTCCATAAATCTCGTGCATCCAGTGTTTTGCTAGATAATGAATTTTGCACCAAAGCACTGCCTGTCTCCAGCGGTGTTCCTGCCTCACACAGAATAAACAGACAGAACAGGGGGAGCAGAGCAGGACTTGATTTGCCTCTTGCCAGCAGCTTGTGGCAAGTCTAGCCCAGTTTGGAAGTGTGTGCGTGAACAGCAAGGGCTCAGAAACACCACTCGTCAACAAGATCTGTCCTTGGGCTTGCAACGACACGAATCCATCTGCAGGCAGCAGGAGGCCATTTCGGCCTGGAATGTAAACACCGAGGTGTCCTTGGCCCTCTTGCCTGCAGTGCTCCACAAAAACAAGCAGCGGGTCACTCACGGCAGACAAAGCCCTCCGGGAGAGGAGCTGAGGGGTAACAGGCTGGTTTGGCTGAGGCGGGAGAGAACGACACGGTCTCTGGTAACAAAGACGTGTGCGTACAGGTGATGTGGATTCCTTGCACCCAGAGGAACAGCAGGGAAGTGTTCCAGTCCCTGCATCAGCCAGCCAACCTCCGTGGAGAACAGGACGGGCAGCAGGGCCCGTCCAGGGCTGGTAACCACTCCAACACGCATCCCCTTTTCCCTCTGAGCTGTCCCTGAAGCCTCACTATTTCTCTGGTCAATAAAAAAGATGATCAGACTGAATTCCAAAGGAAAGAAGAGGCCACTTGTCCCTTCTCCCACAGACCCCGTCCCCAAGACTGGCACGGTAACCCTACAAGGATAACCTGTAACCCTACAAGCTCTTGAAGCTCTCTCTGAGCAGTGCAGTGCAGACCCACCACACCAGAGCTGTGCAAAGCTCGAAAAGGGACCTGAATGAGACCCAGCACCTCTGCAAATGGAAATATGAAGCAGTGTCTGTGACAAAGGACCCGAGGTGTCAGCCTGCCCTACAAGAATGCTCTCGAACTTTGGGATGTAGCCCCATGTTAAAGCACTCTGGTGTTCCCCCAGGAGGGGTGGTGATCTCTCTAGGGCAGCAGTAATCTGCTTTTGTCTTCCAGGCCCCCACTCAGGTTCCCAGAATAAAGCTACAGCATGTCTGGCTCCATGACTTAATTGAGTGGCAAGCCCTTTATTTCACTTGGCCAACATCTCCTCTGGCTACCATCCTAATAGTGAGAATTCTTAGTTGATGCTATCCATTTTCTACACATCTCCCTTCCAGCATCTTAGAGCCTCACAGGTTTATTTCTTTAACATGTAGTCCTGTATGCAGTTGTGTCTGTGAAAAAGAGTACAGCTTCACACATCAGGCAAAAAAAATGCCCCAGTTTAGAAATAAATTACTGAAAGGGAATAAAGGAGCTAAACAGCTTATTTAAAATCTGCCATGTTTCTTAGCACTGTTTGGAGCAGGTAAGGCACTTCATTCTAATTCCAAGTACAAGAACAGTGGCATGCAGCTGCTTACCCTTTAAAATGTATTTTTCCTACTCCCTCCCTACAAACAATGTGTGCACGTCATAGATCAGATAGGAGAGGAATGGGAAGTTCCTCTTTTCGTACGGGAACTCAGACACCTGAATTCCCGTCACACTTGTCTTGCAACACCGAGCTTTGCCTCCATCTGCCCCTGTTCACCCCGCAAGGTTCCCGGCCAGCCCTCCTGGCAGGCAGCTCTTTTGCATGGAGTTATCCCACAGTGAGCCAACTGGGAGACCTGGGAGCCCCGGATCCACGGCTTCCTTGCCTCAGGGCTTCAAACCCACAGCTCGTACCAGGCTGTGGGCTGAGCTAGAATGGGTTTTTTCCCAGCTCCATCATCAGTGGTGCCATTGTGCTGAAAGAAATGATTAGAGCTGAAAGGGGAAAGTAATAATGGGTGATGAGGGATGCTGTCTGGGAAAGGAGGTGCAGGAGACACCTTGTTTTGGTTTCTTCCCTCAGACTGTTTCCATATTTTGTCTAAAGATGATTACATTTGAAACTCATAATTGTTTTCTGGAGAAGGGATCTTTCCTCTCCAGGCAGTTAGAGTCATTCCCAGATTCCCTTCTGTAAGACCCCTCTTCCTTCCTCTAGGGCCCAAAAACCTCAGGAAGAAGACCACAGGTGCCACCAACAAAGACTACCTGTGTGTGTCCAAGAACCTTCTTGGGTGTCTGAATTCCCACTCCAACCCCTGGGTTTGGTATACTTGTCAGTCATTGTGCCTAACAAAGGATAGGTTACTGTTGATTAAAAAAATTCCAAAAGCGTGAAAGAGACGTTTTCTACGAAAATTTCTGTTTCATCGGTCATCCCTTCTCAACTTCCATGGCTGTATTTATCTCACAGAAGTGAATTACACAGAAAATGCTAAAGGAAATGCATGACTGCCAAGCCAGTTACCCCAGGTATTATCTTATTAATCTTAATTGATATTTCCTTGTTTGTCTTTTATATTTTTCCTTGCTGCAGATTTGCACAGCCCTTTTTTCTGAATTCCAGGTGGTGAGTCCAGAGAAAGGCACTGTCTGTTATCCAGCAAACCACATCTTAGTGGAAGATTGCTTGGAGGGTATTTGATACTGTAATATCAGAGAGAAAGTATCCAAATAAAACCATAGGTAATAACCAGTAGCTTTAAAGTAATGAAACCTTGAATTTCTTCTTACCTTTGTTTCTGGCAGCTCAGCTCCACGAGTGTGATGTCTTTATCAGATATCAGTTCTTTAAGACCAGCCTCTGTTTTCAGCCATGGTCAGTCTCTGATGGACAGCAGGAAATTGTATACCTGTGTGATAATGCAAATCTCATGGACCAAACCTCTACCCAGATTTTCACAGGAAATACAGACTTTTACAATTCAAATATTTAATTTTTTCTTGTTGGGTCAACCTCCCTAGAAATAAAAAAAAAAGCATTTTTCAGCCAGTTTATTTAGCCCCAACAGCGCTGCCACGGTGATATAGGAAATTCACAATTGCATTCCCATCCCTCAAAACTTACTTGCTGTGAGACTTCAATTCCAGAAACTGCAATTTCCCAAAAGCCTGGAGACATTTGGAAGAGGGAGTTCACCTGTGCTGAACAAATCCTTTATGTTACCCTAGAAATAGTGCTGAAAGCACAGAGGCAAAGCAGTGCTTAGTAAATTACTGCCATACAGATTACCTGGTTTGGTTCCACCATGTTTGAGCAGTTTCTTGCCTCTGGAAGACCCAAAAAGGAAGGCTGCTGATACTTTCTTTGAGCTCAGGGAAAATTTTTGGAGCATGAAGTATGCTCTCCTGTGCAGTCATTTAACGTTGTTCCAAGATGCTGCACCTGAGTGCCATGGGTGAAAATAAATTTCACACACCTCCTTTGTGCATCTTCCAAGCCCACAAAAATGCCAGCTTCTTTTAATAAACTGATGATACTTGGGAACAGGTGTTTCAAAGCTGAGAGAGCACCCTTTGGGAAGCAAACCACAAGATTTACTTGGTAACAGTTTGCTTGCACGGAACCTTTGTGATCTCTGTTCAAGGCTCGCCTTCCAGGTCACCCTTCTCTTTCACGTGTACTTCTTCTACTGCAGGTGCCTGTGTGAACTCTGTCGCTGTGGTATTGTAATGCTTAACCCTATTTTTAGGATATATCCTCATTTTCCGAGTGAGGAAACAGACCACAGTAGTCTGAATATTTTGCCCACTATTGGTCAGGAGATGTGTGGTGCAGACTAGAACTGGGCTCTTTATTTCCAGCAAAACAGCTTTTTGTAATGTTAAGGTAATGGAAAAGAGGAATTTCTGCTGCTACCACACAATTAAGAGATATTAGGAAATGGGAAAGCAGTTAAATATGCAGGCAGAAGCGTTTATTTTCCATTCCTTTGGGACTGCAGACACACAAAATGCCTGTATTCCATTGCACCTTTGGAATCATGGTCATTTCATAGGTGTAACCACTTATCTTCCCACAGGTTTGATGTCATTAAAGTAATTTAAGATCCACAGATACAAGTTGTTTTCAATCAAAGCATAATGAATAAGTTTCTCTAGTGCAAAGCCTGTTGGGTTTCAACAAGCTAACAGGAAAAACTGGCTTATCATCATCAATGTACCGAGTAGAGGCACATCCCACTTTTTTTCCAAAGCTACAAAGTTTTGGGTTGTCATCTTGTATTTCTCTGGAAAAAAAAAATAAATACAGAGCAATAATTCCCAAGCCAACATCTTCCTGGTGTCATTGTGGCATCTTCTCTAAAGAACCAATAAATCTATTTGGTCGTCTTGCAGATGGTTCAGCTTTGTCTGAGGGAGTTCCAGACCTATTTGTAGATGGTTCTTGACACTGAGCCCTCCACCTCAGGAAGCAAAGACACTTTTCTCCCCAGCAAACATTATAACTGGACCAAAGAAAGCTGTGCAGGGTCTTCCACGGGAGGGTAGAGATCCCTTTTAGCAGGTTTCTTAGGATCTCCCCAGTTATTCTACAGCAAGTAAACCACCAGAGGATCACAGGGATGTTGCTGGTGGCACATGTGCTCTGACACTGCTCACCAGCAAGAAAAAAATGTGGCATGGTCTGCCAAAGGATTGCTCTAGATCGTCAAAGAGCAGGAAGGGAACCCATGAGCCCGTGCTCAATCAGCAGGAAAAGGCATTTCTTCATAATCAGAGGGTAGAAACCAGTCCCATTATGTTCTCTTCCCATGTTTTGAGCAGAGCGTTGACAAAGGAGTGGATTTGCCCCAGAGCAGTTAAAACCAAAAAGCCAAGAGGTCCTCTCCACAGGCATTTTCCTGGCGATCTCCAACATGCAGATTGGCTGATAATATCACCATAACAGCTGTTATCTCAAATGTCTGCCTCCAGGCAAATTAAAAGTAAAGAAAAGCCAAAACACTTGAAGAGATGAATATAGGAGGCATTTGCCAGTAATTTGCTGGCCCTGGATTGCCTGCTGTCAGGGGTAAAACAAGCGTGTTTGCTTTGTAAGAAAATTACAGCGCTGTCATCCCTGCAGCTCATACACACAGAGCATGGAGAGCAACACCACTGCCAGGGCTGAAGGCTAAAGGATTGTTTTTTCAGCCAGAACCTGAAACAGCTTTTCTCAAGGATATGCCTGAGCCTTGCAGCCAGGGAGCAGCAGGAGCAGGGCTGTCCCCGGCTGAGGCCAAGGAGAAGGGACCCCATGCAAGCAGTGCACGAGCACAGCTGCTGCAAACATGGCAAGTGCATGAAGCAGGTCCAGGGTCCACCCCGGGGACATGGGATACGAGGTCTGATTTTGGATAGGCTGCAGCCATCATCTCTGAACTCTTGGACATGTTCCTTTGATGCAAAAGCTCTGAGCTGGGAGGTGCTGCTTGCACAGATTCCTCCCAGCCAGCTCCCACAGTGGCGTGCTGGTTTCAGAGTGGGAGCCACAGAGCTTGGTGGTGTAGCCCACAGTGCCAAAATGTGCCTGGGTTGACATCAGGTGCAGGACTGAGCTAACACGGGTACAGTTCGTGTGCTGGGTAACCTGGAGGGCAGGAAGAGAAATCTGGGTCTATAGGGGGCTGTGCTATTAAGGGATGATCATTTTTCTGATGCTCTGAAGGAAGAATGATTCTTCTGAAAGGGACCAGCAAGGTTTTGAGGTGATGTGTCAGCTTGGGGTAGTGGGTTTTTCACTCTGGTTGGATGAACTGAAGGCTGCACCTCTTTGATTCTTGAAATGTCCAGTCTGTGAAATGTGTAAAAGACCATTTAAAGAAAGATCCCTGGGCCAAGCTGAAGTTAAAGCCTCTGAGTGCTTGTCAGAGCTCTCAGTGAGGGAATTAAAATGCCACTGGCAGTATTTGAGCTATTAGAGGTGGGGTGAGAGAGTAAGGACTGTTGTTCTCAGTGTCCAAAGAATATACTGACCTCCACAAGAGAAGACCCACAAGTTTATAGGAGGTTCCGATTCTGGACCGTACCATATCCCAGTAAAACTCTGCCTTTATAAAAAATAACTCCCTACTGGATTGTTATCCCTTTAAATTGTGTTCATATGTAACAAGCCTGGCTTCTGCATACTTCTAACAATGCTGGAAGCAGAATTACCACAGAAAACGGCAATATTTTAGTGGAAGGGGGTACTACTAACCCTAAAGCTCATATTGAAAATCCATCTGCCTTCTGATTTGAGGCTTAGACAGGCCAAGAAAGCCCCACGGGCCTTTGGAAGAGACGTATCAGGGGAAGGGGAAGAGAAGGTCATCTTGGTTTTGTTGGACAGGGAAAATGAAAGCTTTACAGGTATTTGGGGAATAGGAACTTCACCATTTCACTGATGTCAGATGACAGTCTGTAACTGGGATGTTTATTTTAATATTGAAACCTTTGACATCATAGAGTTCTAACCACGGCATAAAAGATGTCCAGGAAAGGCTATGAATTGTCAAGATTTAAGATTAAATTCAAGAAGCAGCAATCTAGATAAAACAATGGTTAGGAAGTGAGCAAATCCTGGTTTGGCTCCCGCTTCTGACCCTGGTTTTGAAAATGTCACTTTCATTCTTTGTATGTGTTTCTCAAGCCTCTAGCATCTGTTTTGCATTTGAAGATCTTTGCAGAAGATCTTTGCAGATCTTCCCAGTCAGGGTGCACCTCCGTGAGCACTTCCACAGCCCACAGAAGGGGCTGGCTCGAATCAGAGCAAGCTTTGGGGGTGAAGCTGCCACCCCCTGCTCTGGGTTCACAGGCCAAGCAGGGCACAGCCTTGTCCCACCACCCCAGCCTTTGGGCATCTCCAGGGGGACAGAAGCAGCCAAGATGGATCTGGAGAACCTGAGTAAATTCCCACAGAAAGTCGAGCATAGCCTGGTGGCGTGCCACACTTTTAAATGTCTCTTTGTGTCACTGAGGCCTTTCCAAGAACTGAAAGGGGCCCACGGGGTTTGAAATGGCAGCCGAGGGACCTGCCCTTGGAGCCACCTGTGCAGTGTCACCTCATCTCAGTCCTTCCTGTCACGGGTCCCTTGGCACTCGCCAGGAAGGAACACTGGTGAATGGCACTTCCAGGAATGATGTTTCCCAAAGAAAAAGCCCTTTCTCTACCTCAAAAGTTAAATTTTTTGTTGTAATTCCTGGAAAGTGATCCAGTCTAAGAAGTCCTGGCCGTGCTTACAAGGATATGAAAACAATCATGGAGGAAGTTGTGTAAAACAATCATGGCAAAGCTTTAAATTCAGGAGTGTGGAACTCTGGACATTACCAGCATTTTGTAGAAGTGCCCTGCCATGCTTTCTTGCAAAAGTGTTTGTGAAACTTTGGGCAAACTTAGGCAATTTGACTCTTTTGGTTGGAAATAACACAAAACTCTGTGGTTTTCACTTTTCATCTGCCAAAATTAAGGGAACAATTGTACTGGTGTCCTTTTAAGTGTTAGGAATTGCACTTTACTAAGTAATGTTCAAGTGAGATTTAAGTAGAACTGGAAGAAATTCTGCTCACTCGTTTTTATGACATCTGAAATGTATACAGATTCAGTCTGCATGTCTGTGCTATATTCTGTGGTAAATATTTGAACTGCTGGGTCTGCAACCTGAAGGAATAGAGGATTTTAAAACATACATTGCTGAATATGATGGGAAGCACATACCATAGGTTTGCTCAAACTCTGTCCTTGCTATTTTCGTTGGAAGCCTTGCATAATACTGGAAATGCTAACAAGCTGTATCTCTCAAAACTACAAGCAAGACACTCTTCCAGGTTCAGGTAATTCGGGCACAAAGTCATTGGCATAATTCATTATCATATATATAAAATGGTGACAGAGAGAGTAGAAGAAAGCATTGCTCTTATTATCTTCTGTATTTTTTTAGTGCACAGCACCTGTCCAGAGCTGTGAGGTCTTGCACAGCTTGCAGTGTCTTGATAAAACTCTGCTGGGCTAAGAGAACATGGCTCCATTGCAGTCCATGCATCTGGGCCAGTTCCCACCACTTTTTCTCTGAAATGAAGCAAGCAGTGCAAGGAAGTCAAAGTTGCCTTGAAAAATCTCTTCTTTTTCAGAAATAATAATATTCACTAATCAACAACAGCCAACCCCCCTTTTGTCTGCCCACAAACCCTTGTCCTTAGCGTCTCTGTGAGACTATAAATTGATCTTTGTAACATGTCCAGAAGATTAAAAAAAATCCAGGCTCTCACAGAACACAGAAACATGTCGCTCGTTCCAGAATTGAGGGGTCCTCAGGGAGGTGCTGCTTTAAAGTTAAACCAAGATAACTTTAGCATGAGTGTCGCAGCAATCTGAGCTGTGCTGTGTCCAGGAGGTGATTCCTTGGGAATCACTTTCCTGAAGTTTCATAGATATTGCCAAAGAGAGTTTTTTTAAGAGAACAAAGCAGATTTTTCTTTGCATTGAAGTATTCCCAGGAACTTGCTGGGTGGAATGAGTAGAGGCCACATCAGAAGATGCAGAAGCAGAAATTTCCTTTAATATTGGGTTTGCATGGCACAGTGTTACACTTCCATGGTCTCCAAGGACCTGTAAATATCCTGTAATGGTTCCTGTGCCAGAACATCGATGCCGACTGCATTTTTAGGTCTGATGTTTAATTTCTGTCTCTTCAGCCAAGCCAGACCAATGTTCAGCAAGTGATTTACAGGTGTGCCAGGTGCTGTCAGCCAAACCATGGTGCTCTGGGATTCAAACAGCTCTAAAAAGCCAACCTGCAGAGTGCCACAGCATCTGCAGCTGCCTCAGGTGAGCATCATGGACTCAGCTTTTGTCACCAGCAACGGGGCAGTCACTGGGCACAGAGAAGCTGCCTTTTGGCACCTGAAGCTTTTGTGCTGCCCTCGGGGGTACCACGACTCTGGGTCACGCTGTTCAGTGCATGGAAGTTTGTGCAAAGCCCCTGAGGTTGGTTGTCTTCTGGGGAAAGAAGGGTGACAGGGTTGCAAAGACATTCAGAGCTTCTTCACCCTTCTGTCACAGCAGCTTTTGGGGTCTGAAGAGCTTTTTGCTGCCTTTGAACTCAGTTTCTGTTTCTCTAAAAAGAGCAGCAGATAGCAATCATTAGTCTTTCAATAAAATAAGCAAGAATTTGAAGCACTGCTTCTGGGCTAAAAGAAAACTTTTGATTTTATTAGAAAACTTAACGCTACCTCTCCTCTGAAAACTCTTTCCAAAAACATCCACGCACAAATCCAGCTAGCACAATCATCCCTTTGCACAGCAAGCCCTTAGACACTGTTTTCCTTCTTCCAGATGACTTTCGTAGCCCACCTGGGAAATAAATTACTGGGCAGTGCTAGAGTTAGTAAACCTACATACACTCATAAAAGTTCAAACTAAATTGTGATCATAAAGTACTTATGGGTCAGTAATCACACCCTTAATGTTCAGAAATAGAGTAGATGGTATTATCTGGAGAAAAAGGTCCTTCCTTTTTCTTTCTAAATATCCTGTTTTAAGATAGTAATAAGCATAAAAATTAAGACCTGGCTGAATATTTGCTGAAGCCAATCAAAAGTCTTTCCTTTATTCCAGGGCACTTTGGTGGGAGCCCTTCAAACCTTTCGATTCAGAACAGCACCTATGTCATAAGCACTTCATAAAGTCCTAATTAAATTGCCCCATTCCGTGGGACACAGCTACAGCCTTGAAGGTAATCATTTGCTTAAATGCTTTGCAGAATAAGGGTGCACTTTGAGCCAAGCATAGGCCTAAAAGCTATGTCAAACAGCCTTAATATTTAACAGGCCACACTATTTGTCACACAGATCTTTTGCCATTTAAGTTGTGGTATTGGTTTGAGCTTTGGTAAAAGGGGTCTTCTAGCATGTTCTTCCAAAAATGATATCCAAGAACACTGGCTGGAGGCAGCATGGGAGATGATTTCAAAAGCAGGCTTTTGTAGAAAATGATTTAGTTGTGAGTTCTCCTGCTTTGCTCTCAGGTCGTGCTGCTGCTGTTGTGTGTCTGAGTCCCAGTGCGAGAAATAAAAAGGTTCAGAGAATCGTGACACCAAGGAAAGGCACAAAGCTGCGCTCTGCTCCTGACAGCTTTTCTTTACACCACTCTTTTTCCTCTGCAGTTGAGGAGTCTGAGCGTGTTCCAGTGGCTCTGCACTCCCAGTCCACCTGCAGCAGCCAGGGCCAGCCAAAGCAGCCTCTGGAAGCTTGGCTTTCCTGCTGGGAGTTTCTCAGAGCACGAGCAACCTCCTCTCCAGCAAATCACAGGTGTCCTCCACATGGCGTGAGCAGGTGAGAGCACGACTTTGCCAAACCATGATGAAGTTTGGTAGCTGAAACACAAAATCCGAGTTTGGCCTGAGATCTGAATCTGGCTCTCTGCTCCATCCTCTGCACTGAGCCAAATCAAACTGCAGCACGTCATGAAAACCAAACACCACCATGCTCTGATGGTGTAAGATCTGCATCCAGCTCCAAACTCCGAGGAGGAACCTCCTCTCTGTGTGTGTTGCAGTGCTGCCAATGCCTGACATGTTTGGTAGGAGTGGTAGCACCCTGAGAAAAACTCGAACACCTGAAAGACTGCCCCTAAAATTCTGTGGGGAAGGCACTAAAAAGCTGTGAAGGCATTGGAGGTGAAATGAAATTGCTGCTTCATGTAGCTTAAAAAAAATCCAGACCACAAAAGAAACACACAAGCAAGATTAATGAGTGGTTCAAATTCTGGGGCAAAGCACCCCCCTGCCTTTTTGGCTCCTAAAGTCTCCTATTATTAGTTTAAGAGCTGCCAAGCAGACAGAGTAATTCATCCAGCCCACCTGTGCTTTTTTTATTGGGGGGGAAATGCAAAGGATGTGTTCTATATTCTTCAGGAAGTTTTCCTCACCGTGGGGGCAGCTCTGCTGCTCCCTCATGAGCACTCTCAGGACATCTGTGGAGTGCCAGCCCACCCAGGCCATCCTGCTGCCCAGGCAATCCCATATTCTCTCCTGTGCTCTTGTTTTTGTTGGTTTTTTTAATAGTGAAGGATTTGAACTTTTCTTATTATGTATTTGGCACTTCTGGTAGAGCCCTTGACATGGAAAAAGGCTCATCTTTCAAATGCCTGTGGCACTCTCTGTAAAAGGTGATTTTTAAAAATCCATTTTATTTTGCTTCCTGGCAGTGATATCAAAGGAACAATCAGTGCCTGACGTGGAGCCAACAATTTATTTCCATTATCATAAACAGAAAACAATGGCATGCTGCCTTATTAGTTATTCACTTTCCAAGTCAACAGACTCGGAGGGTTGGGATGAGATCTAACCAGAGATATGCTTTGATGTTTTCAGTTTGGAGAATTGCTCTCCTGGCCAAAATGCTGAGTGATGCTGGTTTTGGGGGGAAGAAGGGAGGGAAGAAAGGGCAGAGGGAAGGGAGAGAATCCCTGAGAGCACAGGGGGTAGCGGCTGGAAGGGCTGGGTGGATGTGGCACGTTTGTGGCTGTCTGTAAGAAGACACTGAAGGGCGATCATGGTCCTTGGCAGTCCCACACCAGAGGTGACAAAGAGCAGCAGATGGGCTGACTCCTGTGCAGTTCCTGTGATTTATACCCGTGGAGGATCTAGTCCAGGGCACACTCGAGCTCTGCTGCTGTGCTGCAGAACAGCCACTTCTGGGGGGTTTGCAGTGGTGGATCCAACCCAAACCTGCAGACACAGCAGCCCTGCTGCTCATCCTTCCCTCCCAGGAGCAAGCTCTAAGTCTTCCAGCACTGTCACATGAACAGTGCTTTGTAGGGAAGGCTGCTGGGAATGATGAGCAGCAGTGTTTGTCACTCTGCTCTGTGTTTTTAGCACTGGGCTCACACGTGCAGAACATTGCAGGAGGGGACACTCCTCAGCAGGAGCAGGAGTGTTAAACTGCTTGGAAGTATTTTGTTATACACGTCTAACAGTACAGAGCATTTATGGAAAACTATCTCACAGGAAGGTCTTGTAGGTGGGGATAAACGTGAAATGTAAATATCTGCTACTTTTCTATATTGAAAACTGTGATCAACTTCTTTCTTGGTATCACGATGTCAACAAAACCCAAAAAAAGGCACAGGCTCCTCATTACCTTGAATCCATTTCACCAGCATTTCTGGAACAATCACAATATCTGCATTACTTAATAAAGTAGAAAGCCTAAATGTGGGCCAAAGGAATTGATCATTGCTTGCTTATTAATCCTGTCTCTCATGGACAAGCCACCCCGGCTGTTCTGGATTCTTTTCTAACCAAAATGCAAACACATTAAACCTGCTTTTGCTTTTCTCAGAGAATTGGTGCTGTAAACTGTCCAAGTGGTTTGTAACAGTAACCAAATTAACAGAGATCACAGGAACTGAAGTAGACTGTTTGCTCTAGTTGAGAACTGCCTGTGCTTTGTGGGAGATATGTGCCTGCTCCCTACCTGTACATCTTTATTTTAAGGGAATTTCTGTCAGGATTCTTTAAAAATGTGAGAAGATTGCAGATTTCTTTCTCCAAAGACAAAAGAAAATTTGCCTTGCTCAGGAGAAGCAAGATGACCTGAAACCTGTTTTAGTAAAGGTTTTGCATGGCCATCATAAACAATTATATTGCAGGTAACCAAACACAGCACAGAAAAACGAAAATACTTGTTAGGAAGCAATGTCTCCTCTGAGCAAAGATGTTCAGTAATGGTTTTGTGGTTGTTGTTGGCAGCCAGACCCATTGTTACCACGGAGGAGAGAAATTGAAGCAGGTGATAACACAAGATTGGTTAGGAATTCACTGGGCCACAAGAACCTGTGTGGTGATGATAATTTTCAGAGAGCAAAGTCAGCTTACTGGATCCAGGCCTCAGAGAGTTTCCTGACCTGTCACTTTGCAGAAATAGCCACTTGGAATGACCAGCAGTGGCAGCTTGTTGCTTGCAGGGGTCAATTTTCAGTGCAGAATAGCACTCTCAGATCCTGCTTGAGCAGTTTCCTCTCCTTTGAACCCTCTTTCTGATTGCCAGATGCTCAGTCACAGTCTGGCCCTCATTCTTCCAGTCCTCCCATAAATGGAAGCAAATTTCCAGCAAAAGCTTCCTTGGGGGCATAAGGAAATTAGAGGAAGAATAGACCTGGAGTCCTCTCATGTAGCTAAAAGTCCTCCAGTCAGACACCACAGCCAAATTCTTTTTCCTGTGCTCAGTTTCAATATGATCAGCCTTTCCCCTAGCCTAGAAATTCCTGCTCCTTGCTTTATTCCAGGGCATCTCCCTTCAGTGGAGGCATGTGATACTTAGCCACAATAAGCCAAAGCATCCCACAGAAAGGGCTGTGCTTCTTGCCCTCCTGCTTTTTTCTGATTGCCTTCTGGACAGTAATGGATGATGCTGGAATTCTTTCTGCAGACATTTGAGTTTATCCTCCCTCCTCCAAACTCACCAGCATTCTCTCTCTCTCTCCCATGCTCTGAATTTCACCCCGTCAGTTCAATCCTTCTGCTAGCCCTCGCTCATTTCTCAGGCCAAGGCTCCTGATGTTTGTAGCCACAAAGCCCCAGAGCGTGTGTTCCAGCATGAAGGGATTTCATGGCTGAGGCCAGGCTGGGCTGTGCCTCCTCTCTTGTTAAATGAGGCTGGGTGTGAGGCAGTAAACACTTGTGGGGAGGAGGCTGCAGCTGGAGCCATCACACGGTGGAAAGGAGAACATACCTAAACTAACTCCACGACAAAATAGGGCTGGTGTGTCCTAGGGCACAGCAGCCACCTCTGATCCATCTTTCTGCTTGTCCTTGCCAGGAGCTCAGTAAATATTCTTATTAATGTGTGTGGTGCAAAGGCTTTTATTGATCTCTCACTGCCTTGCCTCTAAAACCTTGAAAAGAGGTGAAGGCAGGGAAGGGAGGAATGTTGTTCCTTCCATCCCACAGGGCAAGCCAGCAAAGCTGGTGAGGTGCTTGGAGTCACACAGAGGATCTGCTGAGGAAAGAGGAGCAGACAAGAGGTACCGTGAATCTGTAATTTCTAAACATCCTTTTGCTGCAGAGGCAAATCCCACTTCGATGAAACCCCTCTGAAACCAGAGCAGACACATGGATAGATGACAGAGACATTCCCTGTTCGTTATTCAGTCATGCAAGATTTCTCCAAAATCTGTTTTATCTAGCTGCTAACAGAAAAAGCTTCTCAAATCTGCAGCCAGTGTCATTTGGTCAGGGCATGGGGGTGAAAAGCCCAGCATTCAACAGAGATCCCTTGGAGTATCTTTAAGATTGTGGATCTTATAACTTAGTCCCCCCTCATTAAAAAAGAAAAAAAAAAGAAAAAGGAAAAAAAGAAAAGAAGCACACAAACTTACCATTGTTGAGTGTTTCTTTAATAGAATCAGAAACAAATTTGTGACCTTGTGGCCCAGAGGTGGGAACACCATCTATAAACTTGCCCAGACATAGAAATGCATTCTGCCTGTCAGTAGGAGCTTGCCATTGAACATGTATATAAAAAAAGGCTGGTGTTACATTAGGCCAACATTTTTTAAATGCCACAGCTCACTTTATATGCCATGAACCTTGTTAATGCTGCTAACAAGAAAGTTAAAAACTCAAAGCTATAAAAATAGGAATGCCACTCTTAAGTAAATAAATATACACAAGAACCAAATATTCAGATATAAGCTCTGAAATGGCTCACATCCAAGGAGGGAAAAAGAAAAAAACTTTAACCTGAGTTGTTTCTGATGCTATAAAAGCTCACTATAGTCAGCAAAATTGTCTCCTGTTGAGTCCTTGCCTTAATTTCACAGGGTTCTTGAGAATTCCACGCTGTAACATGGAGGAAGTCAGGGAGGGTGGGCAGCAAGGAACCTGCCAAGGACAATTCTGTTCAGGACACTGGATGGGTCGGGGAGGGTGGGATATTTCTACCTGACTCCAGAACAGACTGTTAATGTGGCAGCAGTGGGGAAAATGTTTCCATCAGAACAGGCCACCTACATACCCGGGCCTCTGCTGTTGGCTCTGGATCCAAGGTAACAGATCCAGTTTGGGCCTGTTAAACCCAGTCTGGGGTACATCACAAATCTTTTTGACAGCCTGGACTCTATCCTGGCTCAGGAGGTAGAAATTCCAAGGATTACTTTTGTCATTTACCTCCATTTTGAGTTGCTTATCAATGCAACCTTTTAACAGTATAATGTAAGAATTGAGACCTACCCCTAAGTTTGGGCCCATCAGACTTATGTGGACTCACCTCTACTTAGCACTGGCAATTAATTTTGTGTCTCCTAGTCTTTGCTTGTGAAAAGCAACCTTTTTCTTTTCCTTTATTTGCCTCTTGGAAATTATGAATAGTATATCTTAAAAGATAGGTATTTACACACACAATGGACTTCTGTTTACAGATCTTGGCAAGACAAAAGAATGTATAACTTTTACAATTCTGTATATGGATCTAGGGAAGGTTATAAAATGAAGAAGAGTGGGGAAAAGGTGTTCCTTTCACCTTTCTGTGAATGCAGGCTTTGGCTTTCCCTAAGGTTTCCCTGACCCAACCCCATGGGTGCCAATGCTAAGTAGAAGTGAGTCCCCATAAGTCTGATGGGCCCAAAATTAAGAGCAGTCTCAAATCTTACATCATAGTGTTAAAAAGTTGCAGTGATAAACCACTCAATGGCCAAAAGAGGACATTTCTAAACCTTTGTGCATTTATTCACTTCCACAATGACAGCAAAACTACTCCTGCTTCTTATGAAGGGGAAAAAACCCCAATTCTCCAAGGTTATGGTGAAGCCTAAACCATTTCAGAAGAGGGTTGACTGTCTCCATATAGAGATTATGTGGACAATTATCAACCAATTATTAATTAAATTAAAAAATGATTGAAATAAAATCTAAGCAGGAGGAAGGGATGATATATTAGGATGAAGTTGTTGAGGAGTGAGAAAGGTAGGACATCCAACTGAGAAATATTCTTGTTGTATGGCTTATCAGAAAACCAGCCATTTTCTTTAGCTCTTCAGAATTTAAATCAAATTTGACGCAACTATTTCATCTGACTGAAGCAATGACTCCTTTATCTACAAGACTCAATGTAGCCTGCTGACAGGAGAAAAATGAGTGAGATTTTAGCAGGAATAATTCGTTTCCAAGGCTTCTGGTTACAACTTGTTGAAAAGTTTTCCCTTCCCCCCTTTAGTCCCAATACTGGCTGTGATTTATTAAGATGTATTTCCAGGACAACATGCTGAGATGATGATTTTTGTTGGAAGACCACATTCAAAATTGCGCTGAAATTGGATGCAACATGGGAACCATCGTAATCAGGAGTTTCACCACTGAGGCCTAGGAACAATTTTGTGGAGGGTCATGTTACATCTTGTCTACGGTTTTCACAAATTAAAAATCCATTTATCTATGAATTTTAAATCAAACCACAGCCATTCTATGCTTAGATTTAAAGCACTTACATTTTTCTCTTCACCTTGAACATGGACTGTGTTCAGAGTTCTCATTTGAGTGTACACCAGATTAAGTCGTGGGAAAGATGTTTTCTTCAGCAGTCAAATAAATTCTCTATTAATGCTGCTAAATTTCTAACACAAGCAGCTAGGTAAGACTAGGATGGCAAGCTATTGAATTGTTTTTATTGTTTTATTTATAAGCCAACCAAGGCAGATGTGAAACCTGAATTTTCCAATGGGATGTATTGCCACAGACAGTTTTTTGCCTGGTTTCCCTCTTTCCTTTGCCTCAGGAGTTTTCCAGCTGGGTTAGGCAGGCCCCAGTGTTTCTGCATGTGTGGGGTTTTCTCTCTGCAGATCATTGCCTGTTCAGGCTGCAGCACTAAGGCTTAAGTGCTGATGAAAAACTTTGTAATGAGTAAAGAGTGCTGTTTCCAATCAAAGGAAAAGAGAAAACCTAGAGAAGGAGGAAAACAGAACTAACAGAGAATTTGGTTCTAGTTGATTTTTATCTGAGGAACTCTTAACATCATTCTGTAATTGCTCAGTTAATAATATCCCAGTTCCAGAAACTGGATGGTTTGCAAGCAAATTCAGTAAGTGGGATTTTCTTGTGCATTGCAGGAGGGCCTGGAGCCTGTGAAATTTCTTTGGTTATAGAGCCAAGGTACATAATTTCTTTTGGAAATTCTCTCCAGTGGCGCACTGCATGTTCTCCAGGTGTTGCAGTAACAATTCCATTAACTGCTAATTTGTAGTGCCCACGAGGCCAGCAGTAGCAGGGGAAAGGGCAGAGTCTGTGACTCTGGATCAGGAGACTTTTTTTGCCATTTATTCATGTAACTGCTTGGATCTTGCTCAGTCCTTACAGCTCTGTGGTTCCTGCATCCCTCTTTCTTCAATGCAATTAAAATGAGGATGGTGAAGAGTTTTTTAGAAATATTAGTCTAAATTTACATCTACAAGCACTTGCAGTGTGGCCTATCCCCAGTAACGAATGAATTATTATTCTGGAATCTCCAGAAATTGGGTCTCCTGCCTTGATTCCTTCTTCTATTTAATTACTTACACTTTCCATTATTTAATGGCAAAGTCTTTCTTCTCCTGATTATAATTTAGGAACCTCTCTGGTCTAATCACCCTGTAGACAGGGGCATCCCTTCTCAATGCCTTCTTCATGTTCAAACAATTCTGAGAAATGTGAAGAACTTCTTTTCAACATGAGAATTAGTCTTGGGACCAAATTCAAGTTCTGTAGGCAAAGAAACAGCAAGAGAAGACAGATTTCTTCAAATTGCTCTATCAACAGCAGGGTCCAGTGCAGAGTTTAGCACTTAGGGGAAAAGTCATTTCCATAGAGACTGAATCAAGAGCCATTAATGAGTAGAAAAATAATAGGAAAAGCTTTTGAAGTTTGAGTTCATCTAGTGACATGGCTTTTTTTTTTTTTTTTTTTTTCCTGAACTCCTGGGATTCAGTATATTCATAGCATTTTAAGTGGTCAGTGCAAAACACCAGTTCATGCTGAACTGCTCTTCTGATGTTGTGGATGCTTGGTTACTGGAATTCAGTGATACCTACTATTAGCAGCAATATGTATTTGCATGTGGATGTGCAGAGATGCTGTGTCCAGCAGGAAGATTGACTGGGTAGGAGAGGAAAACATAATCCTTTTGTGCCTCTGGCAAGTTTCTGGCTCACCCTGACTGGATGGGGTTTGTTATCCGTGGAGCAGTGGCTGCTGCAGAAATGCTGTGGCAGCCAGTTCAGCCACTGTGTCTCACAGCAGTGCATGGAACAGGCATTATCCTCATTTATTTCTGCCAGCCACTGGGGATGTCCATTCTCCCAGGGCTGAATTTGCTCTTCATTCTCATCTTCTTTTTCCTTTCCTTGTTGAAAGATTCAGCGTTGCCTGTGGCACCCTCGCTCCCTTCATCCTTTGCTAGCAAAGATACAGAATGGTGGAACCCTGATCCCAGCCTGAGCTCTTTCCTGATGCACCCAAGGGGAAGAGGCAGTTTTTCAGGAGTCATTCAGCTACCCTTTAGTCTGCTTTCAAAAGGACAAGGAGGAAAAATGAGAATTTCTAGTAGAAGGAGAACAACAATATTTTTCATTACAATATTCTCAGAACTTTCTTTCAAGGTAACTTCCCTTGAGATGTCTGGAAACATCTCTGTGTTTCAGGACTGCCCGAGCAGTTCAGTGGGGTGTCTGCTCACAGTAGGTTCAGGGAACAGCACGAGCTGCCAATCCTTGCACAGCTGCCTGTTTCTGCCCTCAGCAGGAATGCTGGCCATCAATGTGTGCAGCATTCCCAACAGCTGCCAGTGTGACTCCACAGGTGGTATTAGGATGGGAGCGAGGGCTGGCAGAAGGAATCATTCAAAAAAACATTTCAAAGAAATAAGTCAGGCAGCTCCAACTGGCTCTGTCACAAAGTCTGCTGCTCCAGCACAGGGAATGATAGGAACCAGCCTTGGGAGAGCCAAGCTCAGCACTGACTTCCCAAGGGAAAAGCTGTTGGTGCTTTGTACCTGCCGGGCGTTTATAAAGCAATGCTCTGTGCTCAGTCCATCCTCCTGCTGCCTGCTGCTAATGGTAACACAAACACTGGGACAGACATGCCACGGGCATGGTCCTGTCCTGCTGGTCTTGCAAACATCTCCTGCCCTGTGGGAGCCTGCAGGTGCCAGGTGTTGGTAAGGGCAGCTGAGGTCACATTGCCTCTGAGCGGACAAGGGGCCAACTTTTTATTCATTATCTCTGAAAACGCACAGGGAAAACACCAGAACCCACAAAAGGCCAAGCTGAAAAAGCTGTGCCTCTGTCTTAGGCAGCTCTTCTGACTGATGGCTGAGAGACCACCTGAAAAACAGGGGCTAGACAGAAATAAGAGAATAAAAGTAGGTGTTGATTTGAAGGGCCTTCAAAGGTACACCATGGGCAGGCCAAAGGTGACACCCAAGATGGACCCTGGGTCACGGGTTCCTCACACTTTTATAAGTTTTGTTCATTTGCATATCAGGGTTAATTCTCCAATTAAAGCTTCAGTTAATGATGTAGCTTCCCCAAGCTCACCCCCCTTCTAAGATGTTGGTTTACACATTTTTGGGCCCAGGACAGTCTGGGTGTCCTTGGAGAGCAGGCCCAGAGAGGCTCTGTTATGTTTAGCTGGGATGAGAGAACAGAAGCCAGCAGGCCACAAGTAACTTCAGAGCTACACACTAGGCAATATAGGATTTAAAAAATATAAAAGTTAAAATCTAAGGCATCATGACTGTATCCCAAACTTGCTACCAGCACTTTTCCTGTGAGAGTAGGTAGGAATGATGCACTTGAGGGAAAAGTCATAACTTTTGTTCCAAAATAAAATAAAGAGGCTTCTATCTTTTCTTAGTTGGGAGACAAACCTAACAATAAGAAGTTCTAGGTTTTGGGAGAGAACTCTGAAACTCTTGATTTTGAACTCTTAAAACTTCTGAATCCGTCTTCTGAGGATCCAATAAATGGTAGATTTAAATGAGTGACAGTAAATGAGTGGCAGTAAAAATTTCAGATCAAATAGATGCAATATATGCTTAATTTGAAAACAAATCCTTGCATTGCAGGTGTCTGACTCTGATATAAACTGATATGGTAACAGTGGTGAGGAAACCCTGCGTCCACTTCAGCCAACATGTGGAAGGGTTTGGAAAGCATTAACTTGGAGCCCCCAGGGAATATTGAGCCTCTCTGCCTCCAGTGGTGCCATTTTTTAGCAGAAGAAGCAGCTTAATTTGACTCTTATCTTCAGAGGGTTAAGCAGGAATTTGGTGTGAGAGGATAGTGCAGCTTCCCTTGCCAGTGCTACTTGCTGTGTTTTACGAGTGCACGTGGTGGCCTGGGTGTCTCCATGTGGGCTTTTTACAGCATGATCACAAAGATAAATGAAACATGGTTAAAGCTGTTAAATTCCAGTGTCCCCTCATCGCATGGCAAGTCATGAACTCTACTGAACAAAAAAAAATTTGGAAAGAAAAGTCATATAAAGTGCATCTCTTCTACTAAGAGCATATCATAATTCAATGAAAATGCTTTCTATTATGAGTTCTTTTTGTTTATGAAAACTGAACTGAAATTGTAAATTGTTCTACAAATGCTAACTGGAAAAAAATCTCAGTTCTGAAAGCAAAAGAAATGTATTTAGATCATAAAAAATTTTACTTCATGGAATTCAGAAAGTTATTAAAAAAAAGAAACCCACAGAAACAACCACCTCAAAACCAAAACAAAGTAAACACAAGCAAACAACAACAAAGCAAGACCCTCCTCTAAACTTATATTTTCATCTGTCTTCCAGTCTGAGAGAGGAAATTCTGCAAACTCACTCTGAACTCAGGAAAGGGAGGTACTACCAAGCTTTCTGAGCTGAGGGAAAATACAAAAGGTAAAATACAGTGACATCCAGATGATGCTGTGCTCAGTCATGCAACTTCCTTGGAAGACACAGCTCTCATCCAGGTCACAGCAGTGGGACTGGATGCAGAACACTTTCACCAAAAGGCAGAATTTACAAAGAGCAAATAAAGAGGAGCATTTGAAAATTGATAATATCAAGTGCTCTCTCTGTGTCAAAGCATTAATGGGTGGAGTGTTTCCTTTGCATTTTCACTGAGAAAATATTTGTTTCTTCTGGTGACTCACTCAGATTACTGCTTCAAGAACCGAGCAAAGGTGAAAGGATTTGTTCTGCCTTTTCTAATTCATGTGCTGAGCATGTTTGCTTCTAGACAACTTGCCCATTGAGTAGCATTTGCTCTACTTTATCACAGTATTCTGCTTGTTGGACTCTTTTTGCAGCTCAGTCCCTGGTATGTGATTAAAAGTTTTAAGTGACACCTAATGCCCTGTTAAGTTGCTAAGTCCTGCAAAAGCATCTGGAAATTATATCTGTCTCTCTAGGTGGATTCTTGGAAGAGAATTCACTATAACTGTAATTCCCCCTTTACCTTCCTTCCCAGCCTTATCTCCTTTGAGACCTGACAGGCAAAAATAAAGACAAGTTATGAGACAATTGATATAAAACCTGTGTACATGTAAATCTAAGTTACTGCACATAAAAGGAAGGAAAATCAAAATTAGAACAGTACTGGCAGCTATGAGATAGGAAACCTGGAAGGGTTTTGTTCCATCTTGCATTTGAAGCATAAAACAAGAAAATTGCAGGTAATGGGAATTTTGGTCCAGGCAATGAAAACCAGGGATGTACAGGAGAGAGAAGAGTGAGACTGAAAAATTAGTGAATAATCCTGTTTCTCTGAAAGGAATTAACTTGATTAATATTACACAGACAAAAGTTATCACAGTTTGTAAGGGCCAGTCTGTAGACAAATATTTCAAAAGAAGCTAATGTTAGACAGAAGTCGTGCCTGAATCTTTGCATCAAAATAACCCTTCCATGTTTATACCTCAGATTTACTCATTAAATTCTGCCAGCATGTTTTGTGTGGGTCAGGAATAACGACTTCTGGGAGTTTTGTCACTTCAAAATATATGCAGCTGAAACTGCCTGGAGAAATATTGGTCGTAGATTGCTGGTTAAGCAAAGGTTTAATAAATCACATTCTTTATGTAATATATTATTGACTATACATTCAACCCACACAAAGGTAGAGCACCTGACATGGCTGGAAGCCATTTGGATCCCACCTCTGAAATGGAGGGAAGGATTTATGTCTAATCCCCTGCATCTGAAACAGAAAACATTCGACTTCAGGAGCCGTGGCAGCAGCGCTTTGGTTGTGCTGGAGGAAACCGGGGGATAACAGTGCTCCAGGATTTTTATTATGGTGCTGCAGGGAGCAGTGCCAGACTGGGTTTGACTTCTCACTTTATCTAAATTGTTCTCCAGCATTACGACTTGCACTGTCTTAGTGCAGGGGCAGTAAAATCCCAAACACGCAGACCTCGGTGTAACTCAGCCAAGCTCCATGTAAAGGCTCACGGTAAATTAGCCTGGCTGCAGCCAAACCACATGTAAAAGCAAGCTGTGAAACAGCCTCAGCATGGCCAAACCACATGTAAAAGCACGCTGAAAGCCACCCTCCACACAGCCAAATCACACACAAAGCCGTGGTGCAGAACACTCGGGCTTTGCGTGTTTATGGGGATAACCCATCTCTGGGGAGAATCCCACCACCCCGGTCACCTTCTCTCCCACCTCGGAAAAGAGCAGGCAGACAGACCCACTCCCAAGTCTTAAGTCACCAGGTAGGAAAAGTGGCTCTAGAGTTCAACACAGCATAGTGGATTTAGGATCAACCTGATCCATGTTTGAAAGAGTTGAACATGCAGAAGGATCAAGCCCAGAAAGAGCAAAAGACTAATTTTTTCTTGTCTGCTTCAGACAGAACTGGTATTGCTTAGTGATTCCCACTAATACATCCTACTAATGTCCCTGACCACTTACAGGAAATCAGTCAAGGGCCAAAAAACCCCCCATCTGGCTCCTGTGATTAATCTTTCCATCTAGAAATGAGCGAGATGCAATTAGTAATCCCATTTTCACTTGTCCAGACTTCAAAAGGCCATTTTATTAGATGAGAGGGAGAAGTATGAGAATTGAGAGCCCAGTTCACTGATGTTTTGCTAACTTGCCGTGCACTGAGCTTTTAAATGTTTTTGTGTGAGTTGTTTCACATATTATCATCCCCGCAGTTTGCTATTCGTGAAATATTTCAGGGGTTACAGCCTTTTTCTCCCAGTGAAAGCACTTCACAGAGGAGTTCAGTATCATCCTGTGCACCACCCAGAGGCATGAAATGACCTGCCTGCTTGTGCAGGAGGGCAGCAACAGACCTGGACGTGGAACCCGCATCTGCTGAACCCACATTTCCACCCACTGAATGTTTGTCTCAGTCACCTGCTGCAGAGAGAAGTCCCAAAAAGGGCTGCTGTTTCTTGCTCCCGTAGCAGAAATCTGGCAAACACACCCTGTCTGGGGCAGCAGGTTTCTTACATCAGTACATTATCCCGTTCTCTGGGAGCCAAAGGAGGACTGTGCCGGGAAAGGCTGCTCACAGGAGCTGGTACAAACACATTTAAGGGTGTGCTCAACCAGCAAGGGTTAGTTTGGCTTTTCCCTTGCACTGTTTTGTTTGAACATGTCGCTGTTTAATATGCCAGGAGGGGGTTTGGGAACTGACTTCTGTAGGAAAATCCGGGATTCCTGGCCTTTGACACACAGTGTGGATCTTGAAATCGGGCACAGCTTTCCCCTGTGTAAAGCAGAAAGGCTTGACTGGCTGAGGTGGAGAAGTTGCAGCATATGTGAAAGTCAAGGCTTTGCCTAGGGGAGAAAAACTTGGATCCAGTGTAAGAGGGTATTAATCTACTAAAACCACTTTTAGATTTAAAAATTAATTTATTTAATCAATAGACTTTTCATTTTCCACTTCTAGTCCCCTGGCTGAGCAATCTGTCAGGATATCAATGCCGTAACTTATTTACACGCCTTACTAAATCCTCTAAATGCAAGCTTCGACATCTCATTTTTCTCTTACTCATTCCAGGCTCCCCTTTGCAATCGTGCCTGATTGAGGATTACCAGGAAATACAGAAATGTGAAGCCAGACTGGTACTGAGCAGTACAAGCTAAGGTACCTGGCTTCTTGCCCTCTTCTAGTCCCAAATATGAGCTATGGCCAGCTGAAAAGAAGGTTCAAGAGCAAGTCTTGGAGCATGTTTTGTTGTCACACCTTTTCTACTCCTATGGAGAAAAGAGGACATGAATATGATGAATTCCTCTCTCTCCATCTGAGATACAAGTTGGTACACTTGGTAGAGGGCTGAGAATATTATTTCTATTATTATTATTATTATTGTTGTTGTTGTTGTTGTTGTTGTTAATAATAATAGTATTTTCTTAAATTATGGAAGAGTTGCTGTTTAAAAGCAGAACAGAAATTCTCTGCAATATACTAGAAGGCCAATTATTGACTCTATGAAGTATCAGCCACTATATTTCTCATTAACATGTGACACACTCACGCAAAATATTTTCTCAGGACAGTAAAAACACTTGAAGCAATAAATGAAATAAAACAGCTCTAGGTGTCAAAAGTGATCTTGAAAAGGCCCGTGACATTATAATTATTTAGCACAACAACAATTCTGACCTGAGGGAAGCAACAGAAAGCAGGGTGACAAGTGAGGGAGGGGAACTATTTTTGTATGGCATGGAAGTCCTGGGTAAAATCCTGATGGGAGTTTGCTATTATTTGAATTGGGGTTTTTATTGTTTTAAGAACAGGAGGAAAAAAAAGTAGAGAAAAAAAATGCACAAAAGTGTTTAAATGTGGAAGATTTGCTTTTGCTGTCTGGCATTATATTCTGTTCATTGCTGCACCATGTTATTTCTGTATGTGTGCTTTTACACCTCATTATCTGATGGACTTTAGGAAAATATGAGAACTTAAGAACAAAAAGCCAAACAAAGCCCACATTTGCTCTTCCCAAATCTTATCTCTTTAATATAGAAGGATAATCATGAACACGTCCACTGTGTGGTTAAATAAATTCCCTCTGTCTCTGAAAATTATACTTCATTATTAGCTTTTAACTATCTCCACCACCACCAAATCAGCATATATAAGTATTTTCTTTAGTTTTATGAAGCTAAAGGCTCTGCAGATCACAAGGTAGATTCCTATCTCCCCAAACACTTGTCACTTCAGTACTCCATCACATTGCTGTGGATAGAATTCGTTTTCGCCACTTGCGATTCAGTGGGAAAATCTTCCCTGGACCTCAGCAAACGCCCCAAGCCCGGGCCTGATTTGGCAAGGTCAGACTGAAAACATCTCTCCACACTTACTTAAGGCAAGGCACGGCTCAAACCCTGCTTTGTCCAGCTGTCAGAGGCCTGAAGTGGGAAGTTAGCTCAGTCATGAAGACAGAGAGATTGATCAGCTGGAAATACATCCATCGGAACTTGGGAGCTGAGGTGTCTCGGGATCCTACTCTCCAGGCTTTTCAGCAACCATCCCTGCCAGAAATACAACAAACACCCATTCTTTTATTAGCCCCTTTGGTATCTAATAAGGCTGGGTTTGACAGCTCCAGCTTCTGGATTCCTGCTGCAGCAGCCTGCTCCTGCTTGTATGCTCTTAAGATAGGAGTCCGTGGGGGCAGGACCTGTTAAATACAGAAACGCCAGGGAAAATGGGCTCAGAAATGTCCCCTCTTCAGTGGGAGCTGGGAGAGAAAATTTCACTGAACTACTCTGCTGCTCTCAGGAGTCCAGGGGAGAATACCCATGAGGATAACTTAGGATTTTAGAGGCAGGAAATTTTGGAGTTCAGAGTCACTGTGCCTGTGAGAGTGCAAGGCCACTTCTGCCATGCCCTGCTCACCTCTAACAGATTCAGAAATTAAGGCTGTACCCCCAAAAAATCCTGAAATCTGGGAAAAGGAGCAGAGTCTGATCATCATGGGCAAGAGTTAAAGAGCCAGCACTGAGGACATTTTGTTTCCTGGTTTGCAAACTGAAAAGATGAATTTGGGGTGAAATAATTAGGAAATTCCATGAAAACCCATGTGCAGAGAATTTTCTGACTGGCTGCAAGAGGCAATCAAAATGGGAGCAAAATTCTGCTTCCATCTTTCCTTTCTTAGAGCCCACAAGGGCCAGAGCATAACTCAGGACTCTGTTTGGAAAGTGGAGAGATGACCTGAACTTGTCCCACTTTCAAGTCAGGAACAAGAGAAAAACACCAAAAGTATAAAAACTGTGGTTAGGAGTGTTCTCCCCCATTTAAAGACGTCCAAAATCATCAGTGACCTTGAGACAGAGAATTTCTGTCACCTTAAACCCTCCAATTTCTCAGCCAGTCTTCAATCCTTAGGATGTGCCCTTTGTCTTCATCCTGATTTCTTGGACAATCAGATCTATTTGCCTTTGGGGCAGATAACCTCAAAATACTGGCACTCAGGGAAAATAGAATGGATTTGCTTCCAGAAGGGAAAATGCCCAAATAAAAAGGAAGTGCTTTTGAATGTACTGATTCTAATTATCCCTGCTTTTTTTTTTTTTTTAAATATCTCTTCCATTGTTTCATGAAACAGAAACAACAGAATTAGCACACTTCCAGAAGTATTTAATGACTCCATTCTAATTTTTGAATGGTTTTACCTCCAAGTCTGTAACTTGGATTTTGGGTGCTCCTGAAAACAATTGAACCCAAGATTACCAGCTGCTTGGAGACTGCTTTATTCTGTGTGTCTCACCCACAAATATTCTGGAAAGATCACCACCAGACCCACGAGAGATAAGGGAAAGCTTGAAAGCTCTACTTCATACTGGTGTTCTTTATAGTACTTCCCTCAGTGGCAGGCTTACAGCGATGTTTTAAAAAAAAAGGTAATTAAGACATTACATCAATCAAAGCAGCTAATCAGAACAAAATGCTGATTTCTGTCTCCTGTTCTGTTTCTCTTTGGATGGAGAGTAGTTGCTGATATGTGTGCTGGACTTCTAATCCTTTAATGGGGGCACAGGCTTTTGAAGACTCCCTCTCAGAGGTGCTATTACCAAATATATCCTTCTAATTTAACTTCTCATGCCGTATTACAGTAGCCTGAAGCAATTTTAGGTGTTGGGTTTGTGAGAAAAGCCCAATGTTGATGTTTATCAGATGACCTTTTAAAGGGTAATGTGGGGGTTATCCATTGGCATGATTAAGACCATATGTAGGTAGCTTTTCCCAGGCATTTCTTCCTGCTTTTCAAAATCCCATCTATTTTTACCCAAATTCAGCCAGGTACCTTTCATCTCTGGTATGTTCATGGGCATGACAAAATGAGACTGAAGCAAAGCATTTACTCCTTTGGAGTAATTTCTATTAGAAAAGTCAGGAAAATTTTCGTGCATGAATATCTAGTGTCAACACAATGTTAATGCAGATAAACTGCAACTTTATTTTCATTTTGAACCTTTCAGATGTTTACAGCTGTTCTTCCTTTCCCTTCTCTGCTCCATTGTCCCTTTTTACAAAGACTTCTTGAAAGACTGTGGAGAAGTGACTTTTCTCTGTGAGATTCAGCTTTTAGTGTTCACACAACGACCTTGCAGGGATGTCCTGCTATGAAGCTGCTGAGAGACAGGGATTTTGAAGAATCCATTATCTGTGTCACAGACAAGGACAGAGGACAAATCTCCCTTGATGTTGTGCCTGTGAGAGTATCATTTTTGCCATTTTGGAAGCTCAGTACTTTCCTCATGGCTCATCATCTTGGTAGAGACCAGTTGCCAAGGTTTCCTGCAAGTCTCTGAAAATATATTATTAACAAATAGTGCACTTTGTTCTTTTTTTATAGCTTTTTACAGCCTGAAGATCTATCTGTTACTGGGTCTCAGCACCACCAGCTGGGATTGCTGGAAGAGATGCCATGGTAAGATTCACTGCAAAGCACAGATGGAGATGTAAAGGTGAATATGGTGCTTAGATGTGAGCTGGGGAAATGGGTGATGAAGCAGGAATTAACATGAACCCTTTTAGGAGAGAAAATAGGGCAAGCACCTTATGAAGACTTTAGGTTTAAAAACTATACTTAAAAGGACTTTTCAACGGATCAGGACTTTTGTTCATGTAAGTAGTTTCTATGACTCAGTATTTTGAGGTAAGGTTACAGTCTGGATTGTCTAAAATAAATGTATCTTGTAGCAGTTCAATATTGAGCAGCTGGTGATATTTTAAGTTTTTCTGCCTCAGGTTTGTAGTTTATTATTGGGAAGTACTAATTACTCCTCTGTCACCAACCATGCTAGTGCTGAGACGTGCTTAGGAGATACAGGTGAGGAAAAAACTCGAGCCCAAAAATTATGTATGTGTTGCCTTCAGAAAGAAATTAGGGGAGAAGTATATGTGTGATATCATAAAAGGCACTAATAACAGAGAAAAAAACCCATCATTCCTGCTGACTTACTGGAGGTTTTTTTCCTAAGTATCAGATACTTACTAAAGCTTGGTTTATGTGAAGGTGAACTGCAGTCAGACTCAAATTCTTGTACTTAATTATGGCATGACACAGTGAAAAGTTGGGCCTGTGACATAGGATAGAGTAAGGGAAGCCTGTCACTCAATCCCATTTGGAATGCTCTGAACTAGTGCTGTCTTTACAGCAGAGAGTGGAGCCCTTGTTTTCCCAGGGTGGGATGGTTGTGCCTCACAATCAGGTGCCATTTCATTGCCACCTCCATCACAGATCAGCCTGGGGTTACTGAGGGCTCAGGAGAAATCAAGGCACTGCACATCAGACCCGCTGTGGCAGCTGATCCTACGAGCCCTGCCTGTTGCAAAGGCCAAAACCCAACTTTCCCACCTCTCCTCCCCTGGGGGACGAGCGAGTGGCACTGCTGGCACGTCCTGCAGGCTGGGCACTGCACAGGAGCCGTCACCCCACGGCCAATGCGCACTCACACGCTCGATGTCCTGAGAGGCCACCCAGACACAGGGACCAGAATAAAGGTAGGTATTTATTTGAAAGGCCTTCAAAGGTGCACCCTGGGAGCCAAAGGCTACATCCAAAATGGACCCCAAGATGGACCACAAGTCACGAATTCCCCACAACTTTATAGGTTTGGTTCATTTGCATATCAGCATACATTTGCCAGTTAAAACTTTAGCTAATAATGTAATTTCCCCTCACCTTGCCCCCCCTTTAGAGGTTTTTGGGCCTGGACAGGCTGGGTGTCCTTGGAGAGCAAACCTAGAGAGGGTTTGTTATGTCTGTCTTAGCATGAGAGAACAGCAGCTCACAGGCTACAAGGCACTTCAGAGTTACTCACCAAGCAACACAAGACTTGAAAAATGTAAGAGTTAAAACCTAAGGCATCACGCTGAGCCACAGGAATGTGCTTGGGAGGCAGAGCTCTTCACCAGCTCGCCCTACAAGGGCAGAGCGCTGCCCTGCTGAATTTGGGGGCAGAGCTCCTGCTGGCTTGGGCAACACCAACATTTCACCCGGCTGATTGCCGACCTCCGAGCCTGCAAGCCCCGGGCAGTTCATGACTTGCCTCTTCCAGAGGATTGGGAAGCTTGCAGATTTTGGAAGGGTTTGTGGCAGTGCAATAACCATGGAGGCCAGCAGCCAGGTTTTGCCTTTTCCATGGTAGTTACAGTAGCTCCTTATCTGGGAAAACATTGCACAGGTTGGCGGCCAATTGGAGAACACTTACGCCCAAAATGTATGAACACTTTCGCCCAAATGTATGAATTATGTTCAAATAGCACAGGAATAGCTTGTCCATAAATTCTGGTAATAACAGCCATGAATATTATCTCACTAGTCATACTTCTCCCCCTGCTTGTGTTCCCCAGTAGCTTGCAAAAGCTATCACCATCAAATTTAGGATGGGATTTAACATGGGAATTTGGGCTCCTTAATGTGAAAGAAGGCTTTGAAAAACTCAGTCTTAGCAAACAGCAGCTAATGATAATGATAACAATAATAAAGATAAGCCAATTCATATCTCCCCACCCAAAATATTTATTTAATGAATTAGTTAATTGTATTTTATCTTCTGATGGGTGGGTTGGTAGCCTTTGCTTTACGACAGACCTGGGGGAGCTCTCGTGCAGCTTGATGCCAAGAATATGTGTTATTTCACATTCTGTTATTTGCTTTGGGTTTAAGGTGGTGAGAGGAAATTCCCCAGCAATCAGCCCTAAGTGGTTTTGCAGTGAGCAAGTCTTTCGGTGCTTTAACATCACTTAGTAGAAGAGGGGGGAAAGAAAAAAACCCCTTTATCTGTTTTTTGTAGTTCAGACATTTGCCGTATATCTAGAGAGAAGCATTAAAAAAAACAAAAAGAAGCAAGCCCAAACATCTGAGTGTACCCAAATTAATTCTGGTGTCATTTAATCTGCCTAATTGGGCCTAAAAATAGCCTGTGGGAAGGAGGACCGGCAGCCTTGACTGTCTGAAGCAATTTGTATCAATTATTTCCCAACGTACCAGTCGCCAAGTGAAAGGCCTTGCCTGAGTGCCTCCATTAGCCAGGTGTCAGAGCTCTCTGTTTTCATTCCAGGCTTTTCTCTGCAATGGGGTGTGCGGGCACCAAAAAGCACCAAGGAGGAGCCGGGGCCTTGGCGGGTCCGGCGGCGTTCCCAGAGCGGCTCCGCGCGCGCAGGGAGCGCCGGCAGCGCTCTGTCATCGCCAGTCCCTGAGAGCCATCACCACCCACCAACAGTTCCTCCAGATAAGGCCGAGCCAGCTGGGAGGAGAAAGCCTTTGATACTGCCTGCCTTGCTGAGTAAGTATGCCATAACAATAACACTTTGAACTTTTACAGCACCTTTTCATACCAGGGGCTGAGTGCTCCACAAACATTCATTCCCCAAGCCTCGTACCACCCATTTGAGGAAACCATTTTTTTTAATTGTACCACTTTCTCAGGCCAGACCTTCCGAAGAACTCAGCACCCGTTTTGCCGGCACTGGAGAAATTATTCCCTTTGTGTTGCCACTTTAGATACCTGTGGCCAATATCAGTAAAGTATGAACAGCTTCTGCCCCAAAATGCTTACAGCTAGACTTCTTCGGGTCTGCAAAAATTGAGCTAAAAATCTTGTAAACTGCTTTGTCTCCTGCTTACAACCCTCTGAGCTCCCTGAGGAGAACTTTTTTGACAAAGCAAGATTTCATCAACCCCCCACAGTTTTAGTCAGACCTTTCTGTTGTCTGTAGCCAGATTTTCTTTAGGTGATGTAAAACCTTACGGGGAAAGGAGATATATTTGTTTTGTTCATCAGAAGTATCTTCTGTGATGCTCTTCTGTTTGGCAACAGAGCAAGCACATACTTGTCTCAGACACAGACATACAATAGGTAAATAAAAAGAGAGATGCTACGTCCCAGACAGGCATTGTATTGTGTTTTGCTACAGCAGGCAACAGTATTAAACTTTGATTTTCATCTCCTGTCTGCATTCTCAGTGAGAAAATACAGTCAAGGCCAATTTTGGAGTCGATCTATCTCTATAGAAAGTTGATTTTAAAGTGGTGCCAAATGTCAGTGAAGAATCACAGTTGAAGTTTTCACAGTAACAATAACAGTCTTGTAGGGAGGGTGAGCAAAGAGTGCACTCTGCAGCCCAGAGGAAAATATAGGGGTCACTGGTCCATTTGGGAAGTACACACATTTTATTTTCTGAGGACACCACCTGTACAGCATTCACAGCATTCAGCTCTACCCCTGCCCCTTGTCTGGCCAGAGCATCCAAAGGGCAAAGCCTTTACATGGGATACAGCATTTGAGTCCTGCTCCAAAGCTGAACAGTCCTCTGATGCCTTCAGTCCTCATTTCCCCTGATGCCACTGAAAATCAATAAATCCCCTTGGTCTGTTTAATTTTGGGGCAATGTAACTGTGTTAGCTGGAAATACAGATATCAGCTTGTTCCTCTTCCTGAAGTATGCCAAAATCTTCGGTCATTCAGATCCCATGAATCTGAGGCAGATAATTCATACACTTGTTGCAGTGACCCTGATCTCTGAAAATTGAAATGTAAACTTCAAACATAGGGTTGCTTATCTGAGCCAAGCTTCTAATCTTTTGAGATTTGCCCATCACAAATCATAAGTGCAAAGGGGAAAAAGGGGGGAAATTCAGAGTGATAGAGCCAAGCTACAAGCTATCAAATATATCATCTCTTCAAGCAAGGCTGGAATAACATGGAAATGGGATATAGCCTGATGATCAGTTGAACTTCCTTTAACACGTACCCTTGGGAAAAGAGCGAGACACTAAAGCCTAAATGTGGGGGGAAAAAAGAGAGACAGGCAGAAGAAACAGGACTGTTTGAACAGTCTTTGAACTGCTGGAAAGATGTGCCCCCCACATCACTTTCTTAACTTTCCCTGTAAGTCAAGAGCTTCATTTCTCCCAGCTCACGTCTGGCGTGGGCTCGCGGAGGTGGCTGGGCACGTAAGAACACTGACAGAGGGTGCAGGAAGGTGCTAATCTTTTGCCATGTGTGTAGGTATGTAATCACTTAGCAGATAATCTCAGATTCTGTAAAGACAGCCATTCATTTTGAGACAAAAACCAAACTCGCTGCTGCCAGGAAGCTCTGATCAGTTTATAATTTAGCTTTAGCTCTCAAAAAAGTCCTCATCGTTAAGCTGAAAGACACTGGGTTTGTGTAGATCAGAATAGCCCCAACTTCCTTGCAACTCAGAGCATCAGTGTGCTCTGCCTGAGCCTCTCTGTCACTGTCACTGCAGGGTGACTGTCCTCCCTCTGGACAGGCAGGGCATCAATAAGGCAACGGAAGGTGAAATGATGGAAATCAATCTGCCTCTCATTAGTGGGATGAATTGAAGTGTTCCAGGGAGAGGGATCGATGATGGAGAGAGGAGATGTGCTAAGAACTGGTTAAAAGATGGATTGAAGAAGGATGTTAATACTTTTTTCAGTTAGTTTGGAATAAGCTTTGGAGGACTTTTGGATAATGGTGTCTCAAGCGAACAGTGTCACGTACACTCCGAGTATAACACTGCTGGATAAAACGAGCCCAGGGGAGATGTTCTGTGTGAGGCAGGTGCCTTTATGTTTTTAGAGATTTCAGAGAGTTTAAAAATAAGAACCACACATTTTCCTATAATGAGCACGGGTGTTTGTAGTTGCACTGGAAGTGAGCCACTGAACACACACAAATATTCTGTAGGCATAAGATACGTGTGTGTTTATGTTTGCCTGCACTCAGGCACACACAAGCCCACACAAATAGCAGGAGAGCCACTTATACATATTTATTTCCGTTTTTACTACTAGGGAGCATATTCATTGCTGGATTTGTAGCCCAAATTACTCACAAGGAGGAAAAGTGATTTGTCTATACGCAGAAACAGAGACAAGGAAATTTTTCACTCTGGATGCAGTGAGAAGAGCGGTATCGAAGCGGTTCTGGAACAGCCAGTGTGGACACAAGAAGAGGTCTTTTCCCAGGGCTGAGCACCTTGCATTTCTCACAACACAAATATGGCATTGCTGCTTCTGGGCCTGGGGCCAGCTCATTGCAATGCAGCACTCCAGAGGGAGGCAAGGCAATTTGCCACGACACCTTTTCCATCTTGCTGCCTCGCTCACTGCTGCAGTTACAGATGGCCAACATTTGTGTCTTAAACATTTATCCTGCAAAATAGAGACTTTTGTATAAAAAATATTTGGTGCAACAAAATACTTCCCTTAAATTTAAATTTTCATCTTGTTTCGATCTTTGAAAAACATTTTGAAATTTCATATGTTGTTTTTTCTCCTTTTTGTCACCTTCCTTCTGTCTCACACTCTGTTTTCTGAACACAGTAGATGTTTGCCCAGGTTGAAGGATTCGGTGGGAGGTCATTGTTTCCTTTTTGTTCCCACTTATTTTATTATTTTTCCAATTATTTAAGGCTTTACCTATATTGTTAGTGTAGTGCATTAAAAGTTTGGCTAGCATAAGATCTCAGCCACCTATCACACCTCTCAATGAAATAAATGCAAGATAAAAGATTATATTAGAATCATCTTTTTTTCTCCTTTACCTGAAGTTTGTAAAATAGATGTAAAAATAGATAAGCATTTCTTAAAATGTTGACACTGAGGTTTTTCATGCAGCCAGTGGCAGATGGAAACTATTACTGGGAAAGAAACAGAAGTGAAAAATTTTACAAATAATTTGGGTGAAGGAATACAATTTGTCTCAATTTGAACTCTGAAATATAAGCAACTTCAAAATTAAATGAGTATTCGGAAAACTCCACTAATTGTCTCCGTGCCTTGTATATGCAAGCTGAGGGCACGGTCTAGATGGGCTTTGGCTGAAAAGCAGCACTTCAAGTTCACAAGACACCAAGAAACCTCATCTCTTCACACTTGGGTTGCATCCCAAAATCTGACCAAAGTGAGGAGCTTTCAAACTCCTGGTGAGCTGGAATTTCTGAGAATATTTTCTTGTGAATACAGCAGAACATGTTGCTCCTAAAACAAAGCCTGTCTGCTCAGAGCTCCAGATTCCTAGGCCTGCAGCAGTCCTCAAGGAATCAAGATGTACATGTTTTGCTGCTGAGTGTATTTGAGATGTCCCAGTTTATTTTTGACAGGACTTGTTGCCAGGCTCAGTGTCAGAGTCTAAAATCAAGAGGAGATCCTTCAGCTCAGTGAATCTGTATTTTACAGCTTTACTTGGCTTTCTCAAAAAAAACCACCCTGCAGCTGGTAGACTTTGCTCCTTTCTGCTTCAAGTAGCCAAGGTATTTGTTTAAATATTATGTTGGAGATTTTGACAGATTCCAAGGCTCGCTCAGGATCCTACATGTGTCTCATGCTTTTTGCTTGTGGGTTCAGTGTTTTGTAGTGACACAAACTAGTTCAGGTCCTGCAGAGGTACTATGTGAAAAGGGATGGGTGCTGCATGTCCTTCCCAGAAGTTTTTAATAATAAGGAAAAAGCTTGTTACGAGAACAAGAATGTAGGGATGACAAATAAATACTCCCACAGAGCATAAACGAGGTGTTTATTCCCACGCGGAGAAGCGGATCAGCTGTTCCACTAGGAAAGGTCAGGTTTTTATGTGTGTCTTCCTGTGACGCTCATGGGTGAAGCTGTTTGAGAGCACTTCTAGAAAGCTGCTCTTGCTTTTCTGACCATCTGAAAGATGGCTGTAACACCGCGTGCGCAAGGTGCTTAATGGCCACTGTTGCCAGATTTTTATGAATTGTGGCTGTTATGAGAAGTCGATGTTGTTTGGCCACCCGTGTGAAGATGGGAAAGGCTGCCAGGGGTCTGGCTCTCCCCATGGTTCCACACAGCCCCCCGGGAGCAGCAGGGCTGTGGGTGAGGAGCACAGGGTGGCCACCATGGTTATCCCACTGGGAGCGGGAGCGGCGGCAGCGGCTTCGCCGCGGAGCCACGCGGGAGGAAACGCAGAACAATCGGCAGGGAAATCCAACCCAAAATAACAAGCTGGCCTTCACGAGAAGGAAAGGTCACTGCTTGAAAGCCACTGTTTGAGAGCTGGGAGGGGTTAAAAAAGAGTGAGTGGAGGCGACTCAATGCCTCTGTGGTTCCAAAGAATTCCTTTTTTTGTAAGGAAAACAATGCAGTAGAACAATGTGGATACTTGCAGCGCTTTCGAGGCAGCAGATTTTTTTTTTCCTTATAGAAAGTAAATTGGAACTGCTTCCATAAACAAGAGGCATTGGCTACAGAAGAAAGTGGGAGCTTTTGCGGAGATTTAAAAATAACCAAAAGTAAGGAGCGCGCTGGCAGAGCGTTCTGTTTTCTCAGCATTGCACGGAAAACACAGCGCAGCCTCAACGTTTGGGGAAGGGAAAGGCTACGAAAGCAGATTGGGAGACATAATGTGGTAAACTTCGGATCTGCCAGATTTTGTTTTCAAAGCCAATGTTTGATGATAGGTTACCTCATGATGGGAATTGGATTGCAGACTTTGCCAGCTCTTTCCCCAAACATCTAAAATATTTCAAAACATTTTTCTCCAGCAGACCAGTTTATTCCAACAAATTATACTACCATGTACTGTGTCCCAGCTCAGTCTGGTGCGTAAAGCTGCCCATAACTGAATATTCACAAATTCCAGACAAACATCATGGTTTGTTGTGCTCGTGCAGTACCTGGCAAATAAATTTACCACACAAACAAAGCACATGCAAACCCCCCAATGCATTAACCTCAGCAGCTTTAACTTTTTAAAGGCATTTACTTAAGTTTTTTCTCAGTTGATAAAGATAAAGCAATGTTGGTGGTGTTACCTGATTCCTGACCTCTCTAATTACACTAATGCCAGCATGTCCTCTGCTGCTGGAGAGGGGTTTTGTACTGGGAAAGCTTATTTTATTTTATATTCCTGAATGAAAATAAGCTGCCCAGTATGCCCAAGTACATAGCAGTAAAACACTGGCTGTGGTAAAGAGAATTGGGTGCCTAAAGGTAGGGGTTTCTTTTATTTTATTTTACTGTAGGTGAGTCTCCAGTTAGTTAATAGTCACAAAAATGTCAGTATTACAGCCAAAAGGTCTTTATCAGACAGAAGTTCATTAAGAAAAACCCACTGGTATTTCTGTGCTGGCTATTTGTGTTGATAAATGCAAGTTTAATTACTCTCCATTGGTTTCATGTGGCCTAAGTGGCTGTATGTTTCTTAATTTCCTTCTATTTCTTTATAAGAAATATAGCATTGCTGATTAAAGGTTGAATATTTCAATATCAGTGTCCAACTTTCCTGTTCCTTGTAGTTGTGCATCAGTCTGCACATTTTAGTTTTCCTTTGACTTTTGTCATCGAACATCTCTGAATCTCAGAATGACTAGAAATTATCTTTGGGATAAAAGCTTTGTCATCTGAAGTTTTTCTGGCAAATTGCTAGTTTGCACCAGCAAAAAGCTCACAGCAACTGGCCATCTGAACCTACTCCACCAAGCTTTAAGCAGAGCAGGGACAATTGTAACCTGGTTTCTTTAGGATAAACCTCAGGGAACGAGGCAAGTAAAGGGATTCAGAACCACCTCCCTCTGAGGAGGGGTTGTTCGACTGCACAATCAGATCAAATCCTGGCTGGGGGTATTTAATTTAAATTCAATTCAAAATCAGACCCTTTGGTCCCCTCAAGTCAGCACAGAGAACTCCCCAGGGTCCCTCCTTTGGGACTGCATGGGATGGACACACATCTGCAGCTGGGAAATGACAGAGGAGCTGCACTGTACAGCTGTGAGCAGAAAATCCGCGAAGAACTGCTCTGGCAAAATTCAGGGTTCAAGTTCAGGCATCAGTGGTGATGTTAGCACTGTCAGAATGGCTCGCTCATGTCTCTGCCAGGCTGGTGTGGCATCACAGGCTGCCTCTGCTGCTGGCAGGGTGTGTGCAAGGCTCTGCTGAACAGGCAGTGGCAGCAGCCCAGAACACCTTCTCTCAGCAGGGATGGAGATGGAGCAGCCCCAGCACACGGAGAGGGATCTCTCCAGCTGAACAGTCAGCTAAAGTGGGGTGCAAGTCAGCACAGGGGGTGCTCAACATAAGCAGCTGGCTTTCACATCTCCGGGGCTAATGGTTCTTGCACCTTCAGAGCTACAGTATCACTCAGCTGGTTTTTTCCTCAGGCTTTTAATCACCTCTCAAACAGACAGATGCTCCCCTTGGAGGCTGCCATGCCCAGGGCACTAGAAAGCCTGGCAGGTGACCCAGTCAGTGGGAGGAGGGCAGCTGCAAGCAGGCAGCCACCAGGGAAGCATGGGAGTTTCAGTGGTTTCTGAGGCCTGGGGAATGGGAAGATGCCCTGAGCTGAACAAGAGTTAAGCACAGTCATACAGAGGCCTGGCTGTTATGAGTTCGGGCACCTGTGGTGAATATCTGTAAAAGTAGGATATAGAGCATTGTGCAGGAGAAAAATAACTCTTTATGTAAGACATGACCTGGGGCATCATGCCAGGCTATCACTTGCAGATTTGGAAGGATTCCGTGTTTTGTATGGCATGATGGAAAGTTTTGAAAAATAAGATTTCCTCTTCAGTGCAGGTCAGGTGGGTGGCACCTGGCAGCTTGTGCACTGCCACCGTGTTAACCTGTTATCCACAGGCACAGCACGGGAGCAGCAGCAGGGAGAGGTGGCTTTGTCCCAGGGGATGCAGGAGCTGTGTGGGGATATCTCAGCCTGCAGCCCCCAGGCTGCAGCAGGACCCAAGCTCTGCACACAGCAGTGTACAGGTACTCTCAAAAACGTGGGCTGTGATGTCTGAGTCCTCAGGACCTGGCAGTGTCAGCTTGGAGAGCAACAGTGATTCCCAACCTTCTCTTTTGTCTACACTTCCAGTGTTCATAAGTCTAATTACTGCTGGGCCCTTGCCCATCATGTTGTGAAATGCTTCAGGGGCTAAAGGAAAAAAAAAGGGGGGAAAAAAGATCAAACTGTGGTCTAAACCACAGGAGGAAGAAGACATCTGTCAGGACCAGAAATGGGATAAAGAATCTTGTTTACTAAATCTTTCATGTCTGTAGCTAGTTCAAAGCCATCTCACAGTCCTTCTCATTAGAAGGGCAAAGGAACAACAGAAAAGTCCTCAGCCTAACCCATTAAAAGCAGTAGCTTTGTGTTCTGTGGTGTGGCAGGCATTCATAGGTTGGATATTTTTCTTTTGCATCTACAACTGGTAGAGGAAAGTTCTTTCCAAGGTGATAGTTCCACCCCTGCATGGAAATGTGAGCAAAGAGGAACTTTCTCAATTGGATTTGGGTTTATTCACAGCTCTTGTAAACAGTGTTAACAAAGATAACGTGCAGGGATTGTGCTGGGAGTTACCACAAGTTATAAAGGATTTTAGGACGGTGAGAAGGCAGTTTCCTCTTTTACATACAGTTTTTTCTGGAAGAATTATGTAAGAGCAGAAGAGTTACAATAGCATTGAAGTTCCCTGCACGGAAAATACCCAGGGAGGTGAAACACCCGAGGGTGGTGGCGTTCACCAGCACCACAACTGGGAGCATCAGTCAAGTGAAGAGGACTGAGCAGCTCTGTTTAGCAAACACAGTAATAATAATAATAATAATGATAACCAAGATCACCCTTTTCCAGCACACTGTCATGTGCCTAGGGACAACATCCTGCATTTTTTACAGCCAGGTCTCCTAATGGACACCTCCTGCCCTGGGGTGGCCACTGCTCACTGATCCCAGTGAATACTCAGTAGTGTACAGGCACACTGCAAAATTCCCACCAGAGATCCCACTGAGGCACAGCTTTGGCTTTCAGGCATCTCCCCTGCAACCTGTCCCTTGTGTCATTTCTGCCGGGGCTTCATTATGATTTAATTATTTCCACTTTTTTTTTTATTTCCAAAAAATATCAGTTGACTTTTACATCCTCTTCAGCACTCCCCAAGCTTCATATCACACCTAAATGCTCATTTTCACTGCCTGAAGGTCTTTTCCAACCTGAATGATTCTATGAATCTGGCCTGTACTTCAGCTTAAGGGAAAAGCTACACATTGATTGAATTTTGGAGAAAAAGATTGGAACCTTCAGCTGTAAATTTATCTTGTGTTATGTCTTCAAGGTTCATTCATATTGTAATTTGCAAATGGCAAAACAATGTTGCTATTTATTAAAAACAATAGTCCTCTCAAAATTTTGATGGAAAAATGAGGTTGCAGGGGTGATGATTGTGAAAAATAACTCCCCCATCTTCCCCAGGGCCTGGGCAGAGCAAGGTGGAACTTGGCTGTGGAGTCCCCCTGATCCTTCCAGCATCTGCAGCACCTGGGATCCACAGCACAGCTCTTTCCTCCAGAGGCCAAAACTGAGTCTACAATTTCAAGCAGGATAATCACCTTTCCAAGGCAATGACAAGCACTTCCCAGGAACAGCTGGTTAAGATGGCTCAGAGGCAATGACAAGAACGTGGTGAAAAGTTTGGTCCATCAATCCAGCCTCTGTATATGGCAGGGAGCAGACACCTTTTGATAAAACATCAGTCAAACATTGAATTTTTTATTCTTTGTGTTTTTCTGTGCTCCCACTCTGATCACCCCTTGAATTATTATTTTGCAAAAACATTTCTAGGAGAGAAATTATGTTTATTCAGGGAGAGCCATAATTTTCAGCTCTTTAAAATGCACCAGGTAAGTTTTAAGCCCTGCAAACACACCGAGAGCTCCAGAGTTTGTAGTGCAGTTTTCTGCAGCACTGATTTATTCTACATTTCACAGTAACCATGCCCTGGGGTACCAGGTAGGCTCAATACCGGGAGTAGGAGAAGCAGACCTGGAAGATGCTTTGGGTACAGCCCAGGCAGGTTTTGTGCAGCCTGCAAACCCTGGCCTTGCACTACAAACCGGTCTGCTGTTGCCATCTGCTGGAAAAATCCCTAATGGATATTTCCAAACACGACGAGGAGTTCAGCTCCTGTTACAGAAATACTGGGGGCTTTTTGTGCTTTTTAGGACAGGCTTTTTCCCTCTAGGTCCGTGTGATCTGCCAAGAACAATGTGTGCACCAGGCTGTTACCACTCTCTGCACAGTGAAACACCTTCAACCCAGGCCAGCATAAGAGCAAAACAGTTCTTCCAACAGAAGCCTGCTGCTACAGAGGCAAAAAATTATCCTTCCAAAGGAAATCATCCTTCCTCTCTCTTACAGCTCTCCTGTTTTATCACACCATAGAACGGTTTGGGTTGGAAGGGACCTTAAAAACGACCTGGTTTGAACCCCCTGTCCTGGGCAGGGACACCTTCCCCTCAACCAGGCTGCTTTGCTGTGCCCCCAGATGTGGTACCCGAGCTGAGCAATCCCCACGTTCACACAGAGACCACACAGCCTTTTACACGAGGAGAAGTCCTAAAGATCCTGTTCATCCCAACACGTTAAATCTGGGCTGCTGGTTGCCACAGGCGTTCTTAACTCCGTGTCACCGGGTCCCCCTCTGATCTGCGAGGTGCGATTGCCGTGGCACTCAATCTGTGCCCAGTCACCTCCAGCCCGCAGGATTACAGGGCCCGGAGCTGCTGCTAACAAAGGCAAAGGGAAAGGAGGGGTTTGGGAAACGTGGCTGCTGCCGCCAGGGCTTTAAAGTGTCTGCGCAAAGGAGGGGACAATGGGGTGTGAAGGCTCCCCCAGCAGAGCCGAGAGCAGCAGCACCCATGGCTGAGCTGTCTCTGAGCTGCGCTCACACTGCCCAAGAGCTGTCCTGCAAGGCACCTCTGAATTCCAGAACAAGGATGTTTGGGGCATGAACCCTGGCCAGGGGTGACGGGGGCTGTTGCAGGCAGCACAGGGAACTGGTGCCACTTTACCTGGTGGAGAAAGTGTGAAAGCCAGTTAGCCCAGACCCAAAACAGCATTGGCTGTGTTCATTGGCCTCCAGCTGGCTCACAGTGAGGACAGAGACAATTTGCACCTTTACAAGCCTGTTTATTATTTAAAGAACCTCTATTAACCTCCACTAGCAGAATTAAGCATCTTCAATTTCAAAACTAACATACACAGACCCCAAGTATCTCTCGTAGCTTGGGGGGACCTCTAGCATGGGAGAGCTAAGAATCTGCCTCCTCTCTGTGCCATCCATACTCCCAGCTGATGTGGAAATTCCAATGATATTATTAAGGCATGTCCTCAATGTGTCTCTTATTATCTTGCCATTCGTGAAGCCCGAGGTTGGATTTCTGATGTGGAGGAGCTGAATTGCCAACTCACATGGAAGTTTGTACTCACTGTGGAGTGACTTATCCTATAAAATTTCTGTCATAGATTTCTGTGGCTCTGCTCCATAAAGAATGCCATGGCCTTGTAGGCAGCAATTTTCATTTCCGCAATAGTGTAAAAATGCTGTTTTAATACTGTTTATTATTTTAAAAGGAAATATTTTAAACTTTAAGTGATAGCTAAAATCAGACCTGAAAGCTAGAAAGGGCAAATACAGATAATACTTCTCCCTCTTTGCAGAATTAATTTTCATTCAAAAATATCCTGATGGGGATGTGCTTTTATGTATTTAGTGACCTTGACAGATTTATTCTCCAGGTGTTTTTGAGCCTCCTCTTGAGCCTGTGTAAGCTGTTTGTGTCCACCCCATCCTCCAGCAATGCTTTCCACAGGCCTCCCAGCCATGTCAGGAATAACTGTCTCCTTTGGTTGCTTTGAACCCTGATCCTCTGACTTGCTACCCCGTGTTCTTACATCAGCAATGGCAGAACCTCTTTCCTCTTCCCTCCTTTCCCAGATGCTCACTTTTGGGCACAACCTCACATTTTGTCTTCTCATTAATGGTGAAAAACCAACCTCTTACAGAGTCTGTGGAAAGCTGAGCCAAGTGGTGTTGAGCAGGGCAAATAGTTCTTTCAACTGCGTTTTATCATTTGTCTATGAAATTTGCCAGTCCCCTCCTTTGGCAACATTCCCTGTGACCTTGTCCATGTCCTGTGCAGCCAACAGAGACCTCTTGCAAGGAAAAATTCCTCCTTCAGATGTTTGCATCTCTGGAAAGCAAATATTAAGGAAGATAATGCACCTCTGTCTCACAGACAGCCTCTCATCCTTTTCAGCATCAGAGGCACAAATCTGTTTGTGTGCCCAGCTCTATCAAGTTCATAGAATCATGGAATAGTTCGGGTTGGAAGGGACTCTAAAGATCACCTCCTTCCAGCCCTGCTGCCGTGGGCAGGGACATTTTTCACTAAACCACATTGCTCAAAACCCCAGCCAGCCTGGCCCTGAACACTTCCAGGGATGGGGCAGCCACAGCTTCTCTGGGCACCCTGTGCCAGCCAGGTGCCTGAGGAGGGAAAAACCTTTCCCCTCCAGAGCAGAGGCTGCTGCAGCCTTGTGTAACCCTGTATCACAGAGCGTGTGTGGCAGGAAGGGCCTTTCTGTCAGGGGATACAAGCACTAAAAGATCATTTTCAGGAAAACCAGAATAATGGAAAACCAAAGTAGCCTTCAGTTCTTCCAGCAGATTTGGGAACAAATTGAAGGAGGAGCAGAGCTGGCCTGGTGAAACAGCTCTGCAGGCAGTGGGGATGGAGAAGCTGCAATGATGTGTCTTCTTGGCTGACTCTTTAAAAATAAGGCACTTTTCTGTTGTTCCTTTTCAAGCATTACATAAAAGTTCCCCCTACAAGTCCAAAGGCAGCTGTTTTCTTAGCACAGGGAAGTCAGGAAGAGGCAAAGCAGGCAAAAACACCAGATAAGTCTGGATAAAAAACTTGGCTAACCTATTTTTCCCCCCTCCTAAACAGCCAATTTTGAAGCACTCTGCAGAGATCTGCCTGGGAGGAAAAGCAGAGCCAACCACTGAAAACTGATATCTGAGCTCTGGTGAGGACCACTGCTCTCCCTGCCTCGGTGTGGGAACCCCTGAGCTTCCATTCCCTGTGCTGGGAGTATTTCTCCTCTCATCCAGGCAGCCCAGAGACCTCCTAGGTAACAAGCAGATAAGTTTTAAGTAACGAGCTCTCCCAAGTAAGAAGTGATATGACAAAAGGAAATGGCCTCAAGTTGCACCAGGCATGGCTTAGGCTGGATTTTAGGAAAAATTTCTTCACTGAAAGGGTGGTCAGGCATTGGAACAGGCTGCCCAGGGAAGTGCTGAGTCCACATCCATGGAGATTTGTAAAGGACGTGTAGGTGTGGTGTTTAGGGACTTGGTTTGGTGGGGGGCTTGGCAGTGTTGGGGGAACAGCTGGGCTCGATGACCTCAGAGAGCTTTTCCAACCTAAAGGATCCTGAGGTTCTAAAAAGCCTTGGCCCCTCCAGCCCTAACAGAGCACGTGGATGTTGACAAAATGAGGCTGGTCACAGACACTGGAGGTCCCCGTCCCACAGGGAGAGGACAAGCCAGTGTCACCTGCAGGGGGGTCCTCGTCCCCAGACAGCAGTCGGTGACTCCATCCCTGCCTGGGGCTCTGTGCACACCCTCGGGGGTGGACACCTGCCCCCGCGTGTCCCTCTGGGGATCTGGGACGAGAGCCAGGTGCACCCATCTGACAGCTCCAGGGCTTGCAGGCTTGGGGCTTTGCAGTTGTAGTGCCTTGTCACAAGGTGGCAGGGACGTGACACTGCCAGGCACGCTCCTGGCCTCAACTCCTTCCCACTTTCTTCCTTATCCAATATGGATCTTTCAGCAATCTTCTGTCTTTTCTTTAAAACTGTCCTTGGGATAGTTCAAAGAGAGGGTAATTAGTTATTTCAAAGCCTAAATATTTTACCTATTTGCACTAAATAAAGAAGAAAAAGAACCTGCTTTGCATCCTTCTGCCTGGAAGTCATGGTGACTTGGGGAAGTGAGGAAGGGGCTGGCCTGGCTAGCTCTGGCTGCTGCTGCTTTCATGTTAAACCCAAGAGCTGTGATGATTAAAGAGCAGGCAGCCCTTCTGTCCTGAGTCACAGGGACCATTTCTTCCTAAATAACTTAAGATGGGAAATCGTTCTTGTAGCTTCAAAAAGAAAAAGAAAATGTACATGGACATGTATAGGTGTGCATATATACATACATTTCCTTCTGAAAATCTCAGTAATATTATGTTATCTCTGGCTTCCTAGAGAATATCCTTAACTCTGGGCTTCTGAAAGCAAATGTCTGTGCATATCTAGAACCATTTCCCTTCTTTTAATATGCCTCCCACAGTAATATTTTACCCTCTCTCATGCCAGGAGATTTGTGATTTTACTACTCTGCTCTCTCAGGGGTGTTGCAGGCTGTGTGGCAGGAAGTGAAACCTTTGTCACTGCTCATCAAACAGTTTCATACAGAATTCTACCTGCGATGATAAAATTAGATTTGTGTTAATAAGCTGTTAATAACCACGAGGTAATTATTTAGTTTATCTCTGGAGTCCCAGCTGATCGTTGTCTCCTTATGTTTGCTTGCCTGGCAGTCTTCAGGGAGAGGGGATTTTCAGGTTTTTTAATCTGCAGTACATGCAGCAAGAGATTACTCAGCTGTCACTCTGCAGAAAACGTCCCTATCGTGTAGCAGGAGGTATCCATAACAAATTGCTGACATCCAAATCCAGCTCTGCACAAATGGATGTGCAGGATGCCTGCTGCTCCCCAAGTCAGAACCAGACCACGGCGGAGCAGAGGCATTGGCACAGCAGAAGGAAACGAGCAGAAAATGGCCCAAGTAGAGAAGGTAACATTAGAAAATAACTGCTTCTGAGCTGCTGTTCACTTGCAAATATTCCCCCTTTTCAGCACAGTGCAGTGGCCCAAGAAGGGATTTTTTGTGGGTCAGCTGGATGTGCTCCTGCTTCATACAGAGGCTCTGAGATTGACCTGAGGTTTGCATTCCAATTTATTGGAACCGAGAGTAATCAGACGTTGTCTTAGCTATCTAAAGCACAGACCCATGGAACCAAGTAAGTCTGAGCTCCCACATGCTTATTATGAACCTTGAGATGAGCCTGTATCATTGCAAGCTTGCAATTTATTTAAATACACTAAGGAAGCCAGCTTTGAAGTTCAAGGCAGGCTCTTAGTTGGGAGGGAGGGAGGAAAATCCTTTTTTAACATGTGGCAGTTCATCTGTGGAACTCACCACTGCAAGACAGCATTAAGACTGAAAGTATAATAAGATGTAGAGTGAAATGGAGAAGCTGACAGGTGACAAGAGCATCCAACACACAAGTCTGCAAATTTTACTTCTTGGTTTGGTTTACACTCAAAGTTGTAAGGAATTTGGGAATGAGATGGCGGAGGTCTTTTTGTCTTCTGAAATGAAAGCATCACTAGGTGAACCTCAAGATGAATTGGTTTCAGAACAGCAGGTCAGAATGTTTCATTTTGAGAATGTAGGGACTCTGCCTTTCAATTGTTGTGTGCTGTTTCACAAACGGGATTTCATGTGGGCTTGGTCAGTGCTTCAGCTGAAGTGAATCAATCTTTTCCAATGAATGCAACATCAGACTAAAAAGTTCCATTTGTCTTCAGCACAGCTTTATCATATTGAAGCAGAAAATACAAAATAGCAAGGGCTGCCTAATTGCCCGAAACTTTTCCAGTTGGGAGTTGGGTTAAACTGGTACAGGGCTCTGCTCTTTCTGCCTAAGGAACATATCTTTCATCATCCTCTGAAACTGGCTACCACTGAGGAACAAGCAGTTGGATGTGAAATATCCATTCCTGATTGCCACTTCTCACATCCCCGAGGCTGCACTGTAACTCTCCTTGTGGGCACTTCCTGGGTTCCGCCAGTTTGTCTCGTTTTGGCAACTTTTGGTCACATCACAGGTCTCAAGAGTCCCCAGGTTCAATTCAGGTTTAACATCAGAGTGAACTTCCATGAGAAAATCCATCCCAGCTCTGAATCTCCTGCCAGGGAACAGCCTCCTGGTCTCATACAGGGCTCATGGTGGTGATTTAAGTTCCTGGCAAACGTGCATTTGGACAGAATGGTCCACCACACCTCCTGGAACGACATCAGAGAAACTCGCAGGGAAAAGCAAAGATCTGCTAACATCTCTGTCTTTTGTGATGTTTGCTTTTTAGTTTCGAGCACGGCAAATTTCTTAAACTGACTGCAGATTTCTCACCAGCCTGGACACACTGAGGTAATCCTGGAGGAAAATATGTCCTTTTACCAAAATCCAACTATTTGCTGCCAGGCTTGAAGTTCGAGACCTGAACTTTGTGCCAGAGCCTGTGTGATCTATTAGTCAGGACAATTGATTCATTCCTTTGAAACACTGTGCTAAGCTGTCACCAACTACATTTTTCTCTGGTTCCCAGGAACCCCGCTTCTCTGGCTGTTCATGGCCATAGCAACTGGAAAACAGACTCTGTAGGAGAAAGAGCATCAAAGAATCCCCTCTGACAGTAAAAGGAAGAGGAAAAAAAACATATGATACAGAAAAGCAAGAAGTTATTCAGGGCCAGGCCTGAATCCTGTTTTGAGGGAGAGATTTTCCACTAGAGGACAGAGATAACTAGGGCAAAAATAAAAACAAAGCCCATAACATGATTTCTTTGGTGCTTTCTGCCATAAGCCCTTTTTTTTTTTCCACACTTGCCTCCCACCCACAATTTCACAAGTCAGATTTTTGCAGGTACCAGCGCAGCTGAGAATCCTGCTGGGAAGTTCAGTGCCCCGGACAGACAGACGGCTGTGCTGGGTGTGTTTGCTTCCTCAGAACAGCTTGTCAGTTTAACAAAGACAGCAAAATCAGAGAGAAAACATGTCACATGCAGCCACCGTGTGTCTGTAGCACATCGAGGACGATCTCATTGCTCTTTTCCTTCGGCGGGGTAGGTTTAGCCCATAGCTCCATTTTCACACTCCTAAAGCTATGTTAAAATCGTCCAGGGGTCAGCCACAAGCCTGAGCTGCTGAATTCACCTTTAAACACAGGCTGTCAACTCTTCTGCATCCCATGAGGGTGGCAAAAAAAAGCACCTCTACCAGCAGTGCATTGTTTATGCATACTACAAAAACGGGCATTAAAATTAAAAAAAAAAAGAAGGTTCAGAAAATAAAAACGCACTTTTTGTCGGAGATCGTGTTGCCAAGTTCCAGCCTACAGCCATTTGCAGCTGAGAAGTAAAGCCCCAACAATACAGTTTGGAATGAAAAAACTGACAGAGCTTCAATTTTAGCCACTCTTACTCAGCATAGACTGAATGCACTCATGAACCTGGTCCTTTTAGAGAAGGCATTGCCATTTTCTGCCACGTATTAAAAGGGGAAAGACGGGAGTTTGCAAGGCCTGGCCCAGCAGCACCCAGGCTTTAGGCAGCTGTAATTCAGCATTTCCGCAGATCACGGCAGCACCACGCTAAAACCCATCCGGATGGGGCTGGAGTTTGGGATCCAGAGGCTGGGGACAGGCGTGGAGAGAGGGATGAATGGATGGAGGGCTGCTGGGCCAGGACAGGTTTGCTGCCACCCCAGGGATGTCAGCACAAGCCTGGCTTAGAGTCAGAGCTGCTGTAACACTGCCAACATCCTCTGTCCCTGGGAGGGTGTGTATGCATGCCCAGGGCAGGCTGGATTGCTCTCTGTTGAAATCCCCACATCCCTTAGGATCCCTCTGCATTGACACTTCGCTTTTCTTCCACCACGCCCCCTCGATGCTTTCGGATTTGCCCCGCAGCATCTCCCCGGAATGCCCTCAGGAGAGGCAGGCGCTCCATACAGCAAACGAGCTTTGGAAAGAGCTGTGGGGAGCACAGGAATTCCCTGAATACAGGGAGAGCTACACGTGCAGCCCTCTGCCAGCGTGGCAGGAGGCAGAACAGCTGTGTCAGGGCCAGCAGGCTGTGTTTTACACCAAACCCTCGGCCTTTAAAGAGCTGCCATGGCCCGGGGGATCACAGGCAGCTCCGGCTCCTGAGAGGAGTGTGGTGGGAATGGGAACACTGACCTGAGTGATGCTCTGCTGTCCCTGCAAGCCAGGCAGGACGTCAAGCTTTTCAGAGGGGGTCCCAAAGTTAAATTGGTGTTTTGGCATGCTAAGTGGGAGTGATTAACTGCTTAAATACTGGAGGGCAGCTCTCACATTTGTGTTTGCTTACCAGCACCAGGTGATGATGCCGTGAGGACTAAACGAAGCCTCAGGAGCAGCAGCAGCTGCGTGGCTTCCTCAGGCTCCCATCATTTGAGGATGAGCCCAGCCAGGGCCAGATTGCTGAACAGGCATGGCAGGAATTTTTCTTGAGCATTGATTGTGTTATTGAAGCTGGGCACGTTTTCCCCTTTCCTGCTTGGTTCTTCACAGCCCGTACGGGAGAAATGCTGCCTCTTATCCACAGGTGGGGAAACTGAGGCACGGGAATTTCACAGCCGGGTGACCTGAGTAGCTTCCATCCCAGCATCAGCCCCACAGGCTGAAGCAGCTCTCCAGCAGCATGGCAAGCTCAGAAGTGCGTGGAGCCAGTGGCACAAACATGTGCTTAGCATCTCTTGGATGTAATAAGTGTTTTGTCCGTGATTTTTTGCTTTTGCTGAATTAGTCTTCTTGTTCTTTCAATTTTAATTAGAAATCCTGGTGGGGAAAGCTCTGCAGCAGCTCCAGTCACAGCTGGCTGGGCACCTGGCTTGGTGAGCTGGCTGAGGTCAGTACCTGCCTGCAAGCAGAGGCTGCCAAGATTTTGCTGTGCAAGGTTTTGCCTTTTGTTTTTGGAGGCTCAGATCTTATCCAGACTGTACTTTGGCCAGTAAATGAAAGGCAAAGTTGGAGGGGGGGGGTTCTGCCTTGGCTGTTCTGTGTGATTTCTAGCCTTTAGATGAGAAAATCTAATACCATGTTTATTACAAAAAGCCCCCCAAAATCGAATGTAATACCCTGTTCACACACACGGGGCAGTTGGCAAAGGCGGCTCCTCCGCTTGTGCCCTGGTGTTTCTGGCAGTGCTGCAGGTGAGGGGGGCTGTGCTCAGCTCTGGGACAGCCCGCCTGTGGCTCCTCAGCAGCTGAAGCGTGCAGAATTTGTGCTGACCGACGCCTGCCCGGCTCCACCGCTGTCTGCGGCTCTGGGTTTTGCCATGTGTCTCCTCCCAGACACCTCGGTGCTGTCACAGCTCTGCCCTGTCCCAGCCCGGTGCCTGGGGGTGTGTTCGGAGACCCGAGTGTCTCTCCTGATCAGTGCCCTGGGCGCACGGGTGGGTTTGGATGCTTTCACTCTGAGGAGCATTCTGGCACCCCCCAACTAGTGACAATTATAATGCAAATATTTATTGACTGTCCTTACACAGCAAACATTCATCCAAGGATTCCTAAATTACACCAAACCTGTGGTGTCATTCTTTCTGAGCAGTATTCCTACTGCTAACAGGAGACTGGACCAAACCCAGCAAAGGAGTATTTGCCTGGTGCTGCAGAGGTGCAGGGCAGCAGTAAAACAGCTCTGGAACTGCTTATCTTCCTCCTCCCCTGCAGCCAGAACATCTACAAACCACTTCCTTCAAAAGAAATAAATATTTGACATGAGGAAAATTACTTCTGCCTCGGGTTACCAAAATATTTATTTCACAAGTTGAAGTATACACAAAACCCAGAGAGGTTCCTTTCTTCTGGCCTGAATTTTGGAGTTACCTGTTCAGTGCAGTGCTTTACAAAAGGACCTCAGGCTCGCTCACCTTTTGTTAAAAGAAGGAAAAGTGGAGAGGTCAAGCAACGTGACCCCAGACCTGTCAATGGTTATCCACATCCCCGTGGGTTCAGCAGGTCTGAGGCTGCTTCCCCTCTGTTCAGGTGCCTTTTGTAGGAGGAAAACCTGTCTTGTATCTGAAGGACACAAAGCTGTATCCTGTCTTTCAACACAGGATTTGTGTCCCACACCAGGCTGCAAGAACTGTTCACAGCAGCATTTGAGACTTTCGTTTGGACCCCAGCATGGTTTGAGGTCTGCAATAAATTAGAAGCTCAGGTCTGTGGCTGCACAGCAGGTTTCATGGAAAAACATTTCCAAGTATTTTTGCTCCCCTTCTAAAAACTTCCTTAGGAAGAAGTTACTGCTAATTTTAGTAGGTGAATGGTGTTACTTGGAGCGTGGCCAAGAGGAATCTAGTTTTCCAAATGGTACATCTTTCATTTTGCAAACTGTAGTCCTGAGTAACAAAAAAGCAATATAATTGTTCTTCAGGAAATGATGATAAATGAACCTGTTTGCAAAAGCATCTCCATGCAGTCACTTCTTTTTTAATGCTCATAAAAAAAAAAAAAGAAAATCAAATATGTCATTCTCAAGCAGATCTAAGCAAAGGAGAACTGTCTCCAGGTGAAGGCTAAAGTTCACCAGCCTTCTGGGTACACCAGGGCTCGTGTATCCCTTTATCTCCATAATTATGTATGCTTTTGATATGGAAGATGAACCCAGCAGTTTGACTGAGTTCAGCTTGGAGATTTGGGATTTGTTTGAACTGCTCACCCTGAGTTCAGCCCTGGACTGCAAAGCTTTGTGGCTCAGAACAGACGCAGGGTGAGTGGTTAACAGGGAAGCTCTGTGTGTATACCCCTGTGGTCAGCGGCTGCTCTGCCTCTGATCCATGCAGATACATCAAAAGCCAAATATTTTTTACAATGACTCTCTGGAGGATAATGAGAGGAGAAGCAGTGGAGCTGTTTTTCCAGCCAGTGGATCTCGGCGTGGTTGCTGATGGGAAGAGATGTTCAGTTTCCTTTGCACTGCGTGGGGAGTCAGGAGTGTTGTCCTTCTCCTTTGTACCTTGGCAGAGGGAAAAGATGACACATTTCTGTTTTGCTGTGGGAGATGCAGCTCCCTTCAGGAGACTCAGTGCCAGGGATTTAATTTTTTCAAGAGCTTATTAAAAGTGCCTGTGATTTACAGACGTGGTTTCAATCCTGTGATGGACAAATTCACTCTGAGCACACTTTGCCCTATGACTTCCCATCCTCCAGCTGTCCCCAGCCCAAGCTGCTTCACAGTCAGATCAAACCTGACCAGGCTTATCTGGTTGCACATGAAAAGATGTTTTTATAGGAACAATTTCAAGGGAGGGAGGTCAGAAGAAGCAGTTCTGTGTGGCTCAGATGCCCTCTCATGCATGTGGATATTTAGATATTTGGATGCTGTCACCAACATTGGTGGCAAAGTGAGTGAACAGGCATTTAGAAAGCAAGGACCGAGGTATTAATGCTCATGTCAGAGGTCATTGCACAAATGACTTAATCTGTCACTGAAATAAGGGTTTGGAAATGTTGTCCATATCAAAGAAAATGTACATTTGATGGGGTTTGGAGGGTATTTTTCCCTCAGAAAGCAGCATGGGGTGAGTTACTGACATGTCAGTAATTCAAAAGAGGAGAGTTTTGTATCCCTGCTGTGAAGCTGAATGACAACATAATACAGTTAGGAAGGGGAAAGGGAGCCTCAGTCACAGGCCTCCTGTGCTCTATATTCAGTAACAACAAGCAACACCAAAAACAAACTCATACATCAGGCAGCCTTGAATTTCTTCAGCAGTCCTCAAAGTGGAATGAAAGTGAGGGAGCGAAAGATTTTAGGTGCAAATTTACTTGCTGGCTTTTGCCAGCCAAGCTTCTGGAAACGGATTTATTACAGAAGAGATTAAAAATAACTTTATACTTATTGGTTTTCATAATGAAATATATGCACTTGTAAACCACTGGAAGAGTAGAATTTCAATCCCTTTTTTTTTTTTTTTTTTTTTTTTTTTCTGGAAAAACCCCCACCTGTGTCAACTTCTCCAGATAGGCATAAGTGCAGAGAAACATAAAGTGGGGGGAGAAACCCACAAGCAGTTAAATGGTGGTTTTTGAAGCATTCAAAAAGCCTTTAAAAGAAATAGTTTCTTTTTTAAACTTTTCAACCCATTTTATTTGATTAAAAAAAAAAAAGAGGTGTGAGTGCTTGATGTGAAACCCAAGCTCACAAGTGAGACAGGGATGAACTGCCCCTAAAGGCACTGGCTCTGCTGTCACCCAGGCAGGATGGGACAGACACCTCACACCTTGCTCCAGCCACCATGAAGGTGAACTTCAGCCCATCACTCGTGTTTTTACTCATAAAAGAGATGTTGGGTTGCTGGAGGAGGTGGAACAGGAATTAACAGACTTTTCCCCAGGCACAGGGAACAGCTCGGTAACCTTGGTGTGAATGTACAATCTATCACTTGGTTTTCAAAATGCAATATGCAAAGAAAATACAGGGATGCAATGTGAACCTCCTCACTGAGGCTGATGTTGGGTTTCATTCTGCCTCATACCTGGGAGAAAACAAAAAAGAGCAATAATGCTGTGGGTGAAACTCTGCTTTCCTGTGCAGCTCCTCCTTCTGCCAGGCAAGGACAGCACTGAGAAGTGGACTTCAGAACAAAAATAGACTTTCTGGTTTTCTTCAGCAATTAAATTTCATGCAGATTTTTCCAAAATGTATCATCTTAAATGATACTATCTCAGCTTTTTGAAAGTTAGTTACCCTCCTTTATAAATATATATATATATATATATATATTTCAAGAAGTCCCAAAGTAGCCAAACCAGCAACCCTGAAAAAGCATCAGCATTTACCAAATGGCAGGCAGCCCTGCAGCTCTATGATTGCTACTGACATATGGGTTAGGACCCTCAGTTTCTCCCAGAGAACATCTTGTCTCGTGGTTTTTCTTGCCTACCCAGCCAGAGTAATGGAAACAGTGTGAGGATAAGCTGTTCAGATAAGTGTTTGCCAGCCATCCAGTTTTATGGTTACTTGAAGCAATCTGTTACATATTCTTTGTGAATTATATTTCTCCCCATAAAGAGAGTTTGGTTAAGGCAAATAACTTTTTATTCCACTATTAAATCAGCCCTATTCATCCATGCCTGATGTCGGCCGTCTTTGAACAAGAGGGTCTAATTTCTTATCAGCTTTAGTAAAAGGATCCTTTTCTTATATAGATTTATCAGAGCTGAGTAATGACTGACAAAAGTCAAAACCCAAATGGTGACAGCATGTAGGGCTTCAAGCCACAGCTATTTGTAGGCAATAATCCCAAACCAGTCTGGTCTGGAGCCACGAACACCCATGTTCAGATACCCTGATCCCACAGCCACGTGTGTGAGCAGCAGCCAGCAGCAAATCCACCTCCCAGGAGGGAGCTGCCTTCAACCAGATGGGCTTGGGGATCACAGGCTCAGGTGTCCCCAGTTCCTGGAAACACCAGCCTGGAGCGTGGCCTTGGATATTCGCTGCTCCCTCTGACTCACAGTGCCCGTCTGAGGGAAGACCAGAAAAGGGAAATCCAACGTTCCACTCACCCTGAAACCGAGTCCCAGGTGATCCTTGGGCACCTACTGCTCTACCTGGTGTTCCTTGCTGTATTACTGCCAAGGAGTATCTAGAATTTGGTTTTTTTCTCTCAGCTCACACTGTAATTTCAGGGCAATTGAATCACTTAAGCTTTTGGATGAATTTCTGCATTGCTTTGCTTGAGGAAATAACAAAACCAAAGTATTGTTTCACTTTAAGACTTTCAAAATGAAGTTTTCCATTGTCATCAAAATGAAATATACTTTTATTTCAAAATTTACCTCTGCTGTCATTTAGCTCCCCTCCGTCCAAACCAAAATGTTCATCTTGAACTCCACTTCAAAAATAATAATAATAATTTCTGAAGTGTTTTAACACATTGCTTAGAAGAATTGGGCATCCCAGACCGTGGATTGGGAGGGGATTTGCTACTTGGGACTATTTCCTGCTGCAAAACTTCTCATTTGGAAGTCCCTCTGAGGAGTGCTGATGCCATCTGGCAGTCCTGGGCACGGTAATGCTGGTTCAGCATTTCTTTGGGTTCCAGATGCTGCCAACTTTAGGAGGACATAATGGTGCAGAACGTATCAAACAGGGATTTAAATGTGCTGTACACTGAAAATGAACCAAGCAACTGCTGTTTCCACCCCCAGCAAGCTGTAAACTTCACTCCACCACAAAAATAATAGTTACCTGGTTGTGGCTGTTATGTGCACAGAACTGTTATCAAGTGTCCTGTTTTGGGTTGGGATGGAGTTAATTTTCTTCCTATTAGCTGTGCTGTGTTTTGGGTTTAGTGCTAGAATTATGTTGATAACACACTGAGGAAGCATCACTATTCTCTCTTGGGTTTTATTCCTCTCTTTTTGTTATGCCCCCTTTTATTACTACCACTTCTACTTCTATAATTATTATTATTATTGCTACTATAATAATATTTTATTTTGATTACAGTTTTTATCTCAGCCCACAGGTTCTGCCTTTTTCTGTCTCTCCACCCCATCCCAAGCAGCCACGTGTCCTGGGTTGCAGTGTATTCTGTTACCATCTACATGAGCTGTTGAAACCAGATGGGCAGTGTTCCTGGCCTCCTCCCTCCGGACTATCTTCTGTTCATGGACTCATCAAGGTTTTGCCACATGACTCATAGATAACCCCTCTGGACTATCGTCTGTTAATGGCCCATCAGGGCCTTGCCACATGACTGACAAAATTACATCATCCCATTGTGAGATGCTCCGCCCAGAAGGAGGAACCGAGCATTCCATCCTGGATATAAGCTGGGATTTCAAACACCACAAGCAGCCTTTTCCACTGGATTCCTAGAGGACAAGACCTACAGAGCCACCACTGGACATTCCAAGACCAGACCCTCCTAAAGGATCACCGCTTCCAACAGGACTTCATTGGGACTGCTACCAACACCCTGACCAACAGGGTGTCAGGTTGTATTCTGACTCTGTCAGTGGTTTTTCTACTATTGCATTTATTTTACTTTTTTTTCCCCTCTTCCTATTAAAATTGTATTTCTGACTTGCAGTCTCTCACTGGTTTGTTTTCAAACCCTGACAACGTAGTACTGGGTTGCCAGCTGGGCATCCAGAAATACTTATCAACTTCAAGCATGACTGACATGGTTTTGCAAAACTCCTGGCATGTTTGTGTGGAATTCACCATGTAGTGATGGATACTTGTAAGGGATATCTGGTAGAGCCAGCATTGGAGCTGCAGGCACAGTGCTGAGCTGACCATGCCTGCTCACGTGAGGGCTCTTGCTCCAAGGGCAGCCTTTCCAGGGCTGGTCTCTCCAAATCTCCCATCTGGGCTTGGGACATCCCTCAGCACTGTCGGGGAGTTTGCAGGTGACGCCAAGCTGAGTGTGCAGTTGACTGGATGGAGTCCAGGGAAACTTGGACAAGCTCAAGATGTGGCCCACAGGAATCTCAGGAGGTTTAACAAGAGCAAGTTCTGGTGCTGCACCTCAGTCAGGGCAACCCCTGGTGTCAATCCAGGCTGGGGGATGGACAGATGGAGAGCAGCACTGGGGAGAAGGACTTGGTGGAGATGAGGCCCCAGAGGTACGCTGGGAGCAGAGAAAGCCAACCCTGTCCTGGGCTGCATCCAAAGCAGGGTGGGCAGCAGGTGAGGGATGGGGATTCTGCCCCTCTGCCCCACTCGGGTGAGACCCCACCTGCAGGGCTGCATCCAGATCTGGGGTCCCAGCACAGGAAGGACATGGAGCTGTTGGAGCGAGTCCAGAGGAAGCCACCAAGATGATCAGAGGGATGGAGGAGTTCTCCTTGAGGAAAGGCTGAGAGAACTGGGGTTGTTCAGCCTGGAGAAGAGAAGGCTCAGGGGTCACCTAATTGTGGCCTCCCAGTGCCTGAAGGGAGCCCACAAGAAAGATGGAGAGGGACTTTTTACAAGGGCCTGGAGTGACAGGACAAGGGGGAATGGCTTCAAACTGAGAGAGAGTAGGTCTAAATTAAGTATCAGGAAGAAATTCTTCCCTCTGAGGGTGCTGAGGCCCTGGCACAGGCTGCCCAGAGAAGCTGTGGCTGCCCCATCCCTGGAAGTGTTCAAGGCCAGGCTGGATGGAGCTCTGAGTGACCTGCTCTGGTGGAAGGTGTCCCTGCCCATGGCAGGGGGTTGAACTAGATGATCTTTAAGGTCCCTTTCACCCCAAGCCATTCTATGTTTCTATGATATCCTGACTGTATCTGTAAAATTAAGGACTTAAGTCCTGGTCTGCAGCTCCCATCCTGAAGGGCTTGGTTTGTGGCCTGCTCCAACTGTATCCATCTTTCATTCCTGAACACTGCTTCCAACTCTAAGGGTGAATGCCATTCTGTAAACTTGCATCTTGCAGAATATTTTCTATTCCTTTCAAGAGTATTGACAAAACCTGTTACTCTTGGATATAAATTGTCATTGCACAACATTGAGGTGGCTGAAGCAGATAGGGCTAGTCTTTAACTTTTTTATTGTTTCACAATCCTTATTTAACCTTGGCAATACAATGTCTGTAATTACCAAAGATGTTGTGCTTTCTTGTGCTTAGAAACTGTTCATTAGGCAACTGTAGCAGAAAAATAACTGAAAGTGTAGGAAGGAAGCAAAAGGATCATGACTCATGTTTTGGTGTGTTTGAGCCCTTCTCAGTAAACAGGTAGAGAAAAAGAAAGACTAATATCTGAAAGGGGTTTGTTTCCCCGTGGTTGCATTTGGATCTAATCAGTAGCTGGATTTCTCTGTACCCTTATGAAAGCTACGATAACAACTGCCCTCCTTTTTTAGCATGCTAATCACACACACACAAAATGTTCATCTTGCTAAACATTATAATGCCTAAGGGAAAATAAGAATAAGGTGTCCTGCTGTTAGGTACTGCACAGCCCCTGCCCGGATGTGTAAGGCAGACAGGGAGTGTGGGAAATGCATATCACACAGCTCCTGCTGTTAGGATGTAGTGGGAAAACATCTCCTGCAGGATGGTAGTGGTGTGATTAGGACATGTTGCAGCAGGGCAGGGGGAAAAGATCAAAATGGAATCATGGTTTTTACTTTTCCTACACAAGAAGTCTTTTGGAGTGGACTGATACTAGTCAGAATTCACATCAAAGTCTTTTATCTGTTTTAAAGAAAAACTCTTGGAAAATTTGAAAAAAAGCTCATTTAGGCATTTTTAAGGCAGAACTTTTAGCACTTTTCATGTTGAAGCAGTATTTTCTTTAGAGACAGACCTAAATTGAACTTCTTTTTAAAAGTCTCAATGAAGCCACTTCATTTTGGTTCAAACCAGACATTTCATTCAAACAACGTATTTTACTTTTGTTTTGCTAAATCCCCTCTATTCCTTTGCCCCCTACCCCCATTCCTTATTTGAAGCTGACTTTAAACTTTTTATTTCAGGTTACTTTCTTCATTCATGAAACTTCTGGACAAAGTAGGTAATTTTGCTTTACACAGGAAAACTAGTTTGGTGTCCAGGTGAGTGTCTGTTGAACTGTGAATTTCATATATCCTAATCTGTGGTTACAGCCATGCCAGGAAGACCCTTCTGAGCCTAGAAGGTGCACATGGATTGGTGATTCCTGCCCTGCTCTTGCTGGTGGGAGCTCCCAGCTTTCCATGGTGATTTCAACCCTTTGTGCATGAGTAAAATGTACCTTCGTTCAGACAGCAGAGATCTTTCATTTTACCTCTAATTTAGTATAATCTTTAGCTGCAGACTAACAGAAAAATGTCTCATGGATGGGTGATTCAGAATGAAAATAAAACTGCTGGCTTCAAATTACAGGAGAGTCCTGTCAGAGAAAGCTTTTTACCCACAACACAATAATGGATGACACAGACTCTTCAAAGACACCAGCAGAACCCAGTGCATTTTCTCTACTGGTTCACAGTTCATGTTTAGACTCTCACTAATGAAGCACAACTGATGTGATCAAATAAATGAAAAACTGCTCAAACTGACAGGAATAAGGGTTTTTGAAACCGGATTAGTAATACTTGTGTTTTGAAATGTAGCTTCTGTATATAAAATGCTCTGCAGCTTCAAGATGAAAGCATGAGGTATTCTCAGTGAAAGAAAACTGAGAAGATTGTCCCTTGGCACTGTGCCATCAGAAGTATCTTGGTGCTGGTCATTATCCCTGAGACCAAGTGTCACCAGCTGGTGTGGCCACCCTGCCATCCCCAGCTTGGACGTGGGTGTTTGCAGCGTGGTAACAAATGTTCTCTCCCAGACATCTTTATTACTGTTTTTCTCTTACATCATCCTTGGAAAGAAGCTGTGGCAAACAATCTTCGCTCTGCTTCTTTCCCTACGCGTGGAACTGATTTGGGGGAGCGCGGTGTTTTCTTAGGATTTGATATCCTGTGCTGCCTGCTGTTTCTGGGAGCAGGACTGGCCTCCCTGCGTGGGACTGCCTTTGTTCTGGGGTGGGCTTGCTGGCGTCCCCAGCGCCGCTCTGCTGAGGGTGCCGCGGGCTGATCCTCCCTTGAAATGTCTCTGGTTTATCTTCTCTCTTTTAAATTGACTGCATACACAATATACAGACATCTGCACTCTTGGTTCTATAAAATTCATTACAGCATTGCCTAGAGGCTTCTGCCAGGTTTTCGACTCCATCAATCTTTGAGGACTTTTAAGTCCTATAAGGAGCGGCTGAGGGAGCTGGGGGGTGTTTAGCCTGGAGAAAAGAAGACTCAGGGGAGACCTTATCACTCTCTGCAGCTCCCTGACAGGAGGCTGTAGCCAGGTGGGGTTCAGTCTCTTCTGCCAAATAAGAAGCAATAGGACAAGAGGAAATGGTCTCAAGTTGTTCCAGGGTAGGTTTAGGTTGGATATGAGGAAAAATTTCTTCCATGAAATGGTTATTAAGCACTAAAATTGGTGGAATCACCTTCCCTGGAGTTATTTAAAAGATGTGTAGATGTGGCACTTTGGGACAAGGTTCAGCAGTGGACTTGGCCGTGCTGAGTTAGTGTTTGGTCTCAGTGATCTTAAAGGTCTTTTCTAGCCTAAATGATTTTATGATGCTATGCTGTGCTCTAAGCCAAAGCTTGTGCCATGAGCCTGAGATCAAGAAGAAAATCTCAGTTTTGAAAGTCAGACCCTAAAGTTACTGGCATGTCAGCCAGCCTGCCATACAAGGCTATCCCTCTTTTTTTCTTTCTTTTTCTTCACTTTTTTCTTGAATTCTCAGCACTAACAACATTGTGACTAAGGCTACAAGAGCAAGTAAATATCTCATCAGAAATGAATCAGCTGCACAGGGAATGGTGTGGGCAGTGGCGAGAGGGATTTGCAGTTTTGGAGCGGACAGGAGACAGTTTTGCTTCCCCTGACCATTTAAAGATGTCCTGCCTTGCTCTGCCTTGCAGCGCAGGCTCCGAGTGCAGCTGCCCTCCCCAGTCCTTGCTGGGAACAGGAGGGCAAAGCAGCCTTGAACAGCAGCTCCAGTTTTGGTGCCACCGAGGCAGAGCCTGCCAGCCCAGCCCGCCTGCTCTGGAGTGGTTCGGGCAGCCGGCCAGGCAGAGCTGCTGGTTCAGCTTTTTTCTGTGTAATAAATGTGCTCTGGCACTGCACCAACTGCCTTATCTGCTTGTAAGGACAGAATCCCCCGGGAGCCAGCCTCCAGGCCCTGCTAGGATTATGCTCAGCAGGCAAAAGGAGCTGGTTGTGATGCTCGGCACACCAGCTTTGCCTTTCTAAGTCCCACTCACTTTGAAAGAGAGAGTGTGACCAGGTTCAGGAGAGGAAATTAGCCAAGGGAAGTCATCTTTTATCTGTCTTAATTAGGCATTAATAAAACCTGTCACTGACTGTCCCCTGCAGTTATCAGTCAGTCAATGGTATATAGTATTTCAGTCCATCATCTGCCCCTCAGGGTCTCTTGAAGGACTGTCCCAGTCGCACCAAAGGCAGTGAGAACCAGTTCCACGACACCACTTGGATTCTGGTGCTGTCGTGTCTGCAAAATACCTTCTGATTTCACAGGCAGAAGCATTGCCTACCAGCAAATCCCCTGAGATCGATGAAAAGCTTTTCCTGCATCATCCATGCACCAAGGGGCATCTGTGCCCAGAAACCAAATGGCCCCACCTCTGTCTCTAAACACAGACATTGAACTTGGCCCATCCTGCTCATGCTTGGGAAGATTGGTCTCCTCCCTTGGGGAAATAGGACAGGGACTGAGACTTTAAGGGGTTAAATGAAGGGTGAACATATGCCCACAACAGCCAGAGGACAACTTCTGTCATGTCAATTCTGGCACTGGACAACAAATGCAGACTTTAAGCTCAGGGTGGAGGGGGCAGATGGTGGGAAAAACATGAAAGCAAAGCATCCACGGACCTGGAGATGCATCTGGCTGCAGCTCCAGATCCAAAGGCGTGTGGCCATTCCCACGGTGGTTTTCTGTGCATTGCAGAACCTCAGCCTCTTCTGAACCAGCTCAGGGAGGCAAAACTGCGAGTGCAGAAGGAGCCAGGGGGCTGTGATAGTGCTTTTCTCTTTGGGCAGATGTGTACTAGCCATTAAAAGTACATCGGATGTTTCTCTTTAGGCAACTCAGACAAGTAATAATTACAGACAAGTAAATAAATATAGACAAGTAAATAAATACAGGAAAAAAACAAGGTTTAGGTGCTGTTTGGAAACAGTGAGTTTAGTACACCGTAATTTTTATGCAAATGAATTTTTGCACATCCATATATGATCGATATACCATATATTAATCCATATACCAGTTGGATTAAATCGTTATGTGAGCTTGGGAGACAAAGCTACTCTTCAGGAGGTATCAGCATGTGTGTGTGCCACATACAGAGCATTTGCAAAACAATATTTGGAACAGCTTTTCTGGCTTTGGTTTTGAGAAACGCTGAGAGCCTGAAGATGTTCAATCTCTTTAGTGCTATCCTCCAGCTATGCTGTGAGAGGGCTGTGAGAGGCAGGAGCAGCCTGGTCTGCAGGAGAGAGCAGAAGCAGAGAGGGGCTGAAACTCGTGTTTTCGCAGAGATTTTCAATCACATCCTCACTTTGCAGCCACGGGAGCAAGCACATCACTGAGCCCTGCCCTGGCTGCCTGGCATTGCTTCCTGCAGCCTCTCTTGGTGGCACGTCTTGGATAGCCCAGGTGTGATTCCAGGGGTCAGCATTCCTGGCAGATGACAGTGCTTTTGGTACCATCCTAAAGTAACAGACCTCCTTTCATCTGCACAAAAGGGAGATTTCATCCAGCACCACAGTGCAATTCCCTTCAAAACTGTGGCTAAAACCTCTTCTATCTCTATAAGCTGTTTGTTTAATTCTCCATATTACTTAATGTTGTATTAAAATTCTCTCTTCTTAAATGCGTATTGAAGCAAACCAGAAGCGCATAAAACCAATGTAATTAGCAATAAAAATAATTCCAAACCTCCAATTACTTCATTAATATGGAAAGAAGTGCAAATTGCACAGAAGCAACTTTGCCTACAGGTACAGAGCTGGCCCAGCACCATTAATGGCAATGGTACCACCAGGGACAGGGGCTCTTCTTGCTCCATCAGGGTTCACTTCATGAGAAGCATGTTCAGATTCTTCAGCAATTTTGTGCTCTTGCTCATTGTTCTTTTTTATTATTTTTGTTCCATAGTGCCCCAAATTTTTTACTATTATTTTTTAACCAAATCTGAGGCAGAGAAGTACCTGTAACATCCTGCTATGACGTTCACACATCCTTCCCACCACTGCAGTGCCTCCAGGAGATAATTCCTCTACTTTTTCCTCCCCCTGAAGAAGCAATTCCTTCTCATCAACTCCTCAAGCAGCACTTTTCAGCTGTGGCAGCATCCAGTAGCTAAGCAACAAACAGCATCCCCAAACATGAAATCAAGGTGCACGGGAGAAAAATCCCTGCTGTGCCCATTATGGCACAATCCAGGGAAAATTGCTGCATCACGGATACTTCTGCTTTGAGCTAAAAAGGAATCAGCTACCACATCTGGAAAATAAGCCACTGTCTGAAGCATCAGGGTGCTTGCCACCTCCTTCTGCAGTAGCCACTGGCAGAGTTTTGGGCCTGGCTTGGTCCTCACAGACTGTCTGAGGAGTGATCTGGGCATGCAGGGCTGGGAGCATCACCTCGATTCCCATCATTTGCAGGTAGCAGAGAAGAAAATTAGGACATGGGTGGAAGTGCCTTGTGCCCAGTGGGTTCTAGGCAAAGCTTGGGAGAGGAGAGCAAGGCTGTGAGAGCGCTGCAGCCACAGCTGGGGTAGTGCCACAGCGTTGGAGATACTTGGGGACTGCTGCTCCCAAATACCGAAATCCCCCATCCTATCCTACCCCATCCCATC